>JANSVA010000002.1:26413786-26465655 GCA_025504915.1 Erythroxylum reticulatum | reverse complement strand
ATACATATTAAAATAATAAAAACAAAAATTAATAAATCTAATAAAAATAAAAATAGACATTAAAATAATAATAATATAAATAAAATATATAATACAATAAATATAACACAAGGTAAAGAGTACCAATAAATGATATAATAAGCAAATAAATACATAAAATAGAAAGAAGCCAAGTACAAGAATAAACCAAACAAGCCACTACAAAGAAATAATTAGCCTAAGTAAGAAATTATTTAGGCTAAATAACTTGAAGGGAAGTACTATGAAATAAAAATTTATGCTAAATACAAGATATAAAACTCAAAGGAAAATGTTTAAAAGACCTAAGAGAACGAGAATGACTTCTTTAAGTGAGATTCTTTACCTGTATCCTAATATGCCAAAGTTTTTTTATTACAGACCATGTCCTCGGTAAGCTCCAATTGAGTCATATCATTCTTGATTACTTCCCCCAACTCTTATTAGGCTTTACTTTTTTTCTTTTACAGTCTTTAAGTATTACTTTATCGCATCTTTTCACTAGAGTGTTAGGTTATCTCCTCTTAACATGTCTGAGCTATCTAAGTCTTCTCTTTCACAATTTTTTATTAATACTAGCCACCTTTAATTGGTCTTTTAACATTACATTCCTGACCTTATCTCTTTTAGTAAGGTTACACATACAACAAAGCATCCTTATAGTCACCACCATTAGCTTATAACTATGCATATGTTTAATGGGCCAACACTTTACCCCATATAGCATGGTTGACCTAATCGCTAAATAATAGAATTTAACTTTGACCTTGAGTGGTATCTTTTTATCACATAAAACTCTTGAGACACTTCTCTATTTAAGTTAACCTGACTTGATACTATAAACAATGTCTTCGTTTATCTCTCCATTTTTTGGATGATAGATCCTAGATATTTAAAACTCTCTATTTTTGGTATAACTTTTGAATCAATCTTTACCTCCACCTTGAAAGTCGTCCCATGGCTTGAAAAGTTATGTTATAAGTATTCACTCTTATTCTTGCTCAATTTAAAGTCCTTTGACTTTAACAAATCTCTCCAAAGTTTTAGTTTGACATTAACAAACTCTTTTGTCTCATCCAATAAAATAAGATCATCAGTAAACAACATAAACCAAGGCACATCCTTTTTAATATTCTTGGTGAGCTCATCCATCACTAATCCAAACAAAAAAGGGTTTAATGAAAAGCCTTGGTGTACCCTAATATCGATAGATAAATTCTCTATATCTCCTCCTATCATCAACTCTAGTTTTTATCCCTTCATACATATCCCTAATAACTGGTACATAGGTCATAGGAACTCCTTTAACCTTTAAACACCTCCAAATGATTTCCTTAGGTACCTTATCATATGCCTTCTCAACAATAACAACAACAACAACAACACTAATGAGAGTCCCTATCATACACGAGTTCTAGAGACATCCCTTTGACTATTCTCGGTAAGCTCTTCCATCATTACTGCAAACAAAAACAGGCTTAATGAAGAGGTTTGGTGTAGCCCAATATCAATAAATAAATTCTCTATATCTCCTCCTATCGTCATTACTCTAATCTTTACCCCTTCATACATATCCTTAATAATTGGTACATAAATCATAGGAAGTCCTTTAACCTCTAAACATCTCCGCATGATTTCCTTAGGTATCTTATCATATGCCTTCTCTACAACAACTACAACAACACCACCACCAATGATAGTCCCTATGATATATGAGATTTGGAGAGATCTAGTAGTACGCAACCTTACCTCTGTTTGGTTAAGAGACAAATTTCAATAGACCCACATAAATTATATATATATATTTGTGTGTATATGTATGTGTGCACGTGCATATATAAATTAAAATAATAGAATAATAATTATTTTAAAAATAAAATAAAATATAAACACAAATAATAATAATAATAATACATTTAAATAAAATATAAAAATATGTAATAAATTAGACAATACAATAGCTATAAAACAAGGTAAAGAGTAGCAATAAAAGAAAGAAAAGTAAATAAATACACAAACCAAAAAGAAGATAAGTATAAGAATAAATGAAACAAGCCATTACAAGAAAATAATTAGGCTAAGTAAGAAACTACTTAGACTAAATAACTAAGAAGGAAGTACTACGTAAAAAAATTTATGCTAAATACAAGATATAATACTCGAAGGAAAATATTTAAAAGACTTAAGTGAATGAGAATAACCTCTTTAAGTGAGATCCTTTACCTGTATTCTAATATGTCAAAGTTTTCTATTGTAGGCTATGTCCTTGGTAACTTCCAATGGTGCCATACCATTTTTTATCACTTCCCCTCAGTTCTTATTAAGCCTTCTTTTTTTTTCTCTGTTACAGTCTCTACGCCTACTTTCTTGCATCTTCTCACCATAGTGTTAGGGTGTCTCCTCTTAATACGTCCAAACCATCTAAGTCTCATCTCTATTAATTTTTTATTAATACTATTCACCTTTAATTGGTCTCTTACCATTACATTCCTAACTGTATCTCTTCTAGTAAGGTTACATATCTAATAGAGCATCCTCATCTCGGTCATCATTAACTTATAACTATGCACCTATTTAATGGGCCATTACTTTGCCCCATATAGTATGGTTAATCGCTAAACAATAGAATTTATCTTTAATTTTGAGTGGTATCTTCTTATCACATAAAACTCCTAATTCGCTTCTTTATTTAACCTACTCTAATTTGCTATGGTAAACTATGTCCTCATCAATCTCTTTATTTCTTTGAATAATGTATCCTAAATACTTAAAACTCTCTTTCTGTACTATAACTTTTAAACTAATCTTTACCTCCACCTCGGAAGCCATCTTATGGCCTAAAAGTTACACTCTAAGTATTTAGTCATAATCTTGCTCAATTTAAAGCCCTTCAACTATAATATGTCCGTCCAAAGTTCTAGTAAACGTTTACACCTTCTTTTGACTCATCCACTAAGATAATATCTCAACAAACAACATATACCAAGTCACATCCCTTTGAATATTCTTGGTCAGTTAATTCATCACTATTGCAAACAAAAAAGGCTCAATAAGGATCCTTGGTGTAGCCCAATATAGATAGATAAATTCTCTGTATCTCCTCCTGTCGTCTTTAATCTAGTCTTTACCCCTTCATATATATCCCTAATAACCGATACGTAGGTCATAGGAACTCCCTTAACTTATAAACACCTTCACATGATTTTCCTAGGTACCTTGCCATATGCATTCTCTAAATTAACAAAAACCACATATAGATTGCGAAGTCTTTCCCTATAACATTCCATTAAGCTTCTAAAAAGATGTAAAGCTTTTTTAGTGGAACTTCTTAGCATTAAGTCAAATTGAATTGCTAAGGTTATAAAAGGTTAATTACTCAATTGAAAATTTGAAAGTTTAAGCATTGAATTAAAAAAATCCCAAAAAATTAGGCATTTTACCCTCTTTTTAATAGATGCATTATAGTAGCTTTTGATACTTCAAAAGTTAAAAAATGAATCACATTGCTTCCTTGAATGAGCATATTTTAGTTAAAAAGAAAATTTTGCCTGATCGAAAGGAGTTTTAGGTCACTTTTATTGATAATGCTAATTTAGAATTTTAAAGAACACAATTATGGAACTCACTGATTCTAGAACGAAGCATGATAATTGATCTTTTGCTCTTGTTAGGAGACTTCAACACCACCATCTATCCCACAAAAGCAAAAGTAGATTGACAAAATATCATATGTTACAATGAAGATCAAAGGAATTGTTTTAGCATACTAAGGATGATATACTTGAGCTATGGTGGGAACTACTTCACCTAGAAGAATAATCAGAGTACGGCATGGCTAATTCGCAAGAAATTAGATAGAGTTATAGTTAATCACGCTTGTCAAAGTATCGTTCCTTTTAGTAAAGCTACTTTTTCCAAACATTTGAGCACTTATACCACACTAGTTTACATAAACTACCTATCTAGGAAGACATATAAGAAAGTCACTTTCAGATTTTAATTATTTGGTGTGCTTACTATGTTTTTACGATGTAGTTAAAAGAGGGCTAGAGCAATAGATTTAAGGATATGAAGCATTTAACGGTGTGGTGATGCAAAAGATGAACTAAAATCCTTTGATTAAGGTAGGAACTCGAGCACATGTCAGAATCTCCAAAGAACTAGAGATTCCTTAGCCAAGATTCAAACAAAAATGAATGTTGATCTCAAAAATCAATAATCAAGAATAAATGAAAAGCAATCTCTTAATGACTACACTCATGCTCTTAATAACCATTATTCTTAGCTAAAACAAAAGTCCAGAATTCAGTCTTTCGAAAAGGGGATATGAATACCAAATATTTCTATAATTCTATATTCTCTAGGAGGAATGCTAACATGATCTCCTTACTTAAAAAAAACAATGTAGAACTGAATTAGGAATAAGAAGACTTACTCAACAATGTATAAGATTTCTTCCAAAATTTCTTAGTGTTACTACTAACATTTCTTCTTTTATGCAGATCCTCTAATCTTAAATCAATCACTCAATCCCCAGGAACTAGGAGGAAAAACTCATTAGACTTTTTTTATTTTTTAAAGATGTTAAAAATTTGATCTTCTCTATAAATCCAAATAAAGCACCAAATCCTAATAGTTTCAATAGATTCTTTTATGCAAAAACACAGAGACTTGTGAAGATATTGGTTACCAAATGTATGCTAACTTTTTTTTCTAAGGGGGCTATGCTAAAGGACCTAAATAAAGCATTCATCTCCTTGGAACTAGAAGTCCAAATCCTAATGAGCTTCGTGAGTATAGAACCATAGCTTGTTATAATATGAAATAAAAAGTGATTTTCAAACCAATTCTTAGCATATTAAAGTTTGTTCTTAACTTAATTGTTAGCCTTTGCCAAGGTGCCTTCATAAACGGTAGGGGCACAACGGATAATATGCTCTTGGATTAGGAATTTTTAGAAGCTACCACAAGAAGAATGGACCAAGATATTGTATATTAAATATAGATTTCTAAAAATATTTTGATTCCATTGGAAGTTCATCTAACAAAGATCGAAAGTTTTTGGTTTTTTCTCCCCTTAAGTTTAGGTCTTGGATTTAACCATGCATTGAAACGACCTCCTATAATATGCTTTGGAAAGAAGAGCCAACCAAAATCTTCAAAGGAGCTAAAGGGCCTTGATAATGAGACCCCTTATCGATATACCTTTTTACTCAATGCTTACAAGTCCTGAAATGGATGATGATATACAACATTTAAAGGCAAAAGGGATTTGCATACTATTACAAATGTAAAGAAATAAGGATTTTTATTCTTTTCTTTGCAAATGATTTATTACTTACTATAAGGGGCTAATACAACCTCACTGATGTGCTCATAGATTCAATCAAGGCTTTCAATCTATTATCTAGATTGGCCATCAAATACTATAAGGGTCATATTTTTTATCTACCAATATTAAGTTATAAGCTGACTATTTAATATCAATTATATGGCTCAAGAATAAAGACACCCTTTTCATATACTTATGGGTGTCCATTAACTCTCTTATGCTAATTAAAAACCTCTTAAATAAGCAATCTATAGAAGGGTGAGAAATCGAAATAATAAGTGGCTTTCTTTTATAGGAAGACTCTAGCTAATTATTTATGTACTAAATAACATACAAATTTATTATATTTCCTACTTTATTATACAAAATAAAATAAAAAAGGAAATAGAGAGGTTCTTAAGAACTTCTTATGGTAAGGGAATTTAGAAATTCTCAAGGAGTGAAGGTGAAGTAAATGAAAGCTTGTAAACCAAAAGAAGAGGGTGGTTTAGGCATTAGATCAATAAGAACCATCAATAAGGTGTTAATGACAAAAAGGATATGGAGAATTTTTACATATAAAGATGGAATAAAAAACCCTCAATTAACACGTTATGGATCTTGATGAAAGTCCTCCAGCTCAGGATAACTTAAGGAGAGCGATTAAGTCCACTATGAATGGAGAGCAAACCTCTTTTTGGTATGATAGCTAGAATGAGATAAGACCATTTAAGTTGAATCTTAAACTCTAATAGATGATACATCTAATCCATGAAGGAGCTTCGGTTAACAAAAATAATTGATAATAGAGAATGGATTGACCAATTCAGAGGGCTTTCTCTAGTAATGATCAATGCACCAAGATATAGGCCAAATCCTAATGAGGAGGACAAGATAACCTAGCTTCCAAACCCCTCAAACACCATTACAAACAAGTCCTGTTACTCAATCTTTGGTACTTCATCCCCAAAATTTATTAGCATAAGCTAGTTTGGGATGGTTGTACGCTCCCTAAATCTTCTTTTATGTTATCACTAGCAATTAAGCATAAGTTTAGAAAAAGGTCAAACTTAAAATAATAATCAATGGATTAAATATATCAATTGCTTCTGTAACTTAGAGAATGAGAACATTCAACACCTGTTCTTTAAGTGTGGTTCTCATAAGCCCTTCAAATCAGGATTGAACATTTATGTAACTTCTCATGTTAGGTAAAGGATTGGAACCAAATAGTTTAATGTATTATTTCTTGTCAAAAAGGAGAAATTTTGATAGTAAGATCATCAAATTGGTCTTTAGTTTCTCCATACACTTCATCTAGAGGCTCATAAATGAAAGAATATTTCATAATACAAAGCTCCAAAAGGTATTTATAGGGGAATGGCTAGCATATGGAATATAATTCATGGTCTCTAAAGTAGGCTACTTGTGCAACTTTAGTATAGTACAAGATAATAAGTTGGTTACTATGGTGTAACATAGACCAAATTCCAAAAGAAACAATAAAAGGGAAGCTCCTAAAAGTAATGGAAGATTTGTTATAAGCAATTCGGTTTTTTCCTTCTGCACTAGCCTTTGTGAATGTAACACAAGTTAAAAAACCATTCTATTTCTTTGACCAAAAACAATCTATACTTTAAATTCCTTTTGAAAATCAATATACTTTTTTCCATTTCTAGAAAAAAAATGTCTTTAGCAATATTCAAAACTAGAATTAGATAGCCAATTTCCAATTCAATGCATTCTAATATACACTCATTCTTAAAATATACATAATTTCATTGAATGCATAATTCTTCGTGATTTTGAATTTTTTGACAAGTATTAGGTGACTTTGTGAACCCCCTTGTATAAGTTATGGCATGTTTGCACTATATTTGTGTTATAATCATTAGTTATATGATTAAGGACACATAATTCCTAATATATAAAGCATTAAATTCATGCCTGAACAATTTGATGAAATCGATATGTTGCAAACACATTTTTGAATAAACTAATTTCTCTTTCTTGGACCAATTCTATTACAAATGCTTTAAATGGATTAATTTGTGTTTGATAATTGTAAATCCTAATAGATAGGAAAATAACCAATTTATATCCTTTACAATTTAGTTGTTATGTCCATCACCCAACTGAGTGAATGGTCAGGTTATTTAGCTATTTAATTATTAATCAAGCTTAGACAAAGTTAACCTAATATTATGTCATATTCTAGCATTATCCCATTTAGCTTAATTAGAAAATTAAATAGCATAACTTCAAGTAAAAAAATAAATCATAAAGATTCAACATAGGTAACTTTGTATGATAAAAGCATTTTTTTAAAAATTTTAAACTATGACTTCTCTCTTTACGATTATGCTATGACTTCTCTGTATGATTATCACCTTTCTGTCCATCTTCTTTTAGAAATATACCTTCCCCTACTCATTCTACTAGTTCAAGGTGGAAGAGACCTCTGCCTCAATGGTAGGCCTTCCTCAATCCTCCCACATGGAGCAAGGCGAACCCTCGTTCTCAAAGGAGGACTTCCATGCTCTCTTAAGGGAGTAGCTTATAGTGAAATCTGGAGACAAGAAAACACAGGATAACCCAAATGTGGGAGGAAGTTGATGGATCCTCATCCAGTGGGAGATTGAAGAAATATGTTTTCGAGGCTACACAATAGAGGTGCCCTTAAGCATTACCAAAATGTGATTAAAGATAATGTCATTACCCCATTGGTGGAGCTTCTTCAGGTAGGTATAAAGGCGTGGTCTATAGCTTAATCAATTTCTTTTGGTCAAAACGCCCTGCATTTTTAGTAGTAAATGAATGGGCAAAAGCACGATGGAGTACAAAGGGATTAGATAAGGTCATGTTGAAGGGCGATGGTATGTTTTTATTTAAGTTTTTAGATGCTTCCAATTTAAATAAAATTGTTGAACAAGGACTTTGTCACATTGGCGATCAACCGATGCTCTTAAAATAGCTGGGCATGGAGCTTGATAGGGGAAAAATTGATGTGTTACCATTATGAGTTCACTTCCATAACTTGCCTATGGAGTTTTGGACAATTGATGGGTTGAGCTTTTGGCTAGCTCTCCAGGAAAGCCTCTTTGAATGGATTCTCAAACTGTAACCATAGAGAGGATATAATATGCTAAAGTGTATATTGAAATACTTTAAAACTCTCCTTTGCTTGATAACTTACCTGTTTTAAGGTTGAGTGATACTAGGACGTTAGAGAAGATGGACATTCATATTTCTTACTTTTAGAAGTCTAGTAATATCTCTAAGAAATGTGTCCTCATTAATAGAACCTTTAAAAATGCTTAGCATGAGGAGTTAATAGCATCTAAAATTGGAAATACTTTACTTTAACAAGTCATTGCTGAAGATGTTAATAGGTGATAAAGAGACTCTTGCATATGTTAGTTTACATAACTCCTAGCCTCAAGTGCAAGTAGAGGATTCTCCTTAGCTTTTTTTGAAGATGATACAATGGATAAGAGGGCATTTCAGAATACTGTTGATATTAATTCCCAGCTTGAAGGGATCCCCAAATCTAAGAGTAGAACAGTGGCAAAAACTGATGTATATAGCAAAATGACCTTGGTGAACCCTAGAGATGACAAAAATGATGTTATTAGTGCATGTATTACTAAACTTGCTCCTGAGATTGCATCAGCTTCTAATATTGATGCAACAATAAAGAATCTTCTACCTGAAAGGTTTGAGGCCATAATTGAACATCAAGAACATATTCTGGAGAATGATGGAGTTGAATTATAAACCACCATTAGTGCAGAAACTAAATAAGTTGATGTGAGAATGCTAGGGCAGATGATGTTGTTCCTAATGTAGATCCCATAATTCAAATAGGCAATGAGCAATTTCAAGTGCTAAATAATAATAAGAGAAAATTAGTAGGGAAGAAGGGCGAAAATGCTAAAAACAAAGGGGAGCGCCCCCCCCCCCATGATAGTCCTAGTTTGGAATTTTAGAGGGCTAAACAACCCTCTCAAAAAGTCATTTGTGAAAGAAATGGTGGTGAGCGAGAAGAAGCCTTGAATCATTGGTCTTCTTGAAATAAAAATTAAAGGATCCTCTTTGCCTATTTGGTTCTAAATTTCTTGGTGTGCAGTGGGAGCTCATTTCCAATCACAATGCACACTATAATGGTCAAATTATATGTCTCAATAATTTTGATATAATAGGAGTGAGAGCAATGGAAGAAATTGATCAATATATCCATTTACAATGTCAATACCAATGTATGACTATTGTTTTTGACTTAACCTTAGTCTATGCTTCTGACTTTGGCTTTCAAAGAAGCAAACTACAGATGAACTACATCATATATAACCTAGTTTCCAATATCCTTAGCTTGTTGTAGGGGATTTCAACTGCTCATTAAACTCTTCTGAAGTAGAAGGAGGAAGAAGGTTCAATCTAGGATTGACAAGGGAACTTACCAGCTTTTTATTGAATATGGACTTGGTAGATCTTAATTCAACAGATAGGTTACTCACCTAGACTAATAATCAACAAGATAGTCTGCTCATAAGGAAAATATTAGATTGATCACTAGTTAACTCAGTCTGGTTGAACGAATTTCCTAACTCCTTTGTGCATTTTGTTGAAAACTTGATGTTGAATCATGTTTATAAACTGGTGTAAAGAATTTTTGAAAGAAAACAGTAGGACATCCCTTTCGATTCTTCAATGGAATTTTCTAGATGGATGGTTTCTTAGCAACAGTCTGCAGATGTTGGAATCATGAAGTTGAGGGTTTTAAATCCTATTAGATGATAGAGAAATTAAGAATGTTGAAGCCTCCTCTTCAAAGCTTTATGCATGGGAGAAATCAAAACTTAAATAAACTTAAGGAGAAGATGATCCAAGCTTAGAAGACTGATATAACTCTCCTCATAATACAGAATATAGATTAGTAGAGGTGAAAAGACTACAAGAGTACCAGAATGCTCTAAACCTTCATAACTCCATCCTCAGATAGAAAGCTAGGCTTCATTGATTGAAAGAAGGGGACTCTAACACGAAATTCTTCCACTCATCCTTACTTGCTAGGAGGGATTTAAAAAAAATATACATTTTAAAATAGCATTAGGGCCAGATATACTAATCAGAATAGCTTACAAGAGCTTGTTCGAAACTACTTTATGAAGCTTATAAGCTCTATTGATACCACTGAGCGAAGTTCTAATGCTTTAAGTCTATTTGATTATATTATTAATCAAGGTATCAAGGAATATGTGGTGTCTCCATTCACTGAGCAGTATATCAAAAAGGTATTACTTAGCCTTCATTCTTCAAAATCACTTAGACCTAATAGGTTTATTGAGCTATTTTTTCAATAGACATGGGAAGTTACAGGCAAGTTCTTCTCTAAGGTCATCCTATAATCCTTGCTTCCTCCAAAATGCTTCAAGAAATTAATCAATCTCCTTCTCTGAGTGTGCTTATGAACAAAATTCCAACTAAGCCTTTCAACTCTACTAAAGGGATTAGATAAGGGGACTCCCTATCTTCTTATTTATTTACTCTTGTAATGGAAAGTTTGTCAAGGCTAATAAGCAAGCTTATCTCATGCAATAGGAGATTCCAATTTCACTACAAACGCATTGCTATCAACCTAACTCATCTAATGTATATTATTGATCTCTTTCTTCTTGATGGGATTGATCCTTATTCTATTAATCTCTTGATGGGTGTCCTAAACATATTTGCGAAATGGTCAAGTCTGAAGCTTAACACTGAGAAAAGTAGCCTTTACATAATAGCAGATGTAAGTAATATAGCTAAAGTAAGTAGAGTTGTTGGCCTAAATGTTCATTCAACGCCTTTTTGCTACTTAGGTGTACCAATGACATCTTCCAACCCGAAGTATCATGATTGTTTTCCTCACATTGAAAAGATTAAATCCAAAGTCAATGCTTGGCATAATAGATTTCTGTCTTATGTTGTTAAACATACCCTTATTATTTTAGTCTTAAGTACCTTACATTTATACTTGATAGCCTATATTACATTGCCTAGGAAGGTTACTAAAGATATTGATAGAATTGTGAAAGCATTCCTATAGTTAGGCAGAACAAAGAATGCTAAAAATGAAAAGATTAAATAAAGTAAGGTTACTACCTTGAAGAACTTTGAAGGACTTAGGATCATTTCCATTACTACCATACAAAAAGGTTATATTGTGTAAAAGATTTTGGAGGCTCTATACAGATCAGTAGGCACTATGAATCTAATGGATCCATAAATACCACGTCAAAAACACCAAATTTTAGTAGGCTACTTATTTGAGGGAGTTCTCTTAGATATTTAATTAGATAATTGGACCAAGGAGCTTTATATATCCTTGTATTAAACATAGGATTATAAATAGTATAAAACATGGTTTTGGTTTGATAATTGGCTATAATCTAGCCCACTTATCCACAATCCAAAGATTCTTCATTTGAGGAATAGAATTCCTTTGAGTTTTAAAGTTTCCTTTCTAATTAGAAACGGTGCATGGAGTGGGAATTTCATAGCATTTGGTTCTTTTATAAATCTCTTCCCTCAACTAAATGATGTGGAGAATGAAGATGCAATCACCTGGACTCTCAATCTAAGTGGTAAGTTCTCTAACAAAACCTGTCATCTGCTCTTCACCCACCACTCAACTAAGCGTCTTAGTATAACCTTCTCTGGAGCAACTCTTTGAATCATAAAGCCTCCTTGATTACTTGGCTAACTATTCAAAACAGAATCAAGACTAAGAGTCAATGTTAGGGAAAAATGGATTCCACTTATGTACTTTGTAAGATAGAAATGGAAGATAGAGACCATCTTTTCTTCCTTTGTGCATTCTCCCAAGTAGCTTAGAGTAGGATTTTGCATATGATTATAGATAACAACTATGTATATGATTGGGAACAAACTTTGAACTGGGTCAATCGAATGTCTAAGTAGGGAATGTCAAATGTTATAATTTATAAAGCAACTTTCAACACTACCATTTGCACTTTTAGAAGGAGAGAAACAACAGAATATTTACCAACTCAGAAGAAGGAAAGTACTAGCTAGCTGACAAAATTATTAACTAGTTTAGAGCAACAATTTTTGCTAAAAATTTGCAGCATACCCTTACCCCTGACATATTATCTAGATGGAAATTTTAACTTGCTAATATGTGGATTTAGAATTGTTGCCTATAATGTAGGTCCTCTTTTTGTATATTTAGCTATAGTGCTTCTATATAGGCTAGTAACATAGAAATCATCGTAATTTTATATTAGTTTTGTTTATAGTAATGAAAATTCATTTTCCATAAAAAAATTTGTATGATAAGATAACCAATGTGAGTTATAGAAGTTGTATATTATTCTACAATATACTTCCTTACTTATACTACAGTATTCATTACTCACCATATTAGGTCTATAAATAATGATATAAACAAATTTTGTCACAATCTACAATTATGTCTCATATACTTTCTTATTAAAATATCAAAAAATATATATGTACACTATTATGAAATATGAAATCATTAAAGCAAACTTGGAAACATATAAATGAGGTTAAATTACTAGTACAATCATAAATAAATGTCATTTGATGGTATAAACAAGACTGATATTATGTACACACTCCTTAAATGTCTTTAACTATAAACGCATAGTTAATAGATTTGGTATCACTATTAGTACTGATATGCTCAATATACGCTCTTTATTTTTGAAATTCCTCCTAAATAGTAAAATACTTTAATTCTATGTGCTTTTCATCTTTTGAATATTTTTCTTTCTTTGTGAAAAAGACTACTATATAATTATTCAAATAATTTTTATGTAGCTTAGTAATGGTGTCAACAACCCTAAGTTTTGAAATAAAATTCTACAAACACAATGTATGAACTATAACTTCAAACATGTCACAATTATAATGGATGAAGCAATGATAGACTATTCAAAACTCTTCCATGATATTTGCTTCATTCACTAAAATGGATATATAGCTAAATGCGAATTTTCTTCTATCAAGACATGTAAAAAATTTGAATATGAGTATCCTAGCACTTCTAGATTATCAGATATTGGATATATGAATATATAGTTTTTCGTTCCTTATAGGCATGTTAATACTTTCATTGTAGCTTTCCAATGAACAATTATAAGGTTGCTTCAATATCTGCCTAACATCCCAACATCAAAATTGATATATAGTCTGGTATAGGTTTGCATATACATTAAGCTGCTTATAACCGAAACATAAGAAATTGAATCCATCTCTTTTCATTCTACATTATCCTTTGTATATTACATAAGAATAAAGTTGTCGCCTTTATGAATAGGAACAATTCTCATTGAACACTTGTCCATATTGAACCTCTTCAAAAAATTCTTTCAATATAATGTTTCTGAGACAGTCTCAACAATCCTTGTGATCTATCACCATAAATTTTAATTCCTATCATATAGGATGCTTCCCCTTTATCTTTCATCTCAAAATTCTCTAACAGAAAATATGTTGTCATATGTAACATGTCCATATCATTAGCAACAAGCAAAATATCATCAACATATAAAACTAAGAAATATGCTTCCCTTTTATCTTGCATCTCAAAATTCTTTGACAGAAAATGTGTTGTCATATGTAACATGTCCATATCATTAGCAATAAGCGAAATATCATCAACATATAAAACTAGGAAAATAAACCCATCAAATGTGTATATATATATATTTCCTGATTATATTATCATTGTACTAAAGATATCTTTGTTAAGAAGCTTATTTAAATCCATATATTGGCTTCTTAAGTTTACATATAATTTGACCTTTTATTGAAACACCTTTAGGTTAGTTTATAAATACTTTCTCTTTAAAATCATCACCAAGAAAGATTGTTTTCATATTCATTTGATATAACTCTACATCATATTGGCCCACTAATTCCATTATAATCCTTAAAGAGTCTTTCTTTAAGATAGGAGAAAACCTCTGACACCTCCTTTGTGAGTATAATTCTTATAAACAATTTTGGCTATATATTTCTTAATATTGTCATTTAAGTCATGCTTGTGTGCCAGCGTAGTCAGAATCAAATAGTAATTCCCAACCTCTGATACAAATGAAAGTTATGGTCAATTCACGTGGGTTTCTAAAGCTATCAGTGAGATACACACAAAATACGTGCAAAATCATAATTAGAACCATCATACTTGCCAATCATCTTCTCTTAAAGCTAGGTACCTTTGCAGTCGATCCAGCCATTAAGAATTTTGTTGCATCCCCTTTTCCAGCATTGAAAGAAGGGTTAGATCCCATCCTTCTGCTTTTGAGTGAGAAAGAGTTTTTTGTGAGCTCGCAGTGGGATTGATTATTTTATGATAGAAAATGTGAGTTCCCAATTATACATTTTGAGTCTCTGCGTCTCTCACTCGAATCTCTCAATGGGTGCTCCTTACGTTTGTCAAAACTTTATAAAAAAAAGCGATGCAAAAATGTATTTCTAAATTTTGGATTTGATAACTATGCTCTCTCTTTCTGACGTGAACGACCTCACTACTTCACCTCTTTGTTGGACCGCCAATATGAACACAATGGTCTTTGACCAAGACCAAGAACCAATTCAAATTTAGATCTTGACATGTTGGTGGTTTTTAACCATAGGCATCTTGGCAGGAAGTTGGTGGGCTCATCATTTTAGAAACCTATTTACACTTAACTCACTTAGAACATTATGATAATTCAACAGTATCCTAAACTTTGTTATCTTCCATATATTTTAACTCACCTTTTATAGAAATAGTCTATTTTTAATTCTTAACACATTCTATAACTTATGAAAATGAAACTAGATCTTTTCTAATTCTAATATCAGCATCTAACTCTGGTAAGTAAACTATATACTCATTTAAAATGACTGTTTTTCTTTCTCTTTAAGATCTTTTTAAAGGATTTATTTTTTACAATTCATGTACAATAGGTAGTTGTGAGTTAGTTTCTTGCGAGTGTGATTCTTTATTCAATTACTATTTAATATTATCTTATTTTTATTAATTACTAGAAAACATTTGGGATAATAATGGGTAAAGAAACCTTTATAAATAAAGGAACATTTACCCTCACTTCATTGATATCTATATTTTATCATTCATCACTCCCACTAAATTCATTGAACTTGCTATGAATTTAAGAATTTAGTTTGGTTGACATTCTTGAAATATGTGAAATTGGAAAAAAGCTTTTAAAGCAATGATAAAAGAATAAATACATCATTGTGAATATCCTAAGTTATGAGAAACATATCAAATCTCAATCTTTATTTTGTAACTTTATACATTATGAGCTATGAAAATTCATATATGTATACCCAATTATCAATGTTATTAGTGATGAATTTTGAACTCTACTGAATTTTTATATAAATATAACATGCTAAGAACTATATATAAAGTCCTTTTGTGACATAATAACTCACCAAATTAAATTTTACTATTAACAATGTTGTTAGTAAGAAACATATGTAGGTAATTCTATAGGTCACAATATATAGCGTTACAAAATAAAGATTAGAACATATTTGACATTTTCTTCATAATTCAAGATATTTAAACTAATTCATACCTAAATATTTAGAATCTGTTCAAGATTGACAAGGACAAATTCATATGAGACATCCTCGTATTCTCACTTGTATATATGGATAACTTTATGATTAATTAATTATAAAATTCTATCGTAATAATAATAATAAAGAGTATGACTAGAAATTATAAGGACCAAATTTAAAACATCATGCAAACAATAGCCAATTTCACTAGGATTTGACACGTGACACATCTTAATGAGGGTAATCTTACTTTATATTTATACAAAATTAATACTTATAAAAATTAGGAAATAATAATAATTATTCTAAATAAATATATATTTATTAAGAAATCATTTATTTCTCCAAAATTATAAGAAAAAACACATGTACAAAATCAAGATACAATATGCTATGCATTTATAAAATGGAAGAAAAATTAGATAGATATTAATTTATACACTATTATATAATGATTTTGATATTATTAAGAAGTATGTAGCTATAAATACAAAATAAATATACTATAAAAATATTAAAAATAAAATATATTATACTTCTTAGCTTTATATTTGATCAAAATTATTCAAAAAATATCCATTTTAAAAAATAGAGAGTAGTGAGAGAGGCTCCTTATTCCCTCTACATTGCCTTACAATTCCATTAGATCTTTGACCCTTTTCTATCTTTGTCCTTCTTGTTTCCTCACCCTCATGGTTCACTAACCTTCCTAAACCTTCCAACTTCTTAATTTATTGTGTTCTTCCTTTTCTTTTCTCTTTATCAAAGCAACTGCAGATGTAGTTTATACAACAGTTATCAACAACTCACATTGCTTTTGGTTACTAATATTATTTTGACTACCTTATCTCCCTTCTAGTTGCATTCATCCCTAACCAATTTTCACCTTTCTCAGCTACTGGTTATCCATTCTTTATCCTTTTTTTTCTACCTTTCCTTATAATAAACATTATTTCAACTTTTCCCAATGACCACTTTCCTTTTTCCTAAAATAGATGAAACTTTAACTTTTAGTTTTCCAATTTCCTACTATCTTAGAAGAGATTTAGAGCCACTCTTTTAAATAAGAAGGAATAAGAATTGTTCAAGAAGCATAACAGAGATAGGGTTCTTCTTTTGAGCCAACTCCCTCTTTTTGAGGAAAAATTAAAGAAGCAAATAGGAAGCTTAACAAGAGCATAAGGATATGGCATCAAGTTATTGAACATGTGTCTCCAATAAAGAAGCTAATCTATTTCCCCCACTCTAAGGATTTAAAGGAAAAAATATTGTAACTCCTCCTAAGGAAGTACTAAAGCAAGGTACAGTTAAATAGACCACTTCAGTAGGTTTTTTATAGTTAAATTATTTGCTTATCTAATGATGCAGTCTTGGGCTAATGTTAACTAAGAAAGGGTTATGTTATCTAAGGTGTTAATTAATGAACAAGTTATCTTTTCCTTTAAGTTTGGAACAATAGAGGAAGATCATAGAATTTTGGAAGCTTCCCCCTAGCATATGAATGGTAAACCCATCTTCTTGCATAAATGGGAGTTAAGTATGTAACTAGAACAACTAAAAATGAAACATATACCAATTTGTATCAACATTTATAATGTACCAGTTAATATTAGTTAATGACTGGACCGAGTTATCTTGATAGTTATATAGGAAAGCCTACATAAATGGATGAAATCATAACTTCAATAAAAATAATTGGATATATAAGAATTTGTGCAAGTTGATATCAGCTAAATCCTTCATAAGGTAATACCCTTCATGAGACTAAAAAAACTTGAGGAAATGGTGAAGAACATAGTTTTTATTTCCTACTTATGGAAACCTACTTTCCGACAATAGGAGAAAGAGTAGAGAAAAGTTGGCAAAACTTTTACACAAGGTGGCTATTATGAACTAATTGGAATGAAGAATCCAAATATAAAGAGAACACAAGCTAATATGGAAAATCATGTTCCTAGAATTGAGCAAAAATATAATGTACTAGATATAAAAGCCAATAAAGGGCATGAGATGGAAAGTGTCAAACATATTTAGTAAAAATTACCTAAATCAATTACAGAAAATGATATATTTATATGAGTAGCTAAACATATTGAATGTAAATAAATCCTTAAAGTAATAAGCTTATAAAAACATAAAAATTGAGGGATAGGAAACAACAAAAATCTCAGGACAAACTAACTTCTCTGATAGAAAGACTACACCTAATGGGACTATAGAGATCTTCACTCCAGTTTTAGGGAAATCAGTTAGAAAATCCAAGGCTAAGGGAACTAAAAACCCCTCTCCTCCTTTCTAATATTAATCCCAGCTTGGAATGTCAAAAGCTTTAATGACCCCAATAAAAAATAGGTCAAATTTTAACTATCTTCTCTCTATAAACAAATGTTAATTGACATTTTAAAAACCAAACTAAGAGAAGACTATTGTAGGAGGTTTTAGTGTTTCTGAAGAAATTCAAAGATTTTAACATTGTATATGTTACTCTTCTATCTTTCCAGAGGGTTGCTTTTTCAGAGGATCTCAAGTATAATGGCTTAAGTATGAATATTTCTTAGATAATTATTAAGGATTTCAACTACACTCTTTATATTAAAAAGTCAGAAGGAGGTGTGAGCTTAAAGGCCCCTTGTAATGAGTTTAAATCTTACTTAATCAACATAGAAGTCACTAATCTCAATTATGAGGGGAATCAATTTACATGAAATAAAAAGCAATGTAATTAGTTCTTACATAGCAAATTAGATTGAGCTTTAGTAAACTAGTTATGGCAAATTGAATTTCAAGGAAATAAAGTTGTTTTCAATAGCCCTCTAACATCATACTATATACCCACTAAGATCTATAATATAGTCGAGCTCCCTAATTAAATAATCCCTTTTTATATTCATTAATTACATTATAAAACTTAATGGATTGCAAGAGGCTACTGAAATAAGTATAATAGAGGAAGTAGAAGAACATAAACAATATAAATGTATCCATAAGTTTTAAATGGTGAAAAAGCATCTCAGGATATTACATCATAGATTTGTAAATAATAAAAGTCTCAAAATCAAAGAGAAAAGATAAGCACAATCAAAGTTGTAAAAAGATCGTTTGAATAAGATCAAAGTTAAAGAAAGAAAAGACTACAATAGAACACTATATTAGAGTATTTAAATGTCATAACTCCTTGTTGAAGTAGAAATCTAGATTTCAATGGTTACTAGATAAGGATAGAAATTTTTCTTTCTTCTTTAAGACCATACCAGCCAAGAGAAACATAAACATGCATTTAAATGTCATAACTCCTTGTTGAAGTAGAAATCTAGATTTCAATAGTTACTAGATAAGGATAGAAATTTTTCTTTCTTCATTAAGGTCATACCAGCCAAGAGAAACATAAACAAAATCTCTAACATTATCAAATATAATGGAGAGAGGTTCTAGGGATAAAGGGAGTGCAAGAAGGAAGTTTATAGATATTTCTAAAACATCCTAGGCTCTTCTAATAAAAAATAATCTTCCGTGTAAGTCTTTAACACTTTTATACCAAAAGTAATAACTGATGAGCAAAGTCAAAAACTCATTAGATCTATCACCCTTTAAGATGTTTAAAGAATCATAGTGTTAGATCAAAGTACAAGTTAACAAAGCCATCACGAAATTATTTAATTTTGAAAGAATGCTAAAGGAGATAAACCAAACTTGCAATTGCTTAGTCTTAAAGCTGCTTAATTATAACTGACCCAAGGATTTAAGACTTATAGCTTGTTATAATACCTTATACAAGATCATATCTAAAATCTTTTCCATGAGGCCAAAAAAAGTATTATAACCCTTTATAAGAACATTAAAGAGAGATTTTATTAAGGTAAGAAAAATTGATGAAAATATATTGTTGGCATAAGAACTAATGAAGGGATACCAAAGGAACTCATCCACAAAAAGTTTTCATATGAATACTTTCATAAGGCCTTTGATTTAATTAAGAATTTGTATTACACTCTCTGTAGGCATTTATTTTCCCATAAAAGTTTATCACTTGGATTGAGCAATGTATAAAAACTACTTCTTTTAGTATTTCAATGACTAAAGAATAGACTCAAGTAACTAAGGGATGAGAAGGAGTTAGGTAAGGAGATCCTTTATCTCCTTACCTATTCTTAATTTTTGTTGCTTTATTGATCAAGCTCATTAAACATAACATTTGAAGGGATTTCTCATTCAGATATCACAATAAATACAACAAATTAAAGATCTTCAATATTTTATTTGTGACTTACTAATGTTCTATAGATTTGATACTTATTCAAGATTCTAATTAACTTTATTTATTCATTTAACAAACTTTTTGATCTCAAACATCAATTAAGATAAGAGTTACATGATAGTCTCAACTGTAACTAACTTTAGGCTCTAAGATTGTCCTTCTTATCAAGTTTTAAGATAAAAAGACCCTCTTTCATATATTTGGGAGTCATTATTTCAACTAGAAGATAAAGATATGGTGATTGTTAAGCACAGTTTGATATGTTTAAGAGGAGAATTGGTTGCTAGTGCAATAAAAGTCTAACTTATACTGGGAGACTTTAGCTTATCAAGTTTATATTAAAGGATCTCTTTATCTAATGGATCTTGTATATGGTACTACCTAAGATTCTTACTAAAGATCTAGAAAGAATCATGAGGAATTTTATATAAATAGGAGATACATATAAGAATTCTAATGTTAAAGTCAAGTGGACTAATATTGGGGTGTCGAAAGAGGAAGGAGGACTAGGTATATGACTATTACAAATCATTAGCAAATTTTTGTAACTAAAAAGTTTTAGAGGCTTCTTATAGACAAAGAAACACCTAAGGTGTAATCAGTTCACTCACAATATTTAAAGAACCAAAGTATATGGGAAATAAAACCTAAGTATAAGACATTACAGACTATAAGCCAAGTATTTAACATAAGGGATAAGCTTTGGGAAAATACATGGCTTTAGTTTGACAGTTATAGCAAAAAGAGTCCCCTATACCTTTTTTTTGAAGTCTCTCATTTGAGATATATACTACACCCCAAAGTTAAGGATAAGGAGATCATAAAAGGCAATAACTAATGTATAAAATTTTGAGGCTTCTTAATCATTCAGGAAAATCTACTTAATTATAACCCCTTTTAACACTTGAAAGGTAAAATAAAATGGATAAAGCATTCTTCAGTCCAATTTACCAATAAATGATGCTACCAAATGTTCAAGAATTCTATAGCTAAATGTACAATGAAGCATTCTAGTTTAGTTCAAACAAAATTCTCAGTTTTCTCTTATCATACAACTAGCTATTAGAAACAAATTGAACAATATATAACTAACATCTCTCAAATTACATATTCAACCTACACACTTTTGTAATATAGAGAATGAATTTATAGACCACCAATTTTTAAAAATGTAGCTTTGCTAAAGAACTATGGCAGATAATTTAAGCGTATTGTAACATTAATGTAGTGAGGATAATTGGGAGGATATAGTGACCTGAGCATCCAAAAGATAACAACTAAAGGAAGAGTATTGCCTCTTTAATTTAGCATTAAGCTCAAAGTTATGTCATTTTGAGAGAAAGTAATGAAATAATTTTTAAGTTCAAGAGCCAAGATCAGTAAAGGTTCTTCCAAAAAATATTGGTCTGGATAAGAAAAAAAGTATTAGCCAACATAAGACAAAACCAAGTAACAACAAGATCGATAAGAAGATTTATAAAAGGAAGTAATATGAGACAAACTATAACAAAACAAGAAAGTTAAGTGGGTGTTAGTAAGAGCAGAATAGTACATCCAAGTATAGGAACGATCATTAATAGAAGAGAGTGTTTAGTAATATCCAAAAGTGGAATGCAAAAAGACTTAGGGCAGGTGAAGAAGAACTTGCCTTGTAAATGGAAGGGACTGGCCAAGAATAGGTTAAAGCATATGCTCTAACTAGGGTCTTAGCTAGGTCACTTGAGAAGATTAAAACACTTTGTAATTTTGAATATTGTAACTCATATTGAAACTTATTACATTAGCACAATTTTCCTTTAATTTAAAAAAGATTATTTAAAATAAAGAAATAATATAAATCATGTTAATAAATATAGTTATAACGTCAATGTGAAATATGAGAATATATTTTCACCATTATAAATAAATATATTACAAAATTAAGATAAAATATAGGGTTATAAAATTTAAAGTATGACATAAAATATTATATATATATAAAGAGAAAATTATCATATTTATTAGATATGTATACTTATGATAAAGCTATTATAAGTATTTTCTACCTGTATATACTGAAAAAAGTGATCTTAATTTTGAACATGCAAAATATTGAAATTTTA
This sequence comes from Erythroxylum reticulatum, assembly GCA_025504915.1. NCBI lineage: Eukaryota > Viridiplantae > Streptophyta > Magnoliopsida > Malpighiales > Erythroxylaceae > Erythroxylum > Erythroxylum reticulatum. Next base: position 26,443,358 of record JANSVA010000002.1, on the reverse strand, counting down.
TTATAACAATTAAAGTATTATATAAAATTAATAAAAAAACTTAACATCTATTTATAGAGAGTGAAATTAACTTTAAACACCATCTTTACATACTTCAGTGGTTGTTAACTTTTTAATGTAATATAAATTCTTTATAATAGTTATTTAATAAAAACTGTAAGTAAAATAAAAACAAAGGTATACTAAATAAAATAGATTATATAATCATATTAATAAAAATAATTACATATTATACAATTACTTATGTTAATCTAATAAAATATCAAAATGACTTTAAACTAAATGGTACAAAGCATGTAGTTTAATTTTATATAATTTTTGTTGATTGTCACGTAAATAATAAGGCATACATGTTAGGCCCAAATAATTCAAATTAAGAAGAGGGAAAGCACAACACTTTAGAACGGTGAGCGTGTTGAATGCAAACAGTAGAAGTAAGAAATAGAGATTTGACCACTTGTTTATTTTATTATCCAATTTTGGTACTATGTTCAGTCGTCGGTTGTCTTATTACGCGGTTTCCTTACAATTTCGGTTCTTCTTCGGATGCAACTTACCCGTACAAAACTGATAATGTAATGACGAGACGAATCAGGATGAAGATGAACCTATGATTTCTTTGAAATCAGATTTTAATTATTAATTCTTAAAACCCTGATTGGGCCTTGTAACTCTGGTAAAAAGGAAACAAAGAAAATCCGTATCGCTATTCCTTAAAAAGATTTTAGTGGATAAATGGGATAGCTGAAGTAGAGCGAGTGGGCCATTCTCAAAATATCTTCTTGCTCCTTGTCCTTCTCTAGATTCAAAACTGTCATCTTTCCATATTTTTAATGCCAAATTCAATTCAAACTTTAATGCTTTTCTTGAAGACGCGTGTTCTCACACCATGACCAAGCAAAAGCACAACTAATATCTTTGTTTTGTATAAGCAACTCGACGGAAACATGACCTTTCAACAACCCACCACTTTGCACACATGTGCAATGCAGTGCAGCTATTCTCCTGTCTAGACCTTAGTGACCCCCAAAATCCAAGGGGATTTATTAACCAAAACCAAAACCAAAACCAAAACCAGACCCTGTACCTCTCCTCCAGACCCTGACGATCACAATCCAATTTCTTTTCTCCCAAACTACAACAAACACCCAAATGACAAAACACTGACTTTTAGCATTAGTTTCAATTATGTGGGTTTAGCTTGGACTCCAAGGGATCCTCTACATGGAGTCAACAGAGATTGATGATGATTCGCGTCACTCCTGTTTTTTTTTCGCTATTGTAACTTAATTTTTTATTAACTTTATATCGTAAAAATAGGAATTTAGTTAAATTTTTACAAAATATTAAGGTACAAATTAATATTTTGGAAAAAATAAATAAATAATTAATTAAAATAAATTCATGAATTTAAAATTTTTTACGGTCAGTAGTTTTTGTTCTTTTCTCTTTCAGTTTTTTGAGTCAAGAGTGTGAAAAGAAATGAAAACAAAAGTCTCATAATTAGCCACCTTATTCTTTGTCTGTTTCGGAACTCTGCAGTCTGCAGCATTTACAAGTGGTAAACTCTCTCTCTCTCCCCCTCCGCTTTTCCTTGGTTGGTCTGTCTCAGTTTTTCCTATCAACTAGCGAGTGCGGCTTTATATGGTGGAACTTGCTTGCCGCTGGTTTGCTACCGTGTAAGTCCCTCTGCTAATTTTTTCTTCACATTTTGTTGAGCAGTTCTCTATGTTTCCCTCTGTTGGGGTCGCTTCTGATCTTTAAAGATCACAAATTCAGATGATGTTCATGCCGCCTAATTTGAAGTAGAATTTTTGTTTTTTTTGTCAGTTACTCTTGGCACCATTCAACTTGAGTTTGTTTTTTGTGTTGGAATTTCCTCGTTCCATATGTGGCTTTTCTACGCAGTTTCTCTTATATTTTGACCTTTTTCAAAGTACTTATCACTGAGTACCTAAAGCCTAAAACTTGTGGCAAAATTACGGGCCTGTGCAATTCTTCTTTTCAGACCTGTGAGGACGATGATCATCTTATTGCTTTCTTGATGCTTAAAAAAGTTTATCTTTTTAAGCAAGTTTAACTCCAATTATTGTAGCTATATTATGAGTTGTTTAACTTTGACAATATCCCAATTTGGACCTTTTCGCAAGTCTCGTGCAATAGCTAATTCGATCTTATACAAAGTTGATATGAGATTTACGGTAGTTTGTGGGTAGTGCATCCTTGAGACATTCTTTGTGACTTCAGGGGAGTTGGAACGCTTCTTAGGACTAAATGTTTCTTTGTGATGAAAGCATATAATTCCATGCCCTTGTTGGGTTAATGGAGTTTAGGATAGGGGTTAGAACGGTATGTTACGAGTGAGAGATCTCACTTGTTATGTTGTGGTGGTAAATGAGTCTTTCTGTTCTGTTTTTTTTTTCTTTTCCTGTTCTTCTTTCTTTAATCAGATGAAACGAAACAACTGATTTCCTATGTGTTGATGCTATTGAATAATACATTCAATTCATATTCATTTATAAATTTGATGACTTGGATATCTCGGGTAAATTATTTCTCTGGTGTGCTTTTGTACTATGCACCTTCTAAATGGAACTTTTGAGTTAAATTTCTTGCGAGTTATAGCTTGATCCATGCTAAGCATGATTATTCATGTCTTGCATGCCCCTCTGACTGTAGAATATATGACAGATGCAGAACTTGTCCAACTCCAAGCATGGCTATTAGCTCGGGTATTCTTCCTAAGGGCCAAAAAGAGAAACCAAGTCTTCTCCTTGAGGTGACTTTTTTTTTTATAAAATTTCTGTACCTATTAGATTTTGGAATCAAAGTTCCAGTTTGTTATGGTTGATACTTCAACTTGGAAATTTCAGATTGCTAATGCAGAGAAGCAGTTGTGGGCTTTCATCCTTAAAAAAGGAATCTTACACTCTGATGTCCAGGGCATGTACCATAAATTATGTTCTAGCTATGAGAAACTTATATTAGATGATCACAAACTGGCTGAACTTCAAGATGTTGAATATTCATTGTGGAAGCTTCACTACACGCATATAGGTGAATTTCGTAAAAGAATGAAAATAGTTTCTCCTAATGAAGAAGCAAAACAGTCAAGAATGCCTCAAAGTGGTGTTGCTACAGACAAAAGCTATGACCTTCATGGCATAGGATTTAAGTTGTTTTTATCAGAAGCAAGCAAATTTTACCAAAATTGTTTGGTCAAACTTGTAAAATACAATGGTCTCTCTGAAGACTTCTACAGACAGAGTGGCAGCTTTGCATCTCTTGAACCAAAGAAAATGCAGAAACTACAGTTTTTATGCCATCGATTTCTTGTTTGTCTTGGGGATCTTGCTAGATACAGAGAAGAATGTGAACAATCTGATAAGAAGAGCCATAACTGGTCAGCTTCAGTCACTTATTACTTGGAAGCGATAGCAGTTTGGCCACATGGTGGAAACCCTCAGAATCAGGTATTTTATGCAATTATCTTTATGTTTAAGACATCTGCTCAATCATTAGAGACTTTTTTCTTTTTAAATTTTGTAGCTTTGAATTTTTATGCTTTTGACAGCTACTATCATGATGATCATGTTCATTTGTAGTTGGCAGTGCTGGCAACATATATTGGTGACGACTTCCTAGCTTTATACCACTGCATAAGAAGCTTAGCCATTAAAGAACCTTTCCCTGATGCTTGGAATAACCTTATTCGGCTCTTTGAAAGAGTAAGGCCAGATGTTCCTTCTTCTGTATATTAATACTGTCATCTACAGGTTGATATCAATACGTGGTTTTATTTCTTACTTTCTTTCGGCACTTCATATCAGAACCGGTCATCTCATTTCCCTTCCCTTTCCCACGAGGCCCAATTCGATTTCTTAAAACCAGCTGAAAACACTGTCTCGAGTCATTCTCTATCAACTACTGATCTGTTGAATGGCAAGATGGAGAAAGCTGAAAATGAAGGCTTAAGAGAAACCAAATTATGGCCTTTGGTGATTAGGATGATAAGTTTTTTCTTCATAAAATCAAGGTACCACTTACAAGGTCTTTCTGTTCTAATAATAATTCTGGCTTGTATTTGATTAATTTCTTGAAGAACTGCAATTTACTCAGTTTTATATGTATGTCCTGATAAAAAATCTTGCAGTTCTTACAGTGATCTAAACAGGTCTGTTTATTCGGTGCTGCATATGACGTTTTTTTCCTTCACTGTCTTATCTAATTGCTTGGATCATAGATCTGTAAGAATTGTTTGGTGATCTCTTTATTAAGGATTTCCTCAGTTCCTTGTGTGTTCTGACATGAGGAATATAACGCAGCAAGATTAGACTACCATTTTTCCTGCATGGAATCTTCAGCTATTAAATTTGGAAGGCAAAGCTTTTGCTTCATTTTCTGCTAAATTTGTTTTTGAAATATTCATGAAGCTTATCATGAAATAATTACAAATTTTTGTTAGCATAATTTAGATATCAACATGTCTAGCTGTCAGGAATCAAAACCTTGCAGGGTATGTTTGATTCTTATTCTCCTCTATTTGATTGTGCATTTCAAAGTTTTGCTGATATTATTGTAATGTCTTTCAATGTAGTGCAGTCTGGATGACTTCCCTGGTACTTTTGCATCTACTTTGAAGGAACTAGATGAGTTGATGAAAGTAGATGATGCAAAGTTCCAAACACTAATAGAGTCATATCAGGACTTGGGTTCAGCTAAAATTGGACCTTTTCGAGTCCTGCAAGCTGTCTCTGCACTTATTTTCGTCATTGAGAATCTGATACATAGACCTGAAGTGAAGTATGAGCAGAACAGAACCCATGGAGATCACCTTTTGTTGACTCAGATGGCAGTGTCTTCAACATTCATTTTTATGGGACGCCTTGTTGATAGATGTTCCAAAGCAAAGTCATTGGAGTCTTGCCCAGTTTTGCCAGCTATATTGGTTTTTGTGGAATGGTTGGTGACTGTTCTTGATGACACAGAAAATTCTGGATGCGATGATAAAAGTAAAAGTGCTATGTCTTACTTCTTTGATGTTTTTGTTGTACTTCTAAAGCAATTAGATAGAAATAGCGATGACGGAGAGCCTCAATGCTTCTTTGCTCTTTGGGAGGACTATGAGTTGAGGGGCTTTACACCATTAGCTAATTCACAGGCTTCACTAGATTTCTCAAGTCACTGGAGATACGCTACTGACTTCCAAAGTAGATTCAAATGTCGTGCTCACCGCATTATTAATGCCGCGTTCAAGATGACAGAGAAATCAAACAATATTCAGCAATGGATCTTGTATGATAAATCTAAAAGAAAATTTGATATGTGGAACAGATATCCATATGGCAATGAAGTGGGAAAATTTGAAGCTAGTACTACTGCTTCCAAGTTGAAAGAATGTCATCAATCAAGTCAGAGTGCTGCTGTAGATTGCAAGAAATTGATCATTGACGAAAAGCCAAAAGATTCTACTGATGGGCTTGATAAATCCATTGCCATGGAGGAAGAAGAAGTCATTCTCTTCAAGCCACTGACAAGGTACAACTCTGCACCTCTTGGTTTTACATCTGATCATCAACTGCCTGCAAGAGACACAGGGGATCAGGCAGTGAGTGCTGATGAATGTCTGCGGCGTGCTCAATCACTCTTAATAGCTCAAAACTCGGCTCAGAATGAACCTTCATCTTTCCATTCTGACCTCACAAACTTCAGGCGCAACAAGCATCTGAAGAAGCAGGAAGTGCACTCATCAGAAGCCTCAATCTTTAGTTGGCCTCCCTCTTTTGGCAGCTCCATTCCTGCTGGACCACCCTCACTGAGTTCTTGGTTCCTTGATAGTGGTAGTTTGAGTGGTGAAAGAGCAAAAGTCAAAAATGATTTCAGCAAACATTGCTTGACATCCATAGACGAGATGGCCACTGCATCCTTGCATGATCTCTCTATCAAGGAAAATGAGGACTGCCTCATTAATCCCAGTCATGGATCTGCAACCGACTATGGTTCATCTACTTATCCGATCCCAGTTCCATCTGCGCCTTTCCTCCCTGATAATGACTGTTGGTTTAATGGAATTCAATCTACCTTTTCTGACTACGGTAGTTCTGGAAACATCAGCATACCAAATAGTTGCAGTGATACATTACAAGTGAGTGGCCATGCAAATTGGACCGTTCCTAATCAACCTCATGCTTATGGTCATGGTAATCCAGGTTTTATAGATAATTATTCACCAATGCGTCAAATGACATCATCTGAATGGCTAAGATATTATAGAGAAAGTCACAATCTTGAGCGACCTGCTGGTCAGGTTTGGCCTGTTCATTCTTACAATGGTAGGGGAACAGGAAACTTCCATGACCAGGGCATCTCTAGGTCTGGTTTTTTCTATCAGCGCGGAACTGCTTCATCTCTCAGCCCAGTGATTTATGGTGACGGCCAGCCCTCACTTCCTGGTTTCCCCCTTGTATATAGTAGTGATCAACAGAGGAGGGAGAAGCTCTTTCTTGGCTATCAAAGGCCAAGCCCTTACGGGTGTGGTGCTGTGAATGAGCCTGAGCCGCTTTTGCAGTATCTTAAAGAGAAAGAGTGGTTACTTGAGCAGGATCCAACTTGTAGAGGTCCTCCGTACATGGGGAGTTGAAAACATCTTCACAAAATTGTTAGATGTGGCATCTCACAATGGTCCTCTTAGGCCAAATGTTCATTTCAGTCTAGAAAAGTTGGTTTGTATGTTTTTAAATACTTGCAATACATAGGTATGTATGTGTGTATCATATCTTACGATCTAGCATGCTCCGTAAAGGAGAGTTTAGGGAAATTGACAAACTTGGTTGTGCGATGACTGTGGTAATACGTTCACTTCATGCCAATCAAATGCTGTCCTGCAGATGAAGCAAACTCTTTTCTACTGCATAGTGCTCTGTAAATAAAATGTCAGTTAACTAGTGATTCTGAGATTGTTTTATGGTTCATTGATAACGAGGCAGCTGATTAGCCCTTTTGTCATTTGTAAGGGTCTCTTTAGTTTAGTGTTATGGCATAATCACAACATGTTAGTTGAAGCTCACATGGTTAATCATTGTATAGAGTTCTGAAGCACATGGCGTGGCCATAAGAGCCATATTCTTATAGGCGCATAGTACAGAAGCTTGTAGTGGAAAGGGCCCTGTAAAATTTGTTTGAAGTTCAAAACGAGGCTTACAGAGCAGACTATCTGAAGCCGTCTAGAGAGTGTCTGGGGCAATGCAGCGGCCATTGGACAAACTAGTTGAGAACAGAGTAGGCTAAAACTGCAACCCCTCCAGCCTCCAGTGTTAAGAGGCAACAGTTGGGCATGACAATTGGAACCCAAGAAACCCTCAAGAGCATCTTAGTAGCCTAACGGGGGTGTTCGACGAGAGAGTTGAATGAAAATTTTTAAATATATTTTTCAAGTCAAATCAATCTATGTAAGTTATGATTTCATTAATTGACTTACATGTAATTTTGGTTAGTTTTCTTTCTTAAAATTAAATTTTTAAAAAATGAAAAATGAAAAATAAAAATCGATTTTACTTGGTGACCAGATGTCACATACCAAATGGATCCATGAAGAGCAAATGAAAGAAAATGTTGGCTACTATTTACTTCTTTTGTATTTTAGCGTTCTATACGCTATTGAATCATCTCAATCCCATATTCCTATCAAAATTTATAATTAAAATATGGAATAGTACTGGGGTGATAATGAAACGAACCCACACATTTCTTTCATAAAATTTAACTATTTGAGTTCATTCTCAGCTCTCAATGTATAGATATTTCTCTTGATTTTATATAACTTCTTGAATTACTTCAACTTAGTGTTCCTATTAAAAGTTACATTTAAAATAATAAATAATATTTAATTTTGGGTTGATATTTAACTAACAATATAGTATAACAATTTTTACTTTGTCAAAATCATTTCATCTTAACTTATCAAGAACTAATCATCAACATAAATTATTTTCTAAAAACCACATAATTTCTTTGAAGTTTTAAACAAAACTTTAAAAATTAAAGTCAAAATTAATTCACCTAAATAACTCATGCAATGGGGTCTTAAATTTAAATAATTACTATATTCATAATATGATTAATCTTTTTTTTAGAAAAGAAGAAATGAATCAAGCCATAAAAGGCAAACTAGAAGAACAAATTCAATTACAAGGATAAAAGCTCTATCATTTAGAGACGAATATAACTATATTAAAGAAAAGAGAAAAGATCTACACACTCTAATTAGATAGAATATATTGAACTCTTGGACTTTATGCTTGTGAATTTTAATTTGATATCAGATGAACTGCATTAATTGATTATATAATTGCTCTTTGGAGAGGCATTTGTCTTAAAAAAATGTGATTATTTCTCTTATCCCATATTGCTATAACTAGACAAGATAAAGAAATACAAAAACATCATTTTACATCTTTGTTCGGATGGCTAATTGTTGAACACCAGCCTTTAATACTGTTCAAGTCATTTGGAGCATCAGAGATCAAACATCTGCTTAGTAGTGCTCTCTAAATATCATTGCTAAAGTTGCATCTAAAGAATAAGTGACCTATAGCACTTCTGCATAATGAACACCAGTTGGTGAGATTCAGAAACCTAGGAAGTTTATCAACAGTTGACAACTTGTTCTTCATGACAAGCAATAATGTGATGGAAATGCGTGGGTGAGGATGACTGAACCACACCACCTTGGACCAAGGTATGATTCTTAGATCACTGAGTAGAGCTTTCAACATGATTGATTGGTAAAAGTGCCATTAGAGGTGTGTTTCCAAATGAGTTCGTCTTCTTCTGTGTTGAATGCGATCTGAATAATCTCATTTTCATACATCTAGTAATAGGGGCCTATAAGAAGATCTGCTTATTCTTTAGAGTTACTGCGACTGTATTGAATCATGGGTCTGAAAGGTGAGGCTTTAACCACATTATCCAAAGGGCTCACAGATAACCAACTATCTTGCCAAAAACTGTTGAATTCTCCATTTCCTATTAGTGCAATAAATTTAAGTATGAATCTCTCTCTCATTATGAGGTTTGTTTTCAAAGTAGAAGAGGGATAGTGCTTCATATCTAAGCCTCATATGCTCCCATTTTCTTTTATGAAATAAATGTGTATCCATTTGTCCCAAATGTATTGCTTGTCAGAAATGAGTCTCCACAATCTTTTAGTGAGCATGACAATATTCATGGTTTTAAGAGAGTATACACCAAGACCCCTTTAGTTTTTGGAGATACAAACTTCATCCCGTTTCAATATGATCTTGTTGGAATTTTTAGAGATTCCAAACCAAAGAATCCTATTGAGGATTTTATGAACAGAGTTAACAATGTTGGCTAGTAAAGCTAAGTGAGAAGCCTAATATACATTGATGGAATTTAGTATGGAGATAATCAGTTGAGCTTTATTAGCTGTAGACAAGTGTCTAAAGCTCTAACCAGAAATTCTTGTGTTGATTTTGTCAAAGAAGTTGTTGAAGTCTCTATTGTTTACTTCATTAGAAGTGATAAGAATGCCAAGGTACCTTATTGAAAGTTTGTTGTTTGAAACTAGTAATGGCAGTCAATAATGAATTCTAGTTTGTAGCATTCTAAGAGAAGGAAAAAACTACTTTTAGAGCATTTACCTATAGTTTAGACATTCTATTGAAGACCTTAAGAGCTTTTATAAGAGTTGAGATAGAAGTAGCATCAACTTTGGATAGTAAGATAAGATCTTCAGCAAAGATGAGATTGGTGAGATGAAGTTTTATGAATTTAAAGTGATATTTGAAACCTTGGTTTTTTTAACAATCCTTTTAATCAATTTGTTGAAAAATTCCCTGGCAAGTGTAAAAAGGTAAGGAGAGATGGGATTGCCTCAACGAATTCCCTTACAATTTTTTAAGAACTTAGTAGGTTGGCCATTAATAAGCAATATGGGAGAGACATGATACAATTTTTGATCCATTGAATAAAGGTAGCTGGAAACTCCAAGGTTGCAAGAATATTGATTATAAACTCCCAGTCAGCACTGTCATTTGCCTTTTTAAGGTCAATTTTGTTAAACTATTTAAATTGTCTTTCTTCTTAGAAAAACTTTTAACCGGCTCCTGAAGAATCAAAATACTGTGTCTAATAACTCGTCTAAGAATATATGCACCCTGAGTAGGTCCAATGTGGTTAGGAAGAATTCCTCTCAATCTGTGAGTAATTATTTTATAAATTATCTTGTAGATGGAAGTGCAATAAGCAATGGAGCGAAAATATAAGAATTGATTAAGCACAACACTTGGATGAACATTTGTAATGAAAGTTTTGTTGATTTCTACAAGTAAGGAACCCTTATTAAAGAACTCTAGAATAGATTTCGAAACAAAGTTTCCTATAAAAGGCCAAACTCTGAGAAAGAAGTTGATCATATTAAATCTATCAAAGTCTTGAATTTATAAGGATGGAGAGTTTTTAAAGTATCTTTAATTTCCTAAAGAGTGACTAGTTTGTATAACAATTCAACTTCTTATGAAGAGATATAACCCTACATGATCTCCTTGAGAAGGAGTTTTGTGGATTGAGCCCTAGTGGGTGTATTCAATAAACTAAAGAAATAATCAAAGGCTCCTTGAAGTAACTAAGGTTGTGAGTTTATCTTGAGATTTTTCAGCTTAAGAGAAATGATTTTATTGCTTACTCTTCTAGAAATAATAACTTTATAAAAGAAAGAAGTATTCCTGTCCCCACTTCTCATCCATTCTAGCCTTGAACTCTATTTTAAGTGAGAGTAGTCATATGGGAGAGCTTTGAAATAATTGTATAATGTAACTCTCTCTAATCTCTACAGATGAGAGAATAGAGGATTAAAGTAGACTTCATGTTGAATGTTTTCAAGATCCTTTTTGGTAGTGTTGACAAGGTGGTGAGTATTACTAGTATTTTCCTTGAACAAAATCTTCATTTCTTTTTTAATGAGATTTAGCTTCCTAACAAAAATGAATTTTTTGGTACCTCTCATTATGGTTCTTAAGGCTTTCCACACTCCATCCCTGAAACCATTTATGACCACTAAGAAATTGTTGAACCTAAAAGGTGATTTTGGGGATTACAACTTTAGTGAAAGAGAGGACAGGAGAATGATTAGACAAATTGCAATCTAAGAAGTTGGAGAAGCAATTTGGGAAAGTTGTCATCCATTAGAGGATTTCTAAGCTCCTATCAAGCTTCTTTGTGACAAAACTTGTTCTAGCTTATTTGTTACTTCGGGTGAAAAAGTTGACTCTTAAAGGGATGTCAATAAGTTGAGCTTCATCAATGCAGCTATAAAACTTTGAGTAAGGATTACTGGTAACTCTATAGCCTTCTGCTTATTCAATTTTAAGGATAGAGTTAGAGTCCCCAGAAAGGATCCATATATTAATAATGCTTGCAACAACATCTTTAACCTGATTCTGTAGAAAATTCCTCTGGTATGAACTATTATGAGCATAAATGAAAGAAATGAAAAAAAATTAAGTTAAGATGCCCATAGAGACTTGTAGATGAATGATTTGGTCTGATATCAAACTTGTGTAAATTATTAAAGCATTAGATTCATAAATGACAATTACTCTGCCATTTGGATGGTGATTCTAATTTGTGATTAATTTCTAGTGAGCTAGGAAATAGTTCAACGAGTCGTAATGGTCGTCTCTAATTTTGGTGTCCAAAATGCCAATTATTGCCACTTTATTCTACAAATCATATTTTTAATCATCAACTTTTTACTAGGAGCAATTGCTCATCTGACATTCTAAGATAATATATTCATGAGGCAATCTCCCCTATGGGGAACCTTTTTTTTTCTATTGGACCTTCTCCTAGTGATAGTTTCAAATTCATGGTCTTTATTTCTTTACGGTTGCTTCAGTTTAGTAGGAGTGTCAATTGTGCTTGCCTCTATAGATACAACACTTTCTAGTGATCTGCGAGGAAGACAGTGAGCTGATGGAAGACATCTCTCTTAAGTTTTGGATATATAAAAATACTCATCTTGTCCTTCACTCTTTAATTATAAACTAATATGTTAATTGATCTTTCGTTAATTATTATTCATAAAAATAAAGAAAAATAATTCAAATTGTAATTAATATTTTTTTTTCAATCTCTCGTGGGACATAGAAATAAGCTGGTCATCTTATAAAATAAATTATATTGAATTTCTATTATTTAATAAATATAATTTTGTTAACTCGAGACACGTAAGGATAAGTTTGTAAAGAGAATAAATAATTTAATGTTTTAATGTATATGCCAATAATTACATTAACATAATAGTAACTTTCATTTTTCGCTTCAATAATTATGAAATTCTTTTCTTAGATGTTTCAAGGTTTATTTATTGAAGAGTGTATAAGTAAGTTAAATTTTAAGAGTTAATAAGATTTTTTTACAATAAATATTAGCAAATAATTTTACAAAATTCATCTTTATATATTTTAAACCCTTTTTATATAGCTAAATTCAAGGATTAGTAATTAAAATCTACATTAATCAATAAGTTATGTAATTGGTGGTTAATGATTAAATTAATTGATTTATTGATTGTTACAATTTTAAACATTAAAACACAGAATGTTCTTTCAATATACCAATCCTTTTTAAGGTATTAAAAAAATGAGAATCAAATTAAATGTGAATTTGATAGTTTGAATATTGTTAAACTGTTTTTTAGAATAATATGTGATAAATAAAGATAAGTCCATAATATCTTTTTAAAGATTATTCTAATAACTAAAATTATTTTAGTAGCTATTATAATGAGTTAATTTTATTTACATATTAGTAATGTTTTAAATATTTCTACACCTTCTAAATAATTATTTATTTTTCTAATAGTTATAATCTAAGACTATAATAGAGATAGGAATCTAACACTAATATAAACTACATAGGTTTCTGACTGACGAAAAGATGAAGAGGGGTTTGGATAGTTTTGTACAAGATTCAAGTCAAGTTGAAAAATTGTAGTTATAGAACATAACCATTGTCAAAATCGAAAACAAAACAATGTTAGTCTTTTGCTAGATTTTGCTGACTAGAGTTACTAGAGTTCTATACATAACTATCACAAGACTCGTGTTTGATTAACACATTGAAAGTTCTAAAACAAAATTAGTATTGATAAGTGCCATATGTGTACTTTAATTAATTAGAGTTTTATGATTTTAAATACATTACATTCTTTTAGGACTAGTATTTTATTAGTTTTAAATTTCAAACTTATGTCTAGATAGGTTATCATTTTTAAAAGTCATTTGTTTCTAATTATAATCTACTAACATTGTTATTTCCTTATAGGACTCTAGTTCTTAGGATTTCCATGTTTTAGGGTTTCATGCCTCTATAAGGCTATCTCATGAATGTAACTTATATATTGTCATTATTATTATTTAATAATAACCTTTAGATAGTTTTGTTCATCCTTATTCATAGAGAAATCCTTAATTTAGGTTCTATGTTAACTATAGATCTCAACCTTAGAATCTTATCACTCACAACTCTCATCTTTTATATAATATGGGAATTCATATCCTTACTTATGAATTTTTGTGTTAGATTTATTGAATTAACCTAGTTTCAATAGAACAGTTGTAGGTCTTACTATATTGAAATCAAATCTTATAAGTCGTATTAGTAAAAGTCGTATCACAATTTAGTATCAGAGCACATTTCTATATTCAGGTTAGTTCTTAATATCACTGTTTATATTTTTTGTTTCTTTGTTCCTAACATTTAATATTCATTATTGTTCTCATCAAAGTTTTGTTGAGAATACATTATTCTTAAGTTCTACTCCTTATTTCTTACATTTAAAGTTAATAAAAAAGATTATTTTTCATGTTTTTATAAGTTAATAAACAATTCTTGTTTATCAGTTATCTTATTTTCCCTATTATTTAATTCATTCTTATTTAGTCTAATTTGGTTATATCAAAATCAATTTTATAATTTTGAGTTTTCTTGCTCCTTGGCCTCCAGTTGTGTTTTCATTTCTTCATTTTTGGAATTTTCTTCTTTGGGAGTTATTTGACAAAGGGAGAATATTTAAACTAGCTTTCTTGGTCTAGATCTTATACTTTGCAAATAAACTTTCGTCAAGAGTTTTGATTGAGATTTGAGTGAAACTTTGAGAGCAACATATGAAGAGAGTGGTTTTGCTAGTAAATTTTTGTGTATGTAGATAACTCGAACTTGTAGCCAAAACTTGTTGAAAATATAAGAAAGTAAGGAGGAAATAATGGGAGTAGAGTAGGAGGCCTTCATGAATGTCATCTAAGGCCAATATGATTAACTTCTTTGAAAATATGGTTAAGTTTGAAGTAAATTAGAGAAACAAAAAAATTTTATAGGTAGACTATAACATTATCCACCTGCAATTACCAGGGTGGATGAATTTAAGGCAAATAATAGAGTTAAAGGTGCCGCCAACAACCTATGAGAGTTTAAATTCAAAGTTAGTAGAGAAGGAAGAATGGCGAGACAAGGAGTAGATAGGTTTTGTATAGGATATGAAAAGGGGTAAGAAGAAAGCGTAAATAATAATATAGAAAGTATTACGATGAAAATATCCAGCTTTTATAAGAAAGAAAGATTCAAATGTTTACCTAGAATGAAAGAAACTGGTGAAACTAATCTTGGTCAACTATAATTTTATAGAAGAAAAGATGGGTAAGATGGCTACTATAAATTTTAATAATTGCATTGTGGATTGGTGGGATCAACAAGTTCTTATTAGGAGGAGGAACTAAGAGCCACCAATAAGATTATGGGAGGAGATCAAGTTAGTGACCGAAAAGTGATTTATTTCATATTCCTATTATAAAGAGCTCCATTAACAATACATTGGCTCAAGGTTTTGGAAGTGTGAAGGAGTATTACAAGAAGATGGAGGTTTCCATAGCTAGGAAAAACATAGAGGAAAATAAGAAAATGGAAATGGCTTGATTTATTTATAAGATGAACCTTAAAATTTCCAATGACGTGGAGCTACACCATTATCTAGAGTTAGAAGGTTTGATGCATATGGCCATGAAGGTAAAGTGGTAACTCAAAAGGAGGCATGCTAACTATTATGTTGCTTTTAGTATAGGTTCTTCATTATAGATTGAATTAGGGAGTAAAGAGGAAGACATATATCAATGGACAAATGTGAAGTAGTAGAGTCACAAGTGCAGACAACAAGTAGAGTGAAAGATAAGTATGATTACTCTTCCAAAAATAGGAATAAAGATGTCAAATGCTTTAAGTATTTAGAGAGAGGACATATCGCTACACAACATCCTAACAAATGCTGATGTTGAAAAAAAAAGGATGGATAATACATATTCACAAGTGAAGAGGACGTAGATGGTGATAAGCCTAGATTGGGAATAATAGTGATAATGAGTATAACATAAAATCTGAAGAGGGACAGATATTGGCCATTAGGAGGGCATTCAACATAAATGTGGGCAAGGATGATGTTAACAAATAACAAACTTTTCCATACGAGATTTTCCATCAAAGACTGAGTTTATAGTATGAGCAAAAATGGAGGGAGTTATGCCAATGATTTTTTTTAGAAAAGTAAAACTATATTAAAAAGGAATTAGTATAAAGTACAAGGTCTGACCAAAAGAAAATCAACAAGGATCTTCAGCAAAGCAAGCTAACTAACATCCATACATTAGTGAATGGTTATATAGGTCACGTATAAGTTACTATGCATGATTTGTATAGAGTCCTTACTACATGTTAAGTTAAAAAGCTAATTACCACTTAATTCTTATAATTGAGCTACAATTAAGATGGATTTTGTTATGCCAATGTTAAGACAATGTTTCTAGTATGGAACTAGTGCAGAAGTTAGAGCTAACAACTATAAAACACGTTAAACTTTAATTTAAAATTGTTGAATAAGAGTGGGAGAGTTAGGATAACAAAATAGGTGTTGGTTTCTTTCTTTATTTGGAAGTATAATGATGGGGTGTTATATGAAGTGTATATCATATAAGTGGGACACATTCTTTTGGGATGTATGTGAAGATTTAATAGGATAGGCATACATAACAGTTATAAGAACAAGTATTTCTATATTATTTACTATTTCTCCACCATCACTTAAGCAGGTTTATAAAGATCATCTCAAACTTTGTAAAAGTAAGCAAGAATGTTTAAGGAAAGAGAAATAAGAGAAAATATTTGAAGGTAATTTAAGCTTTTGTGAAAATTAAAAATGGTAAATGTCTACTTAGCCAAGTGTCAAGTGTTTTTTGATTGCATAGATGAATATGTTAATTTGAGGACAAACCAATTTAAGGAGAGAAAAAAATTATAAGAATTCGAAAATGACTTGATCTATATGGACTTTTCTTTTCTAAGGGAGACATGAAGAGGGGTTTGGATAACTTGTGAAAGATTTGACTTGAGCTAAAGAATTACAGTTGTAAAACATACTTAACACGGAACTTATAAATAAATTGATATTGATCTTTTATTGGGTTTATCAACCTAGAGTGTTAAACTCGTATTTGAATCAAGCACTAAAAGATTAAAAGATAATGGTTGTTGGTATTGGTCTAGAAAGGCACTAAACACATATTTTTAAATAATTAGGGTTTTGTTATTTTAAAGATGCTACATTCTTTTAGGACTCGTGTTTTTATTATTTTTTAAATTTCAAACTTGTGTCTAGATAAGGATTGATTATTTCTCAAAGTTATTTGTTTCTAATTAGATTATATCAAGGTTTTTATTATCTTTTAAGACTCTAGTTATTAAGGTTTTTATGTTTTAGTGTTTCACGCCTATATAAGGCTATTTCATGGATGTAATTGGCACATTATCATTATTACTATTATTGAACCAAAAACCTTTTGAGAGTTCTCTTCATCGTTGTTCTTAGAGAAACTTTTGCTTTATGTTCTATATTAACTATAAATCTTATCTAGCTTGCTTCTGGCAATCAACCATATATTCTAATCATTGATAAGTCCCATCTTTCTTTTTGAATATGGCAATTCATATCCTTTTCTATGATTTTTGTGTTAGATTTCTTGGATTAACTTATTTTTGACAAAATAGTGTTAGGTACCATTGTATTCATATTGAATCTCATCAGTTATATTGTTAAAGCTCGTATAAAAAAAATGTAGGAATTGTCTTCACCAAATGACATATGTCAAAATTTAGTGAACAAATCTAGTTCAAATATATATTTATATTAAGTACATAAATGTTGATACTTGAATTTGTCTAATTTTTAGTTGGATTATCTAAAATCTTCTTCATTTAATTTTAAGAAATTTTATCGTCATATAATGTTAGATTAATCATGCATTTTCATATAATATTTATTCTGATACAACTAACTCTAATTTTTGATTTTGGTATTGTTACACTATATCATGTTAAGGATTAAATACATTCTTTTTACTTTAAAGTGCTCATGATCACATGTAATCTTTTTTCAATTTGTATTTAGTTACAATTTTATCATCTTTATCTTAAAATTAACCATTTAGATTTAATTTAATTTTATCATATCTAATTTGTGCTAAATTTTATTGTGTCAAAATGAATTCCATTTGTTTATTTAAATTTTCAGTTATCTCTAATTTAATTTGAACTAGAGATAAATATTTTATGTTAAAATTACTTATTAATTGTGAATAATTAAATTTTATTAGGATTTTAAATATTTGTTCCATTTCTAGTTTAAATAGTTTTATTACCTTATTATTTTTTACTTAAAAACAAAGTAACAGCAAAATAAGAGACATCACAGAGGGGGAGCCAAAGGAAGCAACTGAATGAAAAGATCAGAAAAAGATAAGAAAGAAGAGAGAGTGAGTAGGGGCAACAACTATGAGAGAATAGAATGGAAAAACAAATAATAAAGGGACTGGAAAACAAAGCTGAAAAGAATGGAAAGAGGAAAAGAAAAAGTCACAGCAACCTGGAGAAAAGACGTCAACAAACGTGAGCTGGAAGAGGAAAACAATGATAACAACGTAAAAGAAGGGATAAACATGAGATCAAAAGAAGTATGAGAGAGTATTAGATGAGACGGAGTGATATGTGAAGAAAAAGTAAAGAGGGGGTGGAGCTCCGAAAGAATAGAGAGAACAGTAAACGAGAAATGTACTAACAAATAATCAGTACAGAGTACAAGGTCTTAAAAGACCAAAAGAAAATCAACTAGGATCAGAAGCAAAGCAGGTTACATGGCAGGCATACATCAGTGAGTGGTTATACATAGGTCACGTACAGCGTACTATGCATCATTTCCATGGAGTCATTACTACGTGTAAAGTTAAGAAGCTAGTTGCCACTTAATTCTCATAAAGCTACAATTGACGTGGATTTTGTCATGTTAATGTTATGCCAATTTTTTAAAATTGTATTAATAAGAAAACTATATTAAGTATAGCCTTCAGTTTTTAACAAGTTTTTAGAAGGTACAAATTAGAAGATACAAAACAAAGGTGAAAATCACTAAAGATTCTTAATTTGCTTAGAGTGCTTTTGACAATAGAGTAATTGCATATGAGCGAAGTAGCCAAATCTCAACAATTAATCTATTCTTAATTGCATCCAATTAGATATCTATGGATAATTTCAATTGCATTATCTTTGTCCACAAGGAATCAACCTGAGAGATCCATATAGCAATACTATCACCCAATCCGGATAGAGATTGCATTCCAAAAGAACCCATGTAATCAATTTCGAAGATACGCAAAGAAGTGGAACTGATGGAAAAGTAACCCTAACTATTCTGTTATGTTTTTATGATGTAAATCTTTCCTACATGTGTATCTGACCTAAGGACAATTATAGCCTCTAGGAGATGGCTATTGATTGATTCATTCTACTATAATAGTTGCACATGGTTAATATCTCTCTCATTTTGAAGATCACAATCTCTTGTAATTCATTGAGTCTTCTTGCCTGTCTAATAAACCTCCTAAGATTATATTCCCTCCAAAGTTCTTTTGTGTATGTTCCCATAGCAATAAGGTAAATTGACATATTTTGTTTAGGTAGTTTGGAATTGTTTAAGAGCCTGTGTAAACTGTCTTAGAAAGCTTATAAGTTCAAATTCAAGTGACATAAATCCCTAATCTTATTCCAAATAGTAAGGGAATAGGGGCATTAAAAAAGAGTGATCCCTTCTCTTATTCACAAATTTGCACAAAAGATAGGTTGGGTCTGACTTCAATAAAATCAATTTTCTAATGTGCTTAGCCTATTCCTTGCTACTAACCATAGGACGAATGAAACACTAGGCTGTAAGGCTTTGTTCCAAACTATTCCATACCATTCATCTTTATGTGTAACCTATAAGATAAGAATTCTACTGACCTTGTTAGAGAGGAGTCTTACTAGATTTTTATGGCAAATAAAATAGTCTTAGGAATCTAAGTCTGGAACATATGACAACCTTAAGTTAATAATCCCAGGAGGTTAAAGGATAGTGCTACTACCATTTATAAGAGAGTTAGCTTTAGCATGAATAAGATAGTTCACAAAGGCTAATTTAGCTTGAGCATTCAGGATTAGAGGCCCTTGCTCAATCCAATTATCTAACCAAAAAGAAGTACTTTCTCCATTCCTAACTTTATAAAAAAATATCCGCGAATAAACCTCTCAGCTTAAATAATTGATTTAAAAATCAGAAATAGGAGGTTTTCCTTTTTAGTGACCAAATATTTATACCCTTTAAGAAGTAACAGTGAGACCATTTCATTCAAATAGATTCTTTGTTTTCCTATATATTCCACAACCTCTTCAGCATTAAAATCTTGTTGGTAAGTTTCATATAATGCATCCCTAAACCTCCTGTCTCTTTAGATTTGCAAACTTTTGAACATTTAACCTTAGTATAAGAATCAGCCCCTAATGAATTGCCTCATAAGAACTTCATCATAAGCCTTTTAGTGGTTTTAATTAACTCTTTGGAAAGGAAGAAGTGGGAGCTATAGTAGATATGAAGAGAGTTTACGATAGAAATAATTAGCTGCAATTTACCCCTATATGAAAAGTCCTTGTTCACCCAAAACCCAAGCTTTTTTTTTAATTTTCTTAACCAAAAGTAAACATTTGGAGAAAATCATTCTTCTAGTAGCTATAAGGAGTCCCAAGTAGTTCAAATGAGGGGATTTCCTTGTCATTCCAGTTATAGTTGCAATACAAAGTTCAAGGGAATTAGCACTTTTAGAGAGAAGAAAGTGATTTTTGTTGTAGTTCACTGTTAGTCCAAACAAATCTTTAAACTCGATAGGATTCTTTAGTATTTCAATGGATTTTGTGTCAGCCTATTGAAAAGTATAACATCATCTCTAAAATAAAGGTTAGTAAAAGAGATCTTCCTGGTTTTAGAATGATATTTAAAACTTAGAAAAATCAAAATTTATACTTTAGCAAAAAGGACAAAGCTTCCACATATAGGATGAAGAGGAAAGGGGGGAGGGAGTCCCCTTGTCTAAGTCCCCTAGCACCCTTAAAAATTCTAGAAGGATTACCATTAATTAAGACACTAAATGAAGAGGTAGTTATACACTTCTTAACTTAATAAGTGTGTGGAAGCACAAAGACTTCTAGTAGGTAAAATTGGAACTTCCAACTAACAATATTAAAAGCCTTATAGAAGTCAATCTTGTTGGAACAATTAGGAGGGACATTACGCCTATTATATCCTTTATGTAGCTCGTGGACAATTAGAGAATTATTTTTAATGGATCTATT
Organism: Erythroxylum reticulatum; assembly: GCA_025504915.1. Classification (NCBI taxonomy): domain Eukaryota; kingdom Viridiplantae; phylum Streptophyta; class Magnoliopsida; order Malpighiales; family Erythroxylaceae; genus Erythroxylum; species Erythroxylum reticulatum. The sequence continues at coordinate 26,422,580 of JANSVA010000002.1, read as the reverse complement.
TTTTAGAAAAGCACCTTGATTATCACTCACTAAGGATTAGATAACAACATTCAGCTTGTTTGCAAATATTTTAACAATAACCTTGTAAATGAAATTATTATAAGCTACTAGTATGAAGTCCCCAAAATCTTTTGGATTTGCTAATTTAGTTACTAGGCAGAGATAAGTTTTGTTAAACTCTTTAAAAATTAGAGAATAATTCTAAGACTACATCCTTTGGGGATGCAAGTGGGTTTTTAAGAGCAAAATTGGCATAGATGATAATGTACACATGTACAAAGCAAAGTTAATAGCTAAAGGTTATAAACAAAACTAAGTAGTTAAATTTGATGAAACCTTTTCTCCAGCAGGTATGTTTAAATCCATAAAGATCTCATTGACTACAGTCATATATCATGACTATAAAATCTAGTAAATGGACGTCAAAACAATATTTCTCAATGAGAATTTGCTTGAGGATGTGTATATGACATAACCTGAGAGGTTTGAATCCAAGATATTTCCTAATCAAATATGCAAGTTACAAAAGTCTATTTATGGACTTAAGCAAACGTCACATAGTCAGTGGAAATGTAGTCATTTTCCTAATGCTATATGTGGATAACATATTGCTGATAAGAAATGTTATATTAATGCTCCGGTCTGTAAAGATTTTGTTATCCAAGAATTTCTCCATAAAAGGGAAGCATCCTATATTTTGGAAATAAAGATCTGTAGAGATAGATTAAACAGGTTGATGGGTTATCCCAATTCATGTACATAAACAAAGTGCTAAAGAGATTTAATATGGAGAATTTCAAGAGGGGATTATTACCAATGTTGTATGAGATTTCTCTCTCGCAAAATATATGTCCTAAGACATAAGAAGAGAGAGATAAATTATAGCACCCCATCCTCGCAAAAAACATACTGACATCCTAAGTGATGTCCGAGTGCGAATCCCACAAAAGTGGCATGCTAATACTATCAAACAATCAAAAACTCAGTACAATTTTTTTACGTATGCGAAAATCAATATTCAAATTCGGGCCCTTTTTTTGTTTCATAACACCAAAATCACAATTATTATAACACTATTAATCAATCTCGTTTGCAAAACATTTCCCAATTTCAGAAGTTATTATATACATAAACATATTCAAATACACATGATACAAAGATTACGGAACACATTCTTGCATACGAAAATTAATGAAAATACTTATGCAGACGTGAACTGATTCCGACCTCTATCTTTTACTTGTATGAAGTGGCTATACTCCCTTTAGCCTAACAGGGTAACTCTTTAGAGTCTAAAAAATATTGCAAATTTTGGGTGAATTTTGCAAACTCAGTGAGTGACCATCCTCTTTCATTTCATAACACATAAAATTCATAAAATCACATTCATTTCATATTCACTTCAGACATATTCCATATTAATAAATCATTCAAACTATCTAAATCATACATATCGCATGCATATGCAATGCTTATAAGAATCACTTTCAATTTGTTACTTTGTTATGACCGAGTGCCTTTTTCACTAGCCTATATCACTTGTGAATACCAAGTTGTATCAGATAATGTCCTATATCTCTTAGTGGATACCAGGTATATTCACAATTGAGCTTAAGGATCTTCTCTCACATCGAGCTTTACGCTCTTTGTCACTGGCGACTCTGGTCACAACTGCCTTTATATTTCATGCATTCATGTAATGGAATGTATCACATATCATATGCTCAATTGGTCACATATTTTCATTTTACAAATGTCATCGGACCTTAGTCCGACATTCAATATTTAAATTGAGCATCACTTTTTCATTAACATGCATGTTCACACTTTTCTTCGAAACTAGGTCTGGCATTTAACAATCAAGTTACAAAATCACATATTTCATCCAATTCACATATAAGGAGTACTTCTAATTTTATTCATGCATTTATCAAACTCTTTGGACATTCAGTTTCCAGAATAAGAACAATCACATATCATTTCAATAGCAATTCAAGGCAGTAATGTAAAACATAACAAACAGTGAATGAGACCATCTAGGTCGACTCACAGTACGCTCCAGATTAGCAATTTCTTCCAATATTTGGAATCGTCTGAATGTGGGTGTTTATCTTACATATCAAAATTATGCAATACGCATGTTGCACACACATTATTAATAATTGCAAAATCACAAAACATTTAGTGTTACACATATGTATGTGTGTAATGTATGATGCATGCTCAATGATAGTCCCGGGTATATTATCCAATGTCACATCTTATGCTCCTTATTATATCATAATTCAATCACTCATCATTTATTTTCTAGCATTATTTGCTCTTATTATCAAATTCTCATTCACTTTAACTTGATACACTTTACTCCTCTTTTTTTAATCACAACCTCAATCATGTGAATATCTTTATTTCCAAACAAACTCACACCTTTGGTACTTTGATATCAACAATTCAGTCACTAATGTTATTCCAACATTACAAGATTACACATTGTCCAAACTCTCCTTTCTTCTTATAAATTCTCCAAATTTCCAAACCTTCGGGTCCATTTTCCATGATCAGTTAGACAATGAAAATGAAGTAATTTGGCCACACTTTTTTCCAGAAAAATGTTCTCCATTGTCTTAAGTTTTTAATGAACCAAAAATCATTCAATTTGGTCAATAATCTGAAAGTTATATCTCAAACATTGTCAGACTATTCTTATACTGAAGCAGTACAGTGTACTAAAATTCCATCCAAAAATTGAAAGCCTTAGAGATTGAATAAAAATTCTACCTCTCCATATAATTTGTATTTCTATGGCTCTAGTTTACTACAAATCAAAAATCATCTCATTTAGATGATTATAGAACAAGATATTGTTAAAATACCAAAGTATGTTCAGTAAAATATTACAGTTCATACTATTCCAGCATATTCCCTCTCTTTCATTCAACCAATATTTTTCAAATCAATTCAGAATGCTACCAATTTTTATGGACAGGTAGAATAATGTGTTACAAATATATTGGTTTAAAAATCAAGTCATTTGGGGGTAGGGAGAACAAGAAATTGCCAAAAGAACCAAAGTTAATTGAAGTTTTTACCAACCAAGGAAGTTGTGAGTTTGAAATCAACATTCAGAGTCGAGATCGTGCTGAACTGTGCTTCAGCATGATCTTGATTCTCCAGAAAAAAGAGGAAAGTCACGATCGTGCTAGAGGTTTGGAAGGAGAGGGTAACTCACGATCGTGCAGAAGCACGATCGCACTTTCCTATCCTTTCTTCCAGAAACGTGATCGTGCAGAAGCACGATCGTGAGTTACCTCTCCTTCCAAACCTCTACATTTTTTCTTTTTTTTTCTTTTATTCTTAATCAACTTCTCTAACTTATCTCTACTACATTTTCGACTTCCATGCAACAAAATCATTCACAATCCACTCCAAAATTTCATATTGAAACACAACATTAAAAGTCAGAAAATTCGTCTCTCATCTTTCACATTTTCTGCATTTCCTTCCACTGCTGATTTTTTTCATCTCATATATATTTTACATTTTCCTCTCTAACTTCCATTCAAATCTAATCATTTTCAAACAAAATCTAAAATCGATACTTAAAAAAATTATCAAGAATAGAAAAGATCATTCACGAATTTCGCCATTTTCAATATTTTTTCATTGCTGCATTTTAAAAAAATTTTCTGATTCACTCTTTTATCTCCATCAACACTTTCATTTCATCTTAATCTATCATTTTAATCATTCCCATATCAGAGCATCAACTTACACTTATTTCTTAACTCTAAAACTCATTTTCAGTTAATATCACAAATCACTCAAAACCTATGTACCTAGTGAATGCATAACCATAAACAGAGCATTTGTTATTTTCTCCAAATTTTTCTGCACCTATTTAAACACGTTTTTTATGATCTTTCAACTCCAAAAATCATTTCTACAACCTCTTAAAACATTTTTACCATCAAAACCGAGAAATCAACAAATCCATACTTTCATCTTTTATTCACAGTAAACATAAAAAATGTCCATTTTTCACTTTTTCATGACGTGCTGAATCACTATTTTTGTTTTATAAAACAACTCTAAAGGATTAACATAATACTTACTTGATAAAACTCCAAAATCTTCAAAAACTCAAGAAGCCCTAATCTTCACACAACTCACGTATAACATTGTAGAGGTTAGCAAGTTTCGGTTTTTCTTGAGGCAAATGAAAGAAAATCGAAGTTGGGAGTAACAAAAGGATAGGTGAGAGCAAGGTTTTTCTTTGGTGAAGATTTGATGAAAAACTTTGTGTAAAGAAGGTAACTTTGAAGAAGAAGCTACGAAGGAAGATGAAGACAAGAACAGTAACTTGTCTTTCAAAGTTAAGAAGACTTAACTTTAGACTTGGACACTTGTCCACTTCTTAAGACCTTAGCTAATTTCCCAACTAACTAGTTCTTATTGAACTAGTTTCATTTACTCCCATCTTTCCATTACAATTATCACCACAATTTTCCAATAACCTCTTCTCACAAATTCTAAAGTCATCTTTAAATTTTTGAAAAATCATTTTCAAAATTCTCCAATATCATTTGATTTCTTATTTCTACTTTCCATTCACTAATTTACTTACCAAGCGACATTTTTCCTTGTATAATAATATTCAACCTTTTCAGAAATTATTCTTAAATTCACCAAAATTAACAATTACACTCGCCAATTAAATTATCAATACACATAAACCGCAATTCTCAATTAAAAAAATCACATTTCACATATATAAGGCAATTATACCCAGGAATTGTTAATGAATGCATGTATAGTATTTTAATATATGTAAAAATTCAGACACGTGCGTGTATGCTAACAATATGCATGAACATTTTTTCTCAATCTCTCATTGATCTCACATGTACCATATTTTTGGGTTCTAACTCTTAATATGGGAACGAGATGTTACATTTCTCCCCTACTTAATAAATTTCATCCTCAAAATGCTTATCTGATTGATTAGGAAGGCAGGGGTATTATTTCCTCCAATACTCCTCCATTTTCTATTTAACTTTATCACTCGAATAGTTTCTTCTAATTGACTATAGTCAATGAAATCAATGAATCCTCTAATTATTTCTTCATATATCACACCATCTTAACTGTTTCCTCAATATAATTCAGGTTACTCGTTTCACTTCACAAGTTGACAATACATCTTTATCAAATCATATCATTATTTCTTAGCATACTCACATATGACACATTATAATTCTGAGACATCTTTATTGATAATAAAATTCATAAGTTATTATTTCTATGCTCTCAATGACTTCATGTGGACCAATACAAGTCGAGCTTGGTTTATCCTTTTCCTTATTTGAGCATACCTTACTAAGGTAGTACTCTTAGAAACAATTCATCTTTCCTTTAATAATTCACCTCTCTTCAATGTTAACACACTCCACTCTTATGTCTATTTCACTATATTCCATAACCTCGATGTTGATCCATCAAATTCATTCATCTTTCATAAGCAATTTAATTTCTATTACAGATTCATTTCACACACTAACATTATCTTGAATTTATTCTAGCCTTTAACCATTTTTAAGCCGTCTTCATTTCAATGTAAGGGCGAGCGACTCTTTTTGTCGTATAACGCTTCGTACAGTATTCTAATCATATCACTATGATAACGATTGTTATGCCTGTAGTCAATTAGAACTATACATTGATCTCATGTTCCTATAAACTCCAAAATATCTGCTCTAAACATATTCTCAACATTTAAAACTATTGATAATTTAAACAGTTAGTCACTTGATCCTAAATTCTTAGCCGTCAAACGTAGTTTAGCTTAGGTTGATACTTATGCTTTACTCAATAATCTTTATTGGGTACTCATCCTTCTTATTTCAATCACAAAGTAACATCTTTCCATTTCGGACTCAAAATTTAGATTCATTTTCAATTCCTCAATAAGATTCACCATTCTGGATCCTCAATTTGGGCTTTGATAATCTTTTCATACAAACCAATTTTAAACTCCAATGTAGCTAATAATATTTCATATTGCCCCAAATTCAACTCAACATTCTATTCTCTTTATTACACTGGATTTGATAATCTCAATATCCAAATTTGTGATACATTTTTATGGCATTTTCTGTTCAATGCATCAGATTACAACACTATCTTTATTGGAAAATACTCATTTGTACATCATAATCTTCAAGTAACTATATTCATTGTCTCGACTTATATTCAGTTCTTTCAAACTCTATAATTACCTTAGACTTTATTGACCCGAATATTTATATATATATCCAAAATGTTTCTGTACAATATCTCTAACCTTTCAAAACAATCACTATTACAGCAAATTCTAAATCACGTATCAAAATTCAGCTCATAAGGCTTTAATTGTCTCTATGCATATGGAATCAGTTTATTTTGCTACATTAGATTACATCTTAATCTCTAGTACAAAACATCATTGTATACTACAAAATCTCCAAATCCAAACGATATAATTAACATTAGTATTATAATTAGTCAAAATTCTTGTAAAATTCATCAATCCATACAATTTACATGTTTTTCCCTCAGACATTTTTGTCAAAGGCTAAGATCAGTAGAAACTCTTTAACAACTTCTAGTAGTGTCCAATTTCTATCATATTTTAGAAAACTTCAGATCTTATATATATATATATATTCCTTGTAGTTTCTCTCTTCATCATTTCCTTTACTTTCCTTGGGTATCCCAATATGCCATATTCCGATACTATACGACCCAACATTTCATTTGAACAAGCTTAGATTCACTCCCATTAAACTGGGCATATAATTGTTTCTACCTCCATGATATGTAAGATTAATATCAAATGTTCAAAAATATTCGCTTCACTTTTCGAATACATTCCAAATATCCTCTATGATCATAGTCACTAATTGATCCAATTTTGCTTGGATCACTTTAATCTTCAATACCATAATACTGTCGGGGGCATTGTTAGCTCCAACAGATATAACCCAAAACTCTTTATGCCCATAATTTGTTCTCGTAATTCTAAGTATCTAATTCCTCAATGAGGTGGTATTATCTCATGTTATTTTTTGTTTCCCTATTAACTTATTTTCTCAAATGATTTTCTCCGTTCATTCAATTTCCTCTTATTTTACATTGATTTGTTCTAATGTCTATTCATTCATACTAGTTTCTCCACACATTTCAATATATTTGAAATATTAATTTCTTGTGTTGGTAACACAGTCATTAGATCTAATTTATATCTCTTATATTTAATGCCACCTCAAATTCAAGAATCCGTTCACTTAGTTGGATACTTTAGATCAACAAAATGCATACACTCTCAGTAGCATATTCTATATCTTAAGCTTAAGTCTCCATTAGGATTAAGACTCCAATATTCACTTTTGATTCATTAAATAATCATTTCTGATTTATTCCTTCATTGATCATTTTTAGAATAAATTGTCTGTCTGCTTCATCTAATTCGGTGCAATTCTTCTTCAAAAGAAGATTTCTTGTTTCTACCATCTATATTATTCATGTAACCTTTATTAATCCATTGTTTCCATCATTACTTATCAGACATTCTTAGTACCTCAAGAAAATCAATTTCTATTATTTCTGACAAGGTAATAATGCTTTGGTTACCAAAACCTGATGAAGTAGTAGACATCATTATTGTCACATATGCTTAGGTGTGTATCATCAAGGTCGTCCCATTCTATCCAGAGATTTATTTCTGACAGATCACTAATTATCTTACAATAGGAATACTTTGATATTAATTGATCCTAGACAATATTTCTCTCTTTATCCTTTCCATAATCGGGGTTTCCTCGTATTGACATATACTAACATTAACTTTACCCCAATTCTCCAGAATTTACCTCTTCTAGTGTCACATCATATCATAATAATTTAACTACCATATTGGGTGCATTAACTCTTCTCATTTGATTCATCATCTTTTTCTTTATCTCATTTCTACCTCATCTTCCAATTGTCATTTATTTCATCTCCCATATGTATATTCTCAATCAATTCAGAATTATAGATGTATAACCATCAATAAATTCTGGTCTCAATTTCCACTAATATATTCTTACGGTGGATTGTAACTCTTATCACATTCATCAAACAACCACTTTGGTTCCTAATTCATCTTCTTAAGATCATAACAATTTCTAATTTCATTACATTCTACTTGTACACTTTAATCTCATCATTTCTACTTATATCCTTATTTTCCTCAAACAATCCATGACAATACATTCACATATATATTACATTCGGGGATGTATCACCACAGTACAATATTAATGTCGTATTCAATAATACATCCACTAATAAAAATACGTTGAATCATTATCTGTCATATTTTACCCATATACTATTTCTCATTTCTAAATATCCACAAACTTTCGTTTTCTCATATTCTAAAAGAGCATCATTCTTCTCAGTGCTTCTAACAGCTCAAATTCTTAAAGAATGCTCATGCATGTAACTCATATAAATGCAACTCAGACTGGGGATCAGTTGCTGCTGTCTACTATGATAAGACTAAAATACATGTAACTTGACATATATTTCGAAAACACCCATATAAGATACTAATTTTGGGCTCTAATACCAAAATGTAGCACCTCACCCTCGCAAGACACGTACTCGACATCCTGAGTGATGTTCGAGTGCGAATCCCATAAAAATGGAATGCTAGTACGGTCAAACAATCGAAAACTCAATACAATTTTTATTTATGTACGTGAAAAATCAA
>JANSVA010000002.1:26396409-26413686 GCA_025504915.1 Erythroxylum reticulatum | reverse complement strand
ATGCATGTACAAACATATTATGAGCAAATATTCACTATTTATTATTCATGTGCATATATGAATGCATGAATATATCTTAAACACTTTCAATGATTCTATTCCATTCAAAATGACCAAAATACCCTTTCCAATTGGTAAGGGGATGTTACAACATATTTCCATTTTACACATATCATCGGACCATTATTCGGCATTCAACATTTAAGTTGGGTATCACTTTTTCATTAATATGCATGTTCACACTTTTCTTCGAAACTAGGTTCGGCATTTAACAATAAAGTTATGAAATCACATATTTCATCCAATTCATATACAAGGAGCACTTTTATTATTATTCATGCATTTATCAAACTCCTTAGACATTCAATGTCCAGAATCAGAACAATCACATTTTATTTCAATATTAATTCAAAACAGTAATGTAAAACATAACAAACAGTGATTGAGACCATCTAGGTCGACTCACAGTATGCTTCAGATTAGCAATTGCTTCCAAGATTTGGAATCGTCTGAATTTGGATGTTTATCCTGCATTTTAAAATTAATAAATACACACATTGCACACACATTATTAATAATTGCACAATCATATAACACTCAGTTTTACACATATTTATGTGTGTAATGTATGATGCATGCTTAAGGACAATCTCGACTATATTATCCAATTTCACATCTTATGCTCCTTTTTATATCATAATTCAATCACTCATCATTCATTTTCTAGCATTATTTGCTCTTATTATCAAATTCTCATTAACTTTAACCTGATACACTTTACTCCTCTTCTTTGAATCACAACCTCAATCATCTGAAAATCTTTATTCGCAAACAAACTCATACCTTTGGCACTTTTATATCAACAATTAAATCACTAATGTTATTCCAATATTACAAGGTTTCACATTGTCCAAACTTTCCTTTCTTCTTATAAATTTCTCCAAATTTCCAAACCTTTGGGTCTATTTTCCATGATCAATAGGACAATTGAAACAAAGTAATTTGATACACTTTCTTCTAGAAAAATGTTACCCCATTGTCTTGAGTTTCTAATGACACTAAAACCATTCAATTTAGTTCAATAATCCAAAAGTTATACGACAAACATTTTCGGACTATTCTTATACTGAAACAGTACACTATGCTCAACTTCCACCCAGAAATTGAAAGTATTAGAGACTAAATCAAAATTCCACTTCTCCTATAATTTGTATCCCTATATCTCAAGTTTAATCCAAATAAAAAATTATCTCATTTGGATGATTATAAAACAAGATATTGTTAAAATACCGAAGTATGTTCAGTAGAATATTCCAGTTCATACTATTCCAACAGGTTCCCTCTCTTTCATTCAACCAATATTTTTCAAATCAATTAATAATGACACCAATTTTTATGAAGAGGTAGAATAATGTGTTATAAATCTATTGGTTTAAGAATCAATTCATTTGGAGGTTGGAAGAACAAGATATTGACAAAAGATCGAAAGCTATTTGGAGTTTTTACCAACCAAGGAAGTCGTGATCGTGCATGAGCACAATCGCAAGATTGAAATCAAAATTCAAGCACGATCGTGATTCTCCAGCCAAAAGATGAAAGTCACAATTGCACTTTCCTATCCTTTTTCTGCACGATCGCAAGTTACCCTCTCCTTTCGAACCTTTGCATTTTTTTTCTTCTTTCTTTTATTCTTAATCAACTTCTCTAACTCATCTCTACTACATTTTCGACTTCCGTGCAATAAAGTCGTTCACAATCAACTCCAAAAATCCAGATAAAAACACAACATTAAAAATAAAAAAATTCATCTCTCATCTTTCTCTTATTTTGCATTTCCTTCCATTGCTGAATTTTTTTCATCTCATGTATATTTTGCATTTTCCTCTCTAATTTCCATTCAACTCTAATCTTTCATAAATAAAATCCAAAATCCATGCTTAATCAAAATTGTCAAGAACAAAAAAAATCATTTATGCATTTCACCATTTTCAATATTTCTTCACTGCTGCATTTTTAAATTTTTTTTTGTTACACTCTTTCATCTCGATTATCACTTTCATTTCATCTTAACCTATCATTTTAATCATTCCCATATCAGAGCATCAACTTACACCTATTTCTTAACTTTAAAACTCATTTTCAGTTAATATCACAAATCACTGAAAACTCACGTACCCAGTGAATACACAAACATAAACAGAGCACTTGTTATTTTCTCCAAAAATTTTTGCACCTATTTAAACATGTTTTCTATGATCTTTCCAAAAATCATTTCTACAACCTCTTAAAACATTTTTACCATCAAAATCGAGAAATCAAGAAATCCAGATTTTCATCTTTTATTCACAGTACATGGTAGAAATCCATTTTTACCAAGCGACATTTTTCCTATTATAATAATATTTAACCTTTTCGGAAATCATTCCTAAAGTTCACCAAAATTCAAAATTAATAATTATACTCGCCACTTAAATTGTCAATACACATAAACTGCAATTCTCAATAAAAAATCACATGTCATATATATAAGGCAATTATACCCGACAATTGTCAATGAATACATGTACAGTCATTTTAATATGTGCAAAAATTTAGATTCACGTGTGTGTATGCTAATATGCAAAAGCATGAAAATTCATTTTTTGCTTAATCTCTCATTGATCTCACATGTACCTTTTTTTAGGTTCTAACTCTTAATATGATAATGGGATGTTACATAAATTGGATTATATTCCATATGGTTTGGAAATTGGATCAATTATGTATGCAATGTCATGTACTAGACCATATGTCTCTTATGCTTTGAGCATAACAAGCAAGTTTTAAGCCAATCATGGTGAATGACCCTAGATGGATGTGAAAAAGATCTTAAAGTACTTAAGAAGGACTAAAAATGTTTTCTTGGTCTATGAAGGAGTGTAACTAAAAGTTTAAGGGTATTCAAATGCTAATTTTTAGCCAAATCCGAATTTTAGTAGATCACAGTCAAGGTTATGACCAATTTTTGCAAAATCTACGGCCAAGGCAGAGTGTAATTTAATGTCAAAGGCAATAAAGGAGATAGTTTGGTTCATGAAATTCATCATTAAACTTAGAGCGGTTCCTAGCATTGTTGATCTTCTAGTGCTATATTGTGACAACAATGGCACCATTTCACATGCAAAAGAATCAAGTTCTCATCAATGTTCCAAAAATGTACTCAGAAAGTTTCACTTGATCAGTGAGATAGTGGAGTAGAAAGACATAGCATTGGAGCAAGTTTCCAATGAAGAAAATCTTGCAGATCCTCTCACTAAGTCATTATCTTAGAAGAGACATGATCGACATATGGAAGGATATGATAATAGATACGTAGGTGATTATTAGTTTACGCCCTTGCAACCAATCAATTGATTGCAATTTTATTTATGACATTATTATTAAATTAATTAAGGCATTTTTATCTTTATTTATTTTTTAATTATACTTGGTGTTTTAATACTAAAAGTAAAATCTCTTGAATAATTACTGTGTAATTAAAATTATGATGATATCATAATTATGATATTAATTTTGCATTTATGTATTATTCTCAAATTGTTCTTTGTTGTAGTTTCATCAAAACGAGATATTGATGAAATGGTAAAACTAAACACATTATGTTCTTTCTTATGAAGAAAGTAATTGATGTTATAAATTAAAGTATGGAGATACTAAAACTAAAGTGTGAGTGCTTATTAGAGAATAAGTTCACTAAACTGACCCGATGATGAGCATTCCAAACGAAATATTACTTATTTTTCTGTGAATTTTCTTATTATGAAGCTTGTATAATTGATCCTTAGACTTGTCATTACCAAAGTATCTCATATGAAAATTACTATGTTTTGATGCTACTTATGACTTGTCCAATTTAGGGTAGCTTAGCCAGTAGTACTTAGATACAGTATGAACCATATGAAGATAGTTGAGTAAGTCAATAACGGATTCGTCACTCTAAAGTCATTATAGAAAATGCTCTATTGTTCTTGATTTGCGGTGGTTTTCTCTGCAAGGGTTAACTGATATTTGAAAAGATATTTTCAATTATCAATTATAAATCAATTATTAATTAGCAAGAACAAACATGATTGGATTAAAGAGTAGGCACTATATTCATAACATGTCTAATTGAATCATTGGATGATGAAAGGATTAAATTATATATTATATATAACTATGTATAGATAGCTTAAGTCAAACCACTTTTACATTCCTGGTATTTGAGTGATCATGACATATTGCTCAACGTCAATATTGATTTACGATTATAAATTATTTAATTGAAGAAATATTTTTAATTTATCTAATTCTAGTTATAAATTATAATTATAATTATTACTAACATATTAGGAACCTAATGAGTCACAAATAAAGATTAGTTTAAAAAGAAAAATAATTTTAATTAAGTTAAATTTAATTGTAAAGTTTGAGAAACTTTAAAGATTAAATATGAGATAATTGATTTTTATTAAAATTAAATTAATTATAATTAAAGTTTGACTTTAATTACAATTGAAATATTTAATTTTAATAAAAATTAAAACCCTATTTTTTTTTATAAATAGGAATAAATATAAGGGACATAGCACTCTTGCTAATTTTCTATGAAAGAGTTGAGTGTTTTTACGGCTTTGTGGATGTTATAAAAGGTTGGATGTTTGAGTTGGATGTTTGAATAACTTATGGTTGACACATTGAAAATTTTTTGAAAGGGTTTTAGTGGGAATATCAAATCAGGTAGAATTTCATATTTTATTAATCAAGTTTTACCAATCAGAATTTGTAGAAATTGATTTTCCTACAATGCCTGTAATTCGATCACGGTTAGTTTTTGAACATTTAGGAGTAGGCAAAATATAGGAAATTAAACTCCAACATATGATAGCATCTATGGTCACAATAGAGCAAATGAAAACAACATTTAAACCCCTAAGTTATGATTAAACTTCATTTATGTAGTTTGCTTCTATGATTTGCCCGATACATAAGATGATCGTGACTGTTAATTCATACTTAACCATTATAGTACCCTATGTAGCCTGTTATGCACTTGCAAAATTGTGCTCTTATTATTTATTCTAGAGCAACACACTCTAACATAGCGCTTGGATAATGTAATTGTGGTCACCTAGAGACCACTCTGTTAGATCATTTAATGGCCTATGTGACTTATAGATTTGAGTCCTATGAAAAGCACCAAAGATAATGATTATTGGATATTAAATAATGGATCTCAAATGGGTCAAAAACCCTTTTCCCTCTCTCTCTTAAAATGAAAGAACATGATGGTTGGTGAAAGACTATATAAGTTTTAGAAATTTATTGAAAGGTTATCTGAACCATTATTTGTACCATTGAAGATAAAAATCAAAGAAAGAAAGAAGAGAGGGAATCAGCATTTTACAAAACATTCATGGATACAGGTATGACAAAATTAAATCGATCCATAAATGTCTTACAATTGGTATCAGAGCCACGGTGTTGCATGATTTGTTTTCTACCATGTATTGTTTAGGTATGATTGTGTTTTTGTTTGTTTTTTTATGGATAAAGTGTTGCATGATTTTGTATTGTTTATGTTTCTTCGTTGCACTGCCATGAAAGGAATATAGACATAGACACACAGACATAGTAACATAAATAACCACAAGTTTTAATGATTTTTGAATGTTAATAGAATCAGTGTACTAAGGACTTGAAGCTCATTCTCACTACTTAATCGAAACATACTGGTTATGGATGGATGGTTTAGATTAAGGGTAATACACAGTAGAGAGAATAAAAAACCGTAAAGTTTTCATTTTGAAGAGAAACCATCCTCTGTGATTATAATGGTGTCAAGAGATGCTCTTGGTAAGGCTTGGGACGGTTTTCGATATGGAGAGCAACAATATGAAAAAAGAAGATTAAAAAAAACAACAACAATCGAAATGAAATCAGCATTCAGCACTAAAGAAGATGAGGCGCGTGCACAACATGTACTTCACGTAATGAAAAGCTCAGCAACAGGCGCGTGCCCAGTCAGATTTTTTAATTATTTTATTTTTTATTTATTTAAAAATTTAATGGGTTTGAATATTGATCCTACTTAAGGTATTTTAATTTTGGGTCATAAGTCATAATTATTAATTAATTTATATTTATATGCATAAATGTTATACATATATTTGCTATGCATAATATAATTTTTGTGACATATTATGTTTTACTTGATACTTTGACCATTTATATTATGCAATGCTTGGAATTAAAATTTTCTATTATATGTTGAGTGTAATACATGAAATTATAGCAGTTTAGAATAATTTGTTAGTCACCAAACTGACCAAACTAATTAAATTCAAATTTGTCATGTATGATACTTGTCCAATTAAATGTTTATTGCATTGAAGGCTTGTTAGTCCCCAAAGTGGCCTAGCTTGAAAATATTAATCATTTAATTGTGATTGTTCCAATTATTCATTATGATCTGATGCTAAAATGACATAAAGGTTTAATTGAACAATTGAGATAATTAATTATAATGCTAGGTGGTCACCCAAAGGTGGACCATTGCTTATAATTAATGACATTAAAGGGACTTTATCTACATATTTAGTTAATATGGTTGTATATCCAAAGATAACATGCATTTTATCTATGTATTTAAATTTAAATACAACTATGTATTTAAATTTCACCCAAAGGAGAATTTAAATGCATAATCAAAGTGTATTAGTTAGTTTGAATCCATTTAGGTTTACTCAAAGCATTATTATGTTAGCTATATGTTATGTTTGCAGCATCTACTAATTTGTTCACCTTAGGAAATGGCTTGATCAAGTTCAATGGTTTGAACTATGGGGACTGGTCTGAACAAATCCAATTCCAACTAGGTGTAATGGACTTGGATTTGGCCATAGTTTCAGATGTAAGGCCCACAGCCATAACTAAGACTAGTTCTGAACTTAACAAGTCTTATTATGAGTCTTGGGAACGGTCTAATAGGCTAAGTTTGAATTTGATTTGAATGACAATCGTACAAAATGTGAAGCCATCAATGCCTAAGACGGATAATGTAAAGGAGTTCATGTTAAAGCTTAAGGAATATTCCTAATCTGATATAGCTGACAAGTCCATAGTAGGGACTTTAATAAGTGAGCTAACGACTAAGAAATTTGACTGTTCACAAACTCATCCATGATCATGTAACTCATATGTCAAACGTAGCTGCAGTTGAAATCTATGGGTATAAATGTGAGTGAGTCCTTTCTGGTATAGTTTATTATCAACCCACTTCCTCTAGGATTTGTCCAGTTCCAAGTGAATTATAACATTATTAAAGAAAAATGGAACCTTTAAGAAATTAAGGCCATGTTAGTTCAGGAGGAAGGGAGATTAAAGAAATGAAGGAGCACTTCGTTTATCTTATATTTCATCCAGGCACTAGTAGCAACAAGCACAAACCAGGAAAGAAAAACAAAGATAAAGACAAAGCTCTCAAAAAAGTTAATGAGTGCTGAATCAATAAAGATAAGGGATGCCACTTTTATAAGAAGCCTGGTCACTTCAAGAAAGATTGTCCTAAAAGAAAGGCTTGGTTCGAAAAGAGAACTACATACTATGTCTTAGTATGTTTTGAATTAAATTTTGTTGAAGTGCCTAATAATACCTAGTGGTTAAATTCTGGTGCAACTACTCATGTATCACATGTTAAACATGGATTCCTTTCAATCCAAACCATAAACGGAACTGAAAAGTTCTTATATATGGGGAACATAATGAAGGCATGAATAAAGGGAATTGGGATATACAGATTGATCTTAGACACTGGGTGTTAGCTAGATCGAGAAAAGTTTCTTTATGTTCTTGAATGTGCTAAGAATTTAGTTTCTGTTGTAAAATTGGATGATGTAGGATTTCAATTTAAGATGAGAAACGGTGTTTTTTTTAATTGTATAATCATAAGTACTATTATGGTTCTGGTGCTTTAATTTATTCTTTATATCATTTCAATCTTGATATTGATTTTGTTGCATCTATGTTTCAAGTTGACCATATTATAAGAAGTAAACGTAGTGCACAAAATGAATATTATGCTTTTTTATGGCATAAAAGATTAGGTCATATATCCAAGGAAATGGTAAAAAAGTTAGTTAAAAATGACATCTTACCTCCATTGGATTTTGTTGACCAAGATATATGTGTGGATTGCATTAAAGGCAAGCAAACCAAACATATATCAAAGAATCCAGCCACAAGAAGTAACGCATTACTGGAATTAATACACATTAACATCTGTGGTCCTTTCGACTTTCCTTCTTGGGGCAGCGAAAAACATTTCATTACCAGTATTGATGACTTCTCATGATATGGTTATATTTATTTGCTACATGAGAAGTCTCAGTCTACGGACATCTTAGAGGTGTTTGTTAATGAGATAGAAAAATAGTTAGATAGAAAAGTAAAGATAGTGAGGCCTGATAGAGGTGGTGAATATTATGGAAATTTTGGTGAAAGTAGACAATGTCCAGGTTCATTTGCAAAGTTTCTTGTAAGTCGAGGCATATGTGCATAATACACAATGCTTGGTACACCGCAACAAAATGGTATAGCTGAAAGGCATAATCAAACTCTTATGGATATGGTTAGGAGTATGTTAAGTTATAGTATTATACCTTCATCATTGTGGATGTATGTATTAAAGACCGTGGTGTATCTACTTAGTAAGATTCCTAGTAAGGCAGTTTCTAAGACACCTTATGAATTGTGGATAGGAATGAAACCTAGTTTATGACACCTTCACATTTAGGGTTGTCTAGAAGAAGTAAGGTTGTATAATCCATATGAAAAAAAGCTTGATGCGAGAACCATTAATGGTTATTTCATCGGTTATCCTGAAAAGTCAAAGGGGTATAAATTTTATTGTCCTAATTATAGTACGAGAATAGTTGAGTCTGGTAATGCTTGGTTCATTGAAAATGGTCTAATCAATGGGAGTGGAGAACCATGAAAAGTGGATATTCACGAGTCAAGTAGAAACTACTCCGAGTCAAGTAGAAACTACTCCAAGTCAAGTAGAAACTACTACATCAAATGTGATCCCACAGGTGGTTATTCCTCTTGTTGCATCACGGATATGCAATATACTAGAACAAAAAATTAATGTTCCAATTCAACAAATTGAACATATTAATGAAGAACCAACTATTGATGTTCAAGTTACAAATGATCAAGTGATGCCACAAGAAGTATCATTACGAAGGTCTGTAAGGTAGAGAAGATCAACTATTTCAAGTGACTATAAAATTTACTCACTTGAACATGAATGTGACTTGAGCATTGATTAGGATCCAGTCTTGTTCAAACAAGTCATAGAATGTAACAATTCTGAAAAATGGTTCAATGTTATGAAAGAAGAGTTGAAATTAATGGATGACAACAATGTATGGAAATTAGTTAAGTTTCCGAAAGGTGCAAAGCAAGTGGATTGTAAATGGGTCTTTAAGATCAAACGTGACTCACAAGGTAACATTGAAAGGTATAAATCCAAACTTGTTGCCAAAGTTTACACTCAAAAGGAGGGTATTGACTATAAAGAGACCTTCTCTACTATTTCAAAGAAAGACTTTTAAGAATTATTATAGCTTTGGTGGCTCATTATGATTTAGAGCTTTACCAAATGGATGTAAAGAGCGCTTTTCTAAATGGTGACTTGGAAGAAGAAGTTTATATGGATCAACCGAAAGGTTTCGTGATCATAGGAAAGGAATAATTAGTATGTAAATTAAAGAATTCAATATATGGACTGAAGCAAACTTCCCGACAATTGTATCTTAAGTTTAATGATATCATTATGTTTTATGGTTTTGTAGAAAACACCGTTGATCGGTGTATATATATGAAAGTTAGTGGGAGCAAGTTTATTATATTAGTCTTATATGTTGATGATATCCTTCTTGTTGCTAATAATATGGTTTTGTTACATAATGTAAAAAAATTTCTTTCTAATAATTTCGACGTAAAAGATATGGGTGAGACATCCTATATGATAGGAATAGAATTATTCCGTGATAGATCATAAGGATTGTTAGGATTTTCTCAGAAAGGTTATATCAAGGAAGTTAGAAAGATTTCAAATGAAAAAATGATATGCAGGAATAGTTCCAATTCAGAAAGGGGACAAATTTAGTCTAATGCAATGTTAACGAAATGATTTGGAACGTAAGGAAATGGAGTTTATTCCTTATGCGTTAGTAGTTGGAAGCTTAATGTATGCTCAAATATGCACTCAGCCAGATATCAGTTTTGCTGTCAGAATGCTAGGCCGATATCAAAGCAATCTTGAAATGGATCACTAGAAAGCTGCAAAGAAAGTTCTTAGATATTTACAAGGCACAAAAGACTATATGCTCACATATAGAAAATCAACCTATTTCGAAGTGATATGTTAGTCGGATTCAGACTATGCCGGTTGTGTAGACTCATAGAAATCTACATTTGATTATATGTTCCTATTAGCTAGAAGAGTAGTTTCGTGGAAAAGTAAAAAGTAGTCTATCATTGCTATTTTCACTATGGAGGATGAATTTGTGGCGTGCTTTGAGATCATAATTAATGGATTGTGGTTGCGGAACTTTATCTTAGGTCTTGGTATTATCGACAGTATTCATAGACCGTTAAGAATTTACTGTGATAACTCCACAGCCGTTTTCTTCTCTAAGAATGACAAATATTCAAAAGGTATGAAACACATGGATTTGAAGTATTTGTCTGTGAAAGAAGAAGTGCAAAAACATAAAATGTCAATTGAGCATTATGGTATCGATCTCATGATAGTGGATCCGTTAACTAAAAGCTTACCGCCCAAAATATTTATTGATCATGTTGAACGGATGTGCCTTATAGATAAGCTCTTATTAGCATAGTGTTCTGACATGTATATATACATATAATTGTATTGCTCGAATTGTTATGACATTTGTGAATTCAATTACAGTCATATGTTTTTGCTCGCTTACTTGTTATCCATATTATGTTGTATACATTAATTATTATTTGTGAGATAACAATTACAATATTACCCACTTAAAGTTTTATGAGTTGAGTTGATTATGTGATACATGGAATGAATCATGTTGTATAATGTGTGACCACTATGATCTCATCATCTTAATTCAATGGTAAACATATATTGTATGCACTTAAAATTTTATTGTTGAATCACCAAGTCGTAACATAGGTTAAGTGGGAAATTGTTAAATTATTTAATAGCCCATGTAACTTATAGATTTGAATCTCATGAAAAAAACAAAGATAATAGTTATTGGGTATTAAATAATAGATCTCAAATGAGTCAAAGATTTTTTCCTTCTTTCTTTTAAAATGAAAGAACGTGATAGTTGGTAAAAGACTATATAAGTTGTAGAAACTTATTGAAAAGTTATCTAAGCCATTATCTATACCATTGAAGATAAAAATTAAAAAAAAGAAAGAAAGAAGAGAGGGAATTAACATCTTACAAAACATTCATAAATACAGGTACAACAAAATTAAATACATCCATTAAATTGATTTACACACTCACGCTTCACGGACTCTCACTACCAGTCTCGCCTGAATACTCATTATATTGGTGGATTTAACACTTACTAAGCACTCCCATTTATTAAACAAAGGAGTAATGTCTTCCGATAAGGGGCTTAACATCAGCAAGTTATATTGAAGCTAGAAAATTTTCGCGTACTTAAGAATCTGACATACAGAGATGGTTATGATTAAGAGATGATCAGTATTCCCTTAACAGCAAAAACTTCTAAAAGTAAAATGTCATATATTTCGAAAGAATAAAATAATCATGAAACTGCAACATTAATTATAAAACCAGTTCTCTAAATTACACGGACGTACGAAATAACTCCAAATGATAGAGGATAAAATCTTCTGCCACGAGATAGGAACTGGGTTCCTAACACAGAATCTCATCCGGCGCGGACCTTTTTCTTTCTTTCAATCACAATCAGTCATCTCCTATAACGAATGCCACAATTGATTTCTGACTCTGATGCATTTAGTGTGAGCCACCATTGGAGCAAATCAGGTCTGTACAATAATTTGGTTAATCAGAATCAAAAGGCAAAGTAATATTAAAGGCCTCCACGAATCGGATCCCAATCCCAAGGTATAAGTTGCACAATGATACGGCTTGAGATGGTGTATTCCGGCTTTAGTTTGTCATCCCTATGCCTAACGCATATTTCACACTGAAACTCGGAACAGGCGATCTCATTCTAACGAATACTAAGAAGTTCGAACTTTGAGGAAAGGAAGAAGGTAAAATAGGGTCTTTGGTTGTTTTAATTTTTTTTATTGATTATGTGCAAAATTATAGTTTATGAACCTTCTCCGTAATAACTATACTAGTTGATATGATTTCTCAAATCAACACGGTTTAATAATAAAATATTTTTATAAATATACAATAATTACAACATTTTAGTCAAAGTTAAAAAAAATTAGTAATTAACCATTTTATTTTCATGTCGCAAATTTGAGTTGCAACTTATTTCATCTTCTATCCGCTTTTGTATAACATAAAAATATGATCACTGAAATAAAAAATACTATTTAATAAAGCTTTTATGAAATTATATATCTAATAGGGATAGCGCAATTGCATTAAAAAAAAAAAAAGGCGCATAAGTGACATAGAGTAGATTGACCGCGTGTTTGGCTTAGGTAGCAATGTAATAAACACGTTGGCAGTTTTAAAAGACTCTGTTGGCACATTTGTAACAAATTCCTGCTCCTTGGCTTGGTTATATTACTGTATACTCCCAAATAATTTTGCTTTGTATCCCATCAAAATACATCAGATGACAATGTTTGAAAGAGTAAATTCAAAACTAAAGAAGAAATTAAGGATTATAATTTATAATTTAAGAGGATTAATAACAAAAATCATTATTAATTTTATTTTATGTAAGAGAAAAATGAGGAAAAGTGATATGCCATTTAGACATCAATAATTTCAAATTTTACAATATTCTAAAACTTCAGGAGTTCTACAAAATTAAAGTGCACATCAAATATTTCTTTTGAATACTTAAATTCATGTGAGGTTAAGTAATTTAAATTCGATCCTTGTGCAAGAAATCAAATATCAAACTCCAAAAATGTATGAGATTTGGAATCTTATGAAAAACTTAAATTAATTTTTTAAAAATAAAATTAACATATTTTACTTAAAAATTATATCAACGTATACCTCTTCACTCAAACGTAAACTTAGCTCTATGATTACAAAGGATAAATGGAACTTTCTTGAACAATTGAGGCATCTACAACCATCCTATTAATCTCAACCAAACTCTCTGGATACATTCTACTAGCAGAATCAACCTATCCATAAACTCACCAACAAGACTACTAAAAATCTACTAAGAAGTAGGAAACAGAAGGTGGAATGACATAGAAATATTTGGAGCAAGATTCTACCCCCAAGAGTATCCTTTATACCATGGTTAGTAATCCAAAGTAAACTAAATACAACAAATAGAATGCGTTATTTGCAATTTGACAAAACATGTCCATTGTGCCAAATCCATGTGGAAACAAGAGATCATCTCTTCTTCACATATTCTTCCAGCAACTGTGTATAGGTTTCTATATCTAGCAGATGTCTATGGTTAAATCCTGTAACACATTCACAGAGATAGTATAAATATTATCCAATCACTCAAACCCTCGAAACCCAGATAGACAGATCCACGTCCTATCCTTAGGGCTTTGTATATATGGGTTGTGGAAGCAAAAGAACCTCAGATGATTTGGTAGAATATAATCGCCCAAAGAGGTTCTTGCATTTGAAATACTACGAGAACTCAAAGAGCTCATCCTACTGAATAACCTTAACCAAACATGTAACAGAAACATCCGAGCCTCTCTTAGTGTTTAAGACGATAAGTGCTTCAACACAAGAGCAAACAAGATAATCATAGGATAGAAACATAAGGAAAGCAAAAGAAAGTGGAAATTGCTTCAGGAAGAATCTAATGTGCAAGGTGAAGAAAGGAAATACAGTTTAAGAAGAAATGCTAAGATACTTGCTCAGAGATCCTTCTCCATTCCCCCAGAGGAAGGCGATATCCAACTTTATAAGCTTCTGTGAGAATCTCAACAGTAAACTTGGCCTGAGGAGAGATGAAATGATCAGATGAAGAAGGAGCAAGGAATGAAGAACAAGACAGAACCTTCGCACTTACAAGTGTTGGTTGCAAAACAAGGCTTCCATTGGCACTAAAGATTACAACCCTAATTGAGAAAGATTACGGGCATCGGACTATAGAGGAGGGGGAAATTTACCTCTTTTATCCAGAACCTTTGTTGATCTTGAAACGTTGTCATCCTATATAATGTAGTGGCTTAGATGTGTAGTCGTTTTGATAAGTTCTTTGTGACTAACAAAGGTATGAAGTTGTGCTGTCATTTGTTATTTTGGCAAGGAAGTGTATAAACCTCCGAAAGTTGTATTACTGACATTTTAAATATTTTCAATATATACTCAATTAATTTTTTCAAACAAAAATTATATCCACATATTTTAGATTTTGTTGAATAATTTGTAACACTATTTCTTGCTAGTAGGAAATTACATAAGTAATTTGGACTTAAAAATTACATTATATCTATCTATGAATAGTAAAAACTTTGTCTAATTATTTCTATGAAATTTTCTATAACCCTAATCATAAGTAATATTGTCAGTGGACAAACTAAGAAAGATCATAATGAAAGAATAATCATGGCTTAAACCCTAATTAGTTTTTTTAGGTGTTGGATTAATTCAAAATTGTTAATTTTTTCCATCAAAGTATAAATTCTTATCAGAGGAGATGAATATGGGTTCGAGTCCTTTGTAATTAACTTAAGTAATTTGTGTTTGGATTTAGTTATTAGACTATTAGGAAATTAGGACGGGATCTAATCCTGACCGTAACGAAATAATTAAAAAACATTTTTCTTATATTGATTTCTCGAAACCAAGATTATTTTAATTATATAAAATGATTAACAATTAAATCATAATAAAGCATAAATCTTAATTTATACCTTATTCCAAAGCTTGATCATATTCCTATCATATCTCTCAAACTATTTTCGAAATCGATTCATCTTAACCACTGTAATAGCATAAGTGTCTACCTCTAATGGTATCCATAGAATAAAAAGAGATAACTCTAAAATTGTCATAAAGAGGATTAAGCAAGAAGTACTAGCTTCATTAGAGCTTAAGCCTATTTATAGTAGGTTTTGGACATTTTAGTAATTTAATTGAAATTAAACTCTAATTCCGTTTAAACTTTAATTAGAATTATAAATAATTTTAAAATAAAAATGATGCCTAAATTAACGTCCAATATCTCATATTGATCCTTATTTATTAAATATCTCATATTTAATTATAATGTTTCTTAAACTTTATAATCAAGTCTAACTTGATTAAAATATATTTGTTCTCTTCAAACTGTTCTTTATATAAGACCTACTAGGTTCCCAAATATGTTGGCAATGATTATAAATTGTAATTCTAATCCGTAATTAGAATTAGATAAATTAAAAATCCTTTTAAGTTGTTTTTAATTCATCAATTAAAAAATTTATAATCATATATCAAGGTTAGCGTCTAGCAACACATTATGACCATTTAAATATTTAGGAATGTCGAAGTGGTTTTGATTAACCTTTCATGCATGATTTTTGTGTATAATTCAATCATTTCATTACATAAGGTTTCAATTAGACATAGAGTATAAAATTAATATCTGCTCTATTATGAGTCCGGCCATATTAGTTTCTCGTCATTATCTATTGATTAATTTAATGAAATTTGTAAACTATTTACAAAACGTCATTCTTCTTTGGCTAAAGATTTCCTTAATTAATACTAATTAAGAACAACAGAACGTTTGTGTTAAGCATAAGTCTCATATGATTCAACACATGTAAACTATTTATATAAAATTAGATCAATTACTTTTACTTAACAATCTATTTCTTATTATGCTTTGAACATTATAATAATCTTGAATCTAAATTCAGTATCAAATACTCATAAGCATGAACTAGAAATATATATGATCTTTATCATATCTCATATTGGTAAGAAAAGTCACAATCTTTTTTCTTTTTATGAAACTATTATTATACTATAGCAAATGCATTTAATTGATGTCCATGTTTATGCTTATAGTAGGCTAAATTAAGTAGAATGATTCCAAGAAAGTGTTATACCTTTTAGATCTACTCTATACAACCTCTTATATCTTGCTATTATGATGTTGACATATATCTTACATGTTGTCATCAAAGTTTATGAGACATTAGTCAATTCAAAATGTCAATTCAGTGATAAAGTTTTAGAGGTATGTCATAATTATATAGATGAACATTTTGTCATCTATATAATTTTGACATATCTCTAAAACTTTATCATTGAATCCTTAATATGGATTGTAGAAAAATAATAAAATTGGTATATAATTTTCTAACTTTTAGAAGTCTTCAAACATATCTTATGTCTAAGAAATTTGGTTAACTTAGTATTGACTATACTAAAAAAAAAAAGAGGTAAATTCTACTCAGAAAAGAATATAAATGTAAAAAAAGTAAGTAACTAATTATATGTCATAACTATCAAATGAGATTACGACTTTAATCATGTATTTGGTACACTCTCACTATCTTACTCAAAATAATAGCCCTCACTACTATTCGGAAAGATTACTCTAGTCTTTCTAATAGGCTCAGATCTTGTTCAAATATAGTTTCTCAATAAACCAACTAAACTTAAATTTGGTAGATAACAACTTTATCAATTACATCTTATATGACTCCTAGATCAGTTAGGTGACAACTCTTGCCAAAACATGTCTTATATGTTATTCTTAATCCTGCCTTTAAATTCATGTGATTATGAGTTTGCTCATCCAAATCAAATGAATTTAGGTAAGTAAAACTCGTTATCATAAGACTAAACAAATTCAAGTTAAAGTGACCTTTAATTTGCTCAACAAGCCTAACAATAAATAAAACTTTGATTTATTTTTATAACAATAGAAGACAACAATCACTTTGTTAACATGCATTTAACATTTTAACAAGGGATTTAATATTGTTCGTCTCATTAAACATAAACTTGCATGTAAAATGTCACACTTAAAATATACAATTTAACATACGTATATATATATATACATAAAGTATGCAACTTATACA
>JANSVA010000002.1:26343255-26356173 GCA_025504915.1 Erythroxylum reticulatum | reverse complement strand
TTCTCTACTCCTGCCATTTCCAGAACGATTCTCACAGCACCTCCAGCGATCACTCCTGTGCCAGGTGAGGCCGGTCTAAGCATCACCTGTGCTGCCCCATACTTTCCATCAGCTCTGCCATACATTTGTTTAACAGAATTATATTTTCCATGAAAATTCACGGTTGCTAATTAAGCCATACAAGTTAATGAATTATCATCCCGTTGTTAACCATATCTAAAATCCTGAATGCAAATACAAATGGTCCAATTCCTTCTCGAGCTAAGCAACAAAGTTATAGAATTTTAACTCCATCCTCAGAATACATACATCAAGAAAAATGGCTTAACATGTTCAGTTCAATGCTCAATAACCTCAAGAAATGGTTTATAACACTGGACCATAAGCATCATTAATATATCACGACGGCTAGAACAATAGCTCTCTCTAGTGCCCTACTCATGTAACACCAGTGAAATCAATATCACAAGAAGACTCTTCAAAATCTTCCTTAAACTATGAAGCCGTAATTATTCAATAAGGATGATTCCACTCCATGGACAAGAAGGTCGACCAAAAGAAAACTTCTCAACTTCCTCATAACGTCCCATAGACCTCCAAATCTTATAAAACCATTATCCAAAAGTTCCAAGCTACTTATCTATGTTTCAATAATCAAAAGATGATCTCACGAGCTACAAGACACAAATGCACTATCATTTGTTGAAGTGTATATCAGCATGAAGATAGGATATCTCTTGAAAGAGGAGGTTTTGTGAAATCAAAATTTTCAGATGCAATGCTAATGCCAGTATGGAAAACAGAGAAAAATTGGTGACCATGTGACTCACTTAAATAATTAAATGTAACCATCTAAGAGTTTCTCGTGAACCAAGATCAAAGTTCAGATTGATCAACTTCTCTTCAGTCATGACTATTGATGAAATTGAGCTAGCCCTGCTTTGCTATTCCTACAGATAATCTGATATCAGTTAACATTAAGAATTTGGAGAAACATTGGATCACAAGCCACAATTACAATTATGTATGTGACATGTTTCTATGAAAAAAAGCAGGAAATGGGGTCAATAGAAATTTAGACAAGAGGAACATACCAACAGGTTTTTCTCTACACAGCAAGAATAACGGCAACTAGTGTCAACCTCCTCGCCACCTATCGGCTCTTTACCCAAAATAATGCAGGTATTAACACTTTAAGGTAACCACTACTAACTTGACCTAGTTGCAATTAGGTAGGAGTAGATACCCATTTAATAAGGTTCAAATGCTAGCAGTTCACTGGGCAAGGGATTTTCTGTAAATATAAGCCAAAAGAAGTAATACCTCAAGATGCTTCTAAACTGTAAACAATGTTTAGATTATCCCAGTACTCAGTTCTGCTGGGTGAAATGTATAACATCAACTAGAAAGGGAAGTCTTTTATATAAGACATGTTGGTAAGGGTTTAAATTTGATAAGCGTAACAAGATGAAGTCTAAAATCTGTGACTATGAAACTTCAAATTTTTCCACTCGCAAAGGCCACAATCAAAGCCGTATTTGATAAATGCAATTTTTGTCACTGTTCTGCTGGCTCTACAAAAACAATCCATGCAAAGTCACACACACACACATATATTGAATTCTGTTAATAAAGTGTTATGGTCTTATCACCATCGATTTCCCAGCATAAATAATAGCACCAGTCGAGAACCAGTCCTGAATATATGCCATTGAGGAATCTTTAAATCCTAAAAAAGGGTCATCAAAAGATTTCGGCGGCATGACAAAAAATGGACTCGTATATTCCCCACTTCTAGCCGTTTCCACATCCAAGTGACCAAAATTAACGACCATAGCTTTATGCAAAACGTAATACCTCTTCAAAATAAGATAAGAGTGCTGCAAATTTGCATACTGGCAATGAATAATTTATAAAGAAATAAAAATGATAGGCACACCGGAGACAACATTCTAACTCAAACAAAGGTAATAGTTACCTAAGAGAAACTTAAAATGTGGAAATATCTAAGACCCATCAATTGGAAGTTCATACTGAACAATAACTTGTTGATGCAAAGAAACATTAACCCCAAAGTAAACCAAACCGCCATTAATCCACACAAATTTGCAAAACAATTACACACCTCCTTTCATTTATCTTTTACCTAAAGACTGAAGACAAAAAAGAAAAACTCGAAACCTACTAGAAAAATTTACCGTTCAAGCGCATTGCAAGTTCAAAAACACTTACCTATGAGGAAAAGTCGAGTATTTGGTCATGGGAACGGAAATGATGTTCCTCCTGGCATTAACAGCCGATTTCTGCACAGCAGCAATAACTTCCTTAGCTTTCCCAACCCCAACACCGACCTGACCTTGCTTGTCCCCAACCACCACAACCGCTCTAAAATGCAATTGTTTCCCTCCCTTAACCACCTTGGTCACTCTTCTCACTTGTACCACTCTCTCCTCAAACCCATCCCTAATCTTCTCCTTCTTAGCTTTTGAACCAAACCCAGTAGTCTTCTTCACCTTAGAGTCCATAACATAAACATCGTTCCCCAAGACACTCATTCCACTATACGCAGGGCCATAAAGCTCCTCGTAAGCAGTGGCGATTTCTTCCTCGGTCTCCTCTGGGACTTCATCGAAGTAAGGAGGAGGAACAAAGCCCTCTGGTGGGCTCGGAGGGTCAAAGACGATATCATCAATGGGGTTCACGTTATCGAAGAAGGATGTGTCAACGTCGTTGGATTTGGCTCTCGAAGTCGCAGTGAGGTTTGAAGAAACGGTGAGAAATGAGAGTGATTTGGGTAAGAAAGAGAAGGGCTTTGTGGATTTTATGAGAGAGAGGCGAGAGGAAGTATGGAGAGGGAGGAAAGTGAGAGTTGGTGAGCCAACAGACCCAGTGGCAACCATTGCTAAAGGGATCAATTAGTGTGAGACGCGAAGGTCTGAGAAGCTTATCTACAAGCTACAAAGTTAATTCCCCGTAAGAACCGAATGGATCTACCACGAGATGACGATATTGTCCTACGTAAGAGTTATTTATTTATTTATGCTATACTTGGTTGAGGTTTCTTAACGGAATAAAATGTAACGTATAAGTTATAATGGAACGGAATAGAATAAGATAGAAAAAAAATTTATTATATTTTACTTCATCTTAAATGATAAAAATAAAAAACATACGATTTAAAAGGTTTAGGATGAAATATAAAATGATAAATAACTTTACACTGTATTACATTATAAACCGTTTAAATAAATAACATTTCACTATATTATATTATGAATCTTTCATTTCTCTCAAACAATAATTTTTAATATTATATTCATTTACATTCCTTTCCATTATAAATTGTTACATTCTATTCAATTTCCTTCAATTCCATTAAAAACCTTATGTCTAATCAAATATAGCTTTAAAAAATGGGATAAAAATTATATTAATTAATCCACGCAAAAATAAAGATAACCGTACGTACATAGTTAACATATCAACCAACTTAATGAACATTGTACTAATATTGTCGCTAAATTTAGATCTAATGTGATATTGTATTTATATAAATCAATATCAAATACCGTTTTGAATAATTTTTTAAATTTATAAAGTAAATCTTAAATTTTTTAAAATTATAAAATAGTCCCTTAATATATTGGCCTTATTTGGTAAAGAGCTGATAAGCTCTTTTTTAGCTGTTTGACCCATTTCAGTTTATTGACTTTATGAAAAAGCTATTACAATTGTTTGGTTATTAGCTGGTTGGGTTGGATGATTCAACCCAACTGACTAATTTTACATCAACTACTTGTAAGCAGCGTTTATACAATAGCTGATTCACGTATCCTGTAATGCCCTCGTGTTTGACTCTTCTAGTGGGGTTCTCTTATTGCGCTGGGAATCACATGCTGACTTACTTCAGCAGAGTTGAAACACCTGAATATAGTAGTTGATGTTGAAATGTCTTTGTCCTTGCTTTTATTAAATGTTTGCTTATTATGTAATAATATTTAAAAATAGGTTGATTAATTTCTTATTTTATTTATAACTAATAATTAATTTGGTTGATTTTTATATCAATAAATAAAATTGTAAAATTTTATAATATTTATATCTTTTTACTTAGATTAGAAGGTATAAACAATTTTAATATTAAATGATAGTTCATTTTATTAATAATATAATAAAAATTAATAAAATGCTTAAATTGTTGTCCTGTTAAACTAATGAATGTTCTTTATAAGGGTTAAAAGTACGCCCTATTTTACTTCATTTTGTTCTTCATAAAGATTAAAAATGAGTCATATTTTATTTTCTAGAAATTATAAATCATAAACAAAAATATATTAAATTTTGATCAGATTAAAAATTTTATTTAACTCTAATTTATTAATTCATTAAATAATTTATTATTCTTTACTAATAATATGCAATAAAATATTAAGATATATGATATTTATATCTTTATAATTTTTTTAAAGTCATGTCTTCATAAGTCATTTTACGCATAAACAACTAATTTTACCAAACATCTCTAATAAACAGCTAATAAAATCCGCTAGTCAAATCAGTTGATAGAATCAACTATCAGCTAACAACTAATGCAATCAGCTGATTGCCAAACAAGGTCATTATATATATATATATATATAATATACATATTACAAACCATGTCTCTAAAAATTATAATAATAGAAATTTAAAATAACAAAATTCTATTTATTTTTATTAATATTAATAACTACAGTTAATATAAAAAAGATCATTTAGTTATTATACAAATATAAAATTAATGACAATACAAAGTACTTAAAATGTTACAATTTTATTATATAATAAATAATAATTACATCAAAATATCAAATAAAAAAGGATAATGAATATTGATGACTCTAACTATGACAATTTACAATAAGAGTTTGTGCCAAAGAACCAATTAGAAGTAAAACCAGAAAAAAAAATGTTTACAACATATATAAAATTTAACATATACATCAAATATAAATGAAATTAAAAGAAGATAGTAAAGAGGTGTCTTATCATTACCATCATTTAAATCAATCACACCAAATCATATGTTAATACTTTCTTATCTAAGATTATCTTTTAAGTTACTCTCATCTATTAGACTTGATTCCTTATAAACTCAATCCACCAAAAGATCGATATGATAAAAGCAAATTGGATCTATAGAATTTGTTGTTCTATTAAAAGTCCTAGTAAATAATAAAATTAAATTATTAAGAAATTACAAGAAATTATGTCCAACTTAATAATAATAATAACAACATACATTTCCTGACGCTTTAAATTACATCGAACAAAGACTAAGTCGATCGATCTTTTGTGCTCCAATCTATTCATTTTCTTGAAATTGATGAATTCAAATATACTCAAATTCCTTTCGTACCTTATCGCATTTACACATTGACTTAGAATTCGAATTGCAAATCTTTGCAATTTTGGAACATCACTTCCGAATTGGTCCTACCAAGCAACTATAAGTCTAAGACAACAAAACGTAACATTATAAATAAAATAAAGTGATGATTAATTTTCAACAAGTAATAAAAGTGAAAATATATATACTTAGATTAAGTTTATCTCTTTGATGAATAACATTTAACACCCCAAAATTACTAGAAATATTCTTATAAATCGCTATGTGTGAGCTTAGGAGATCATGCATCATCTGTTGAGCAACAATTGTTGTAAAAGATAATAATATTCCTTATTAACTTCAGCTTTCTTTGTAAAAGTTGGTTTAAAATAAACACTGAGATTCAAAAATGTCGCAACTGCAAACAACAAAGAGTAAAGTTGTTTTTTTCTATCTTTCATTGATGACTGCAAGATAAGGTGTGTACAAAGAAGACCTATTTTTCAGATTGACCTTAATTGTTGCCTTTGACCTCTCTATGACATCCTAAAATAACCTATTGTTGTCTTCTCATCACTATCAAACAGACGAAGTACTCATATCAAAGGCTCATAAACTCGGATCACAAATTGTCATGGAAACCAAAATTAATTATCTTTAGGTATAATTCTAAAATCCTCCAATCTAACATTAAACCTAACATACTGAGATACAACCGACTTATCATTTATTAACATTTATCTCAACTATTTCTTCACCATAATAAAAAACTGAAATGATAAGAAATCAGTTGCGAATCTTGTAATAATAGGACGATGCAAATTTCTATCACTAGTAAAATCCTTTTTCGTTAAATTCAAGACCCATGCACAATCATAGATGAACTTGGTCACCTTTTTTTGCTTTCTACACAATCTCATCAATAATAGTAAAATACCTAGCCGCTATTATATTTTCCAACATTAAGTCATGCAATATGTAGCACAAGGAGTATAATAAGAAGAATTGTACTTGCTTTGTAATCTTCATCCAACTGGTTTATAAGCGGAATCATTGTTAGTAATGAATCGATCAATATTTTCTGGCTCAACTTCATTCACAACTTTATCAAATATTTCAAATAGAGTATCAACATTTGTAACAAGGTCAGATGCATCATCAGAATTCAAAAACATTGTCCCTTTTGCAGAATAAACCAATATATTAATAATGTTCATGTCTTTGTTTGTCCAACCATCACACATGATTGAACACCCAAAAGTAGCCAACTCATTCTTCTTTCATACAAATAACTTTTTATTTCATAAATAGAGTTACTCAAAAGTTTACCTTTGTAATCACTAATTCAAGAAACTTTGTATCATATACCTTAAAAGGCCATAACATTTACCAAAGGCTTAATAATAAGACTGGGAAGCATTAAATGTTATACTTGAATTATACCATCATCTAGCTATTGTCATTTCCACATTATGAACTGCTTCTTTAGATTGTAAGGCACTATGAATTAAAGGCTAAGCTCCAAGAGTTATTCGTGGTGCAAAAAAAATTAAACACCTATTTTTTTCTTTTCCTAACATAACATTCCCTTCTTTTTGGGTACGAATACTACAACCTTCAGCATTTCCACTACCATCCTAGACACCAACAAAAAAACTTTTACTACTAATTTTGTAATTCAATCTCTACGTTCTCTCTCTCTCACGATGATACTTTTTAAGCAAAGTTTTTATTTGTTATTTAACATCATGACACACTTTTTTTATAAGGCTTTATATGACCTTTGACCTTAGCTAAATATTTTTTTAATTTAGTGATTCCTCCATTGTTCATATTCTTGTTGAAAAACAAAAAATGGTATCATTCTTCATTCTAAAAACCAATCCATCATGAACCCAAGTTGGATCATTGAATCTTCCTGAAATGGTTGAATTATTAGGAGTATTTGAACTTCCTTATATGTATTTGTGAAAGTAAATGAAGACATATATAAAAATTAACGTAATAACTTCATATCAAAATAAAGAACACATAATTTCATTATTAACTACTATCAGAAATATGTATTGTTTAACTCAAAAGTCAAAATTAACATAAAAGCATATATATCTTATATAACTTATTTTGTATGATTACATCATTTAACCATAAACTAAAGACATACACTCACAATTATAACCTATTCAACTTCATTCATAACCCATAACTATAAGTTTACAACATATTTTATGTAATCACATAATTCAACTATAAATTAATATGCTTTGTTTACTGTATAATTCATTTTGTAATCCTTGAAATTATTTTGTTTTCTTAACTAATTTTAATCAAAATTGTTACTAAAATCCTAATTCCCAACTTTAATTTAACAATCTTTCATTCACCAGTTTTAATCAAAATTCTTAGTTTCTTACATAACTTCACAATCAAGAGTTAACATATACTACACAATTCAATTTCATTTAACATAATTCACCAATAAGTTAAAAATCAACAATTCAAGTATTCAACATATGCAATTATACAATACACATATATCTTATCTAACTCATTTGGTATGATTACATCATTCAACCATAAACTAAAGACATACACTCACAACTATAACCTATTCAATTTTAACCATAACTCATAACTATAATTTTACAACTTATTTTATGTAATCATATAATTCAACTATAAATTAATCTATTTTGTTTGCTTATAGAATTCAATTTGTACGCTTATTAATATTTTGTTTTCTTAACTAACTTTAATCAATATTGTTACTGAAATCCTAATTCTAAACTTTAATTTAACAATCTTTCATTCATTAATGTAATCAACATCCTTAGTTTTTTGCCAAATTTACTCTACAATAAACATATACAATGCACTACACAATTCAATTTAATCCAACCCAATTCACCAACATCCAACAGTTCAACATATGAACATACAAAATTACTACATAACACAAAATCATGAGACATAAACACACAATTCATCATAAATTCACAATTGAATATTTATTTATCTATATCAATATTCTATAGAATGCAAAGACACAATTCAATATTCAAATAAGCAATTAACTTATCAACTAATCAACATAACTCAATATTTCAATATCAATTTCCATAATCCACAATTCCACAAAATTTGTTACTATTTTTTGCAACCTTCATTGAGCTGAATCTTTGGATTGGTGCAGTTTGGATCAGCAGGTTTGTGTGAGTGTGTGTAGACTAGAGTGATTAGAGATTATAGATTATAGAGTTGTGGGCTGTGGTGTAGTGGACTTGTGGTGTAGGTTAGTAGGCGCAAGTGCAGGTCAGCAGGTGAGAGTGATGCAGGCCAATTGTCGATGTGACACTATGACTAGATTTAGTCATTTAAGTGTGAGTTTGACTAGGTTTGGCCGTCTAGGAGTGGGTGCTAGTATGGGAGCAGTCTAAATGATATGACGTGTGATGAGTGCTGGTGAGATGGTGCAGGTTGGTGTGATGAGTGCTGGTGAGATGGTGCAGGTTGGTGTGATGGTGTAGGTTGGTGCAATGGGTGCGATCGCCTGACTGATGCAATGGTACGATGGTGCAAGTTGTAATGGTGACAAGGACGGCAGGCTGAAAGGAGAGCACGATGAGGTGTGAGACAGCAGTAGGCAGCATGGGTGCGAACTAGGTTGTGGGTTGGGTGGGCAGGTTTAATGTTAGGGGTAAATTTTGTAAAATTTCAATTAAGTCCTTCAATTTTTAATAAATTTGCAATTTAGTCTAGTGTCTAACCGATATTTCGATATGGGCCGGTATCGACGGGTATTGAACGATACCAATCAGTTTTAACCTCCCAGTATCAAATATCAAGGTAACATATCATTTTCCCATAACAATGACATCAAGGCAAATTGGGAAATCAAATGATCCAAACTGTATCTGAGAGGTTAGTCTAGCTAACCTCCCAGCACATATAATGATTTGCAAGGGGAACTCTGAATTCTTCCCGAGTGTCTATTTGATTGAATGAACAAATGCATCGAAGAGGGGATATTTCTTTTGCTGTTCTATTCCCGTAACCAAGTTAAAAGTATTCCCTTACATCATCAGTTTCTACAATCAGAGGGCGACTGATACCATTTTTATGAGCCAAACTTAAGCCGTCTAAGAAGCCGTTTTCAACGTCCCTGTTAAGTATATATAGTTTTCTTTTAAACTTCCTGAGATGGATATTTAACTTCGTTACAACCGTCAGGAAATTCCCAGCCATAGTTGAGGCCAGCGTTCGTAACCTTTTTCCTTCTCTGCACCCTATAAATATTAGAGCACCGTTTTTGGAGCCAACTGAATTCTTCTTCATATAGACAAATCTGTTTCTCCAATAACAAATATCCCTCAAGGTTTCTACAAAGATCAGTCTCCAGGGAATTCTGTTTTTAAAAGACGTTGGGGAACTCTCATTGCTTTCCAGCCAAGACATGAAGCTCTTGGAGACAAAAGGTGGTCAAATTGCCTTTGTATAAGAGTTTTTCGCAGGTGGACCTAGAAGGGGCGGTCTCCTAACAGATGAAAAGTATTCTCTTTGTGATGGTGGCATCGGGGTAGCTAGTGAAAGTTATCATGTTCCGCTTAGAAAACATATCATCAAACGTTGGTCAGTAACGATGAACTATTTTCCGTAGCTGAATTTTTGTGATTTGAACTGTTGGTGATGCCCAATTAGCTTTCCATAAGCTTGCATTTGCATCTCCATACATGGGCTCATCTTATTTCAGTACAAAGTTTACGGATTTCGTGGAAAAAGTACCGGTGCTGTTTGTTTGAGGTCGGACCGATTGTACAGCCGATGGGTGGTGATCAATCGAGCCGAATATTTTATATTAAAATATAATATGAAAGGTATCAACTATAAAAGAGAATTAAGAAAACATTTTTAGTTCTTGTTACAATTTTTTTAAAAAAATTTATAAAACGCATTTTCTTTACATCTTTATTGGTTTTTTGTTTCCAAAATTTACAAATTTATTCTATTTTCAATTTCATTTTTTTATTTTTATCTTCCCTCTTTCTTTTTTCTCTTCTTTAAACAGAGTTACTATTGTTTTGCTAGGGATGTTATATGCTTACATTGGCAATAAAGGAACCAAAAAAATTAAAGTACTGGCTTGCATTACCTTTAAATTTAAGATTGAGTTTGGAGTTTAATCTTTGATGAATGAGCTTATAGAAACTTTAGAGGACTCCATTAACAGTTATAAAAATTATGTAGACAAAAATATCAAATATATTAAAAATATACAATCACCTATGAACATAATACAATACTTGTGTAGAAAAAGTATCACTAAACGTAACAAACAAGTCACACCTTATATTTAATATAAGAATACTACCATTGATTGCAAAAAATACTATATCTCAACAAAATTTATATCGGACCTCTTTATATTTAATATTATGCTTATGTAATAGATAAATCATATATTCACTTTAATATGAGAATATTATCACCTAGTGTAAAAGATATCATGCCTTAACAAAAATATATATCACGACTCTACACCTTTAATACCATGCCTATACACAAAAAAATACCACCATCATAAAGATAAATCATACATTCACTTTAATATGAGAATACCATCACAAAGTACATAAACTAATATATTGACCTTCATACATTCAATATCACTCCTACGTTTAAAAGAATACTAGTACTTGTTACATATAAGTAACATATTCACTTTAATATAGAAATCTATATTTGAGTACTAAGAATATTATGCCCCATAACAAACTATACCAGGACTCCGAGCATCCAATCTAATGTTCATGTATAAAAAGTACCATTACTCATAATAGGTAAATCACATCTTTTATTTAATATAAGAATATCATCATTGAGTAGAAAGAATATCATGACCCAATATAAAGTATATCGAGTATTTATACATCTAATACGATGCTTATCTGAAAGAAATACCACTACCAATAACAAGTCATACCTTCACATTAATATGAAATTACCATCATCAATTACAAAGAATATCATGCCTCAATAAAAACTATACTAGGACTCCATACATTCAATTCCATGCCTATGTATAAAAAACACCATTACCATTAAAAATAAGTTTCACCTTAACTTTAATATGAGAATATTACTATTGAATACAAAGAATACTATGTCTCAATTAAAAGTATTCATGGACTCTATACATCAAATACTAGGTCTATATACAAAAAATAACACCACCCATAATAGACAAGTCACACCTTCACTTTAATATGAGAATTCATGTTTGAGTACTAAGAATATAGTGCCTTAATACAAACTATAATAAGAAGCCATATATTAAATACCACGCGTATGTGTAAAAGATAATATTACTTAGAATAGATAAGTCTACCTTGAGAGTTCTATCATTAAGTAGAAAGAAACCATGAATCAATACAAATTAAAATATAATATTCACATTGTTAACTATACATTGTTCTTGGCATAAAATTTGAAGAAATATTTGTTAAGGATGTGAATATGCACACACTTGTACATAAAGCCTTTTTTAAGTTTTGTTATGCACAATTATTTACATGCTTGTTTGGTGATACATGTTCATAATACCTTTTCTGAACAAATAATGTGAATAATATAGATTCTTATACAATCGTGTACTAAATTATGATGAATTAACACTTTTTTGATACTATTACCTATATTGTAATATCCTGCCTCCTAAAATTATTAAGAGATTAAACTGTTAGATTGAGTCAAATAAGTTATTTCATTTAAGAATTTACGAAATGTATTTCATTCACATGCATAATATTGATATACATATATGAATCATGATTTAGAAAACATTGCAAGATAGTATATGCACTCAATTAACGTATTCCAGGATATGGAATGAAAATGAGTGTGATATGAATGTGCATTCCCAATGTTTTGCATTTGAATTTACCAATAACATGAATTGATGGATTACAATTAGTGATTGGAAATTTGTTGTTACAATTGAGTAATTAATGAGGTGATATGTGCATCTAGTCTAAGAAAAATGTTAAAGAGTAAGACAAATTGATACATGAGAATTTAGGTTGATTAGGCCTATGAAATGGTGAAGTGTAGCATTGGGAATAAGTGACAAATGACTCAGTTAAATGGATGACAAGTGGCTTAAGTATAATTATGACAAGTGGCCCTTTAAGTTTGTGACAAATGATACTTTAGACTTGTGACATATGGAGCAATAAAATGGTGACATATATAGCCTTACAAATAATGACATATATAGCCTTATAATTGGTGACATGTGTAGCCTTACAAGTAGTGACATATGGAGGATTAAATGAGTGAAGTGTGGAGCCTAAATTAAGTGACACATGGAACAATAGAATAGTAACTTATGGACCAATAGAAGGATAGCATATGTACCAATAGAATGGTGACACATGGACTAATGGAATGGTGACACATGAATTAGTTTGACTTCCTTTGAATTTTATAAAGACAATGGATGAAAAAGGTAATAGAAATGAGAGTGAAGGTAGGCCATAAGGTTAGAATAGGGA
>JANSVA010000002.1:26329968-26343155 GCA_025504915.1 Erythroxylum reticulatum | reverse complement strand
GTATCAAACTGTGGAGACCCTAAAGTATCAAAATGTGGACATCGGTGGTGTCAAACTATAGCAGCTGCACCATAACATTATAGGCATGCCTATCTATCTATAGCCAAGACATTAGAATAGGAACTATAACATTTTCTTTAACCATTTTCAAATTTCACAATTCATAAATTAACAAATCATATGATATACATTTCAAGTCATAAATTCTATATTTGCATTCAAATATGCAATTCATGGCTTACCACCATTAGAAGGGTATCAAAATCAGACTTGTATAATCACACTATTCACATATGAGTAATGAATATGCATATAAATCATTTAAGTACATTTAAATTTTCTTTAGAATGGATTATGCTCAATTTTATATTCCAATGTTCAATCTCCCAATTCACGTGTGGTAAGTTCTACTTCATTTGTTTCTAGCTGTTCAAAAAGTTTCATTCACATTCAAAAAGGTTTAGATAAGATTTGGTAAAAATTAGAAATGAAAACAAACTAAAACAATTACAATTTGAGCTAAACCCTAAACGAATCTAAAAATAGGCAACTATTAGTCCAAAAAGAAATCACATGATGAAGTCTAGCTATTCCTTAATATTCATATAGAAAAAGTCAGAATAGGATTTCACGATCTCCTAGACATTTGTCCATATGTATATCTGGTTTTTAAAACACCAAAGATCAGGCTATTCGGACTTCTAACATATGATCTATAGACCAAATATCACACGCTACTCCAAAATAGGGGTAGCATTAGGTCGCCATTTTTTATCCCATTTTCCAACATCATAAAGCTAGAATTAAGTCAGAGTCTCTTCTAGAGATTTCTAGTTCTATGGCTTAGTTTTCATAATCAACTGAAATCACCAAAAATAAAGGTTTGTAGGCTGAAACAATGTGACTAGTTCAACAAAACTTAGAAAAAATTCCACTACGTGATAAGCTCTTGTCATATTCAACCAATTCTATACAAGATAACACCAAAATAGCACCAAAGTATCATCCCAAAAACCATTCCACATCTAAATGAATCTTTTTACACATTTAAATGTACATAAATATAGAAATAAACTAAGTGAAGTCCCAAATCTTAAAATTGGAAAAGTAGTTATTCTAATGCTTTTCCTTCCCTTCCTCTTTGACTTTGCGTGAATCACCAAGTGAAAAATGATGGGATGACGAAGGTGAAATGGAGAGGAGAAAAAATATGAAGTTAATCCATCAAAGTGTCGTCCATCTTCCCTCTCTATATTCCTTTTTATAAAATTTCTAGTCTTAGACACATGTTTCAATCCCACTGGACCATATGTTACAATCTTATTAGACCATATGTTACAATCCCATTAGACCGCATGTTATAATTCCATTAGACCATGTGTTACAATTTTATTGGATGCATATCCTTTAATCTTATTAGTCCATGAGTTGACTTTTGTAAAGTTACATATTGGTCCTTCTTCTTCCTTTAATTCCCATATTTGCCTATGATCTTATAAATTAATTTCATTCCCCTATGTCTTAATTTTCTAATGGCATAAGTTTCATGAAATTTGGTTAATTATATCGGGAGTTATACCTCAAAAACTACAGGCTGTTTAAAAACAAGGATAGTAGCCAGAACTCTACGTCAAAATGTAGTTCAAACCTTTTAGAAGTAGAATCAAATTTCGGTTCCTTCATCAAAGTTTTAAACCTATGTCTATTTTAATATCCAATTGGAATTATCCGATTTGGAGGTCTACAGGCTAAGATATGGCTAAATTATAGAAGTCTATTCAGTGGAACCTATCCATTTAGCGAGGTACACATCCCAAATCAACTAACTTTAGTCTTGTCATGCAAGAGTAACACAAAAATATATTAAGTTTAACCAAAAACATATCATTTGCTTATGGAATACTTCTTTGATCAAATGCCCTCACATCACACTCATAATCCAAGCAAACATATAAAAAATTTCCATACATATTTCATGTCTAATTATATATGTCCATGCCAAAGTGAAAAAAATATCCATTTACCCTTATCTTTTACATTAAGTACCATTATATCCTTCACTATACTTAGATGTACTTAATTCATTATGTTCACTTCTTAATACACCCTAGACATGCTATAATACTTCCAGGATATATATTGGGGCATTACATTGGCTTTTTACAAGCTTTTTCAAACATAGAAATTTTTGGTAGAACTGATGAAACCATTAAGAAAATTAATGTTTTTAATAATAAATTTTTATATCATATGCATTAGGAACTAAAATAAAAAATATTATGTAGCTAAAATAATAATTAATAAGTCATATTAAAAGCACATCAATGCTTTTGAAAGATCTTCCTATTATAAAACATAAAAGTATATATTTTAACGCAATTGGAAGAAATGAAAATATTGGTAAAATAATATTATGCATTTTTAAAAGAAGAATGAAATAACTACTTGCATAGATACCAAATTATTAGATACATATAAGGAAAATATAAATATATATAGACTAAGTGAAAGTCATTCATGATTTATGGTTTATTGATCCAAATATTATATTCATTTTTTCATATTAATACGGTGATACCTTGATGATTTTCTTTGTACAATTTTGTATTTTTTTTGAAAATTAAATGAAGTATGTTAGAACTAACCTATAGGCTTAACAATAAGGGACATATAAGAACCGTAGAAATAATAAAACATAAGCACCAACTAAAATAAAATCTGGGCATAAAGAGAAGAAATAGCCCTAGTAGTATAGATAATGAAAACTGAAGCTCCTAATTAAAAAATTTAGATGATTATATAACTCTATCATTAGAATCAAGCTCTATATAGTTTTTAATAGATTGCTTACTTCCTCATAAGCCTTAGAGACCATTAAAAATTCCCTGATCCAGCAAGTGTTCATATCAATAAAAGCCTACTTCTTTAAGCTTACTAGTTATTCTAGATGCTCTCCAAATCTTTAAGAAAACATAGGTTATTTGTATTTAATATGTTATTCCTTTTCTTTTGTAAGGTGTAAATGCTATAGATGAAAGAGGTTCTTATGAAGATGAATTCTTTCCTTATCGAGCAGTTCACATTGCTGGCCTAATAAATCAAATCTCACCAATCCCTTACTAAGTAGAAAAAATGGAGTAACTGTTGAATTATAGATTAGAGATGTTTGTGAGAAGGAGCATTAAGAAAGTAAGTGTGGAATGACATAACATGTATAACTGATCTAAGGCTCCATCAGTTATGTCATTCATTCTCAATTGATGTTATACTATTAACCAATTTATAAAAGAAGATTTAGATCTAAAGTTATTTTCCAAATCATATTATCCAATTTTTGTTATGAAACTAAGATCTATAAATCTGGAAAAGAAGACTTATCAGTGAAGATGTTTTAGTTATACAACATCTAAATTATTGAATCAGGGATATCGATATTAAGATTGTACTTTAATAGATTAGCTTTAATGAAAGACAAACCCTTTGAGTTACAAGACCATAATCCTCTAATTGATGATTTCCTCCACCTTATCATTAAGGCAAATCTAGTGCTCAAAGTAATGAATTTAGGTCATAAGTGAAGAAGCCCTAAATTACTCTAAAAATTAAACCAAAATCATGCATTTTAGCATCATCAATTAGATTTTTTAAGGAAAAGTTAAGTATATACCTGCATCCAACCTTCTACACTAGTGACCATAAGTGCAGTCTACTAACTCTTAATTCCTAAATGCTAGTGCTACATAGAAAATAGATATGCATCCACTTAACCTAAATCACCTTCTTATCATTAAATAACCTCTATGCTCTTTTAATAAGCAACATTTGGTTCATTACCTTAATAGAAATGAGACGTAAACCCTCTTCTTATTTAGTACAACATTGGTTAGACCACTTTACTTTTGCTCTAGTAGAGTAATTAACATATTTTGACCATAAGAAATTCTATAACAATCTTTTAACCTGCTTAATAATATTATTAGGAAGAATTAAATTAGAACTCCTATAAATGTAAAATTAGAGAGAATTAAGGATATGAGCTCTACTCTGCTTACAAAAGAGAGGAAGTGATTTTGCCAATGAGAAATTCTATTATTGACTAATTATATAAGTGGGAGGCAATACACAAAAGTTGGCTTCCTTTTAGTAGCTAATAATCTAAGATATATAAAAGGGGCTTATTGTACATAGAAACCAATTATAACATTAAGCCTGGAGGCATTTTCTAGGCTATTAGAAATGTAAAGAATGCTCTTGTATGGATTAATTTTCAACCTTGAAATCTTAGAGAAAGAAGTTAAAAAAGGTCATTAACAATTTAAGAGAGTTCTTATCAACTCAACAATAAATAAATAAGCCATTAGTAAAA
The DNA here is from genome assembly GCA_025504915.1 of Erythroxylum reticulatum. Taxonomy (NCBI): domain Eukaryota; kingdom Viridiplantae; phylum Streptophyta; class Magnoliopsida; order Malpighiales; family Erythroxylaceae; genus Erythroxylum; species Erythroxylum reticulatum. Next base: position 26,338,789 of record JANSVA010000002.1, on the reverse strand, counting down.
GCGAAACTAAAGCTTCCAAGTTACTTACATTTATAATAGAATTTAAAGGAATTATATACATAATTCTTATGGGCTATTAATATGGTAAGAACTTCCATTACCAAGGAGAATAGGAAGGGGGATAAGGGATCCCCCTTCCTTAATCATTTTGTTCCATTAAAGAGTAAAGTGGGTTCACCATTAACAAAGATAGTGAATGAAGTGGAAGAGATAAATGCTTGGATCTAGTAAATGAAGAGTTTTAGAAATCAAAATACATAAAGGTTGATGAAGTTCAAGTTCTAATCCAAAGTGTTGAAAGCCTTATAGAAGTTGATATTTAATGAACAAAGCTTGATTGAAGGTTTGATAAATGTAATTTTTGAAGAATTCTTAAACAAGGAGAATATTATCACCATGCATCCTAATTTATAAAAGTATTATGATAAAACTTTATACGGAGTTTGAAGGCTATTTTTAATCTCTAATCTAACAACTTAGCAATCACCTTATATATAGTGTTATAACATGAAATTGGTTGATAGTCATGCAAGGAAATATGATTATTTTCTTAGGAACAAGGAAAATATAAGTTTTGATGAGCTCTTTAAGCATTTTATTTCTCCTAAAGAACTCTTACAATATTTCCATCACCAAATTAACTATTAATTGCTAAGTGTTGTTAAATAATAATAAATTAAAACCATAATGACCAAGAGATTTGTTAGGTTTGAGGGTAAAGAGAGTGAACTTAATATTTAAGAAGGAAAAAGCTTTAGTAAGATAATCTGACATTGTTGCATTTAAGATAGAGCAAATGATATTCCTTAACTGTTGTATAAATGATTCACAATAAGCAAGCTTACGAAACAAAGATTTAAAATGATTAAAATTGATAGCTTTGATTAATACCTGATGCCTACAATTGTTGCCTTCATTTTCAAAAAAAGAACTTTTTGTATTGTAATTCCTATAAGATAAAAGAGAGTTAAAGAAAATTTTGGTATTATTGTCTCCATTTTTTAGCCAAAGAATCCTTGCATTTTACTTCATTAGAGACTTATGGACAGATAGTGCATGAGAGTAAACATTAATACTAACTATTCTTGATTCCTCAATAGCTTATTTAACGTGTCTTTGTAACTCATTTTGCCAATTTTTTGACACCTTCTTAGAAACTTCGATTTTTTTCTTAAAAATAACATTAAGAATTATATTAAGAGCTTTAAGTTTTTCTTCAATAGCTTTTAGTTTAACTATCAATTAAAATGCCTTTTGACATACAATCTTCTTCTGTATGCCTATCACGAGTTCCCTCTTAAAGTCAATTTTTTTGACCAAGTTATTACTAAAATGTAAAGAAGCTTTAATGGGAGGGAGAGAGCCAAATTGAAGCACCTTATAAGCAAATGGTTAAAATATAAGGGAGTACTAAAGTAAGCAAAAATAAGTAGAAATTGACTTAACCATAAGCTATTAATGAAATCTTTATCCAACTTTCTCTTAATAAACCATTCACCATATTGCTTATTGCTCCATATAAAGAGATGTCCTACAAAATTTAAATCCAAGACACCTGAATGATTAACAGTTAAGCCAATCAATCTAATTTCTAATTTTTATGCCTCCTTTAACCTTATAGAAGTGTAAAATAAAATTCAAATATCTAGTTAAAATCTAAGGGACTTGTATACTAGTATGTAATGACCTGAATTCAGTATATAATTAAACCCTCTTAAAGGCCAAATTGGATGCATAGATGATAGAGACCAAAATGAGAGGGAGGACCAAGATAGAGAACATAAAATGTAAATCACCTAATCAGACATGAATAAGTAAGATACCAAAATAAAATAAGGTTGGTAACCCACTATTCATTCATTGAGATGCTGAGAGTGAATGAAAGAAAACTCTACTTATTGACCAAAAAAAAGGAAACTATCATTAAGCTTATTTGCTTTTCTTCTTGTTTTCAAAATACCTAACATTATTATATTTTTTTCTAACACAAGATCCTTGACTACTTATTTTTTGATAAGACTATTTATTCCTCTTATGTTCCAAACTATAAAAGACATCAAGTTAAAAAGGTTAGGAAGTTCCCAGTTGAAGCTTCATCTTGCTAGGATTTCTTCCTATCTTCCTTTTAGTAGCAATAGAAGTTACCAATACAAAACCTTCTTTAGTTATGTCAAACTTGATTTTAGGTTATAAGGAGTAAGGATTTGAATAGAGATTAATCCTAAAAGTATTATTCTAAGTCAACTAATAAATGGTGATCAATTAGATTAAGAATATTTTTCACATCTAAATTTTCAAGGATCTTTATATGATTATTATCTATAGGTAAGCATTGTAAGGAACTAATCTCTTAAGGTTTAAAGGATGAGACCTTATCACCCAGTTTGTCTTTCTGTTATTTATTAAAATTTGCATCTCCATTACAAATAATACAATCAAAAGCTACATGAACATATTTGATAGTAAATGCTTCCTCAAAATGACCTATTTTATCCTCCTATAGTCCCATCAATTCATTATATTCTCTAGTTCTAAATGTTCTCCTATTAAGCTTCCAATGCTTGCACTTTTTAGAAGGTTTCTAGTTATAGGAAAGTAGAACTTTAGATGCAACTAGCTCTCTCTATCCATAGAGCCTCATAAAAGAAAGTGTTTATTTATAGAAAATAGGAGCCCCTTCTCACCTCGATACATACTCTTAGGAAATTGATCATATTAAGCTTGTTAGTTTGCGAATTAAGATAAAATGGTATCCTTTGAGCAATGGCTAAGTAATTAAACCCTAAGTGTGTATAATATTAAAAAAAATCAAGGAAATTAACCTATAAAGAATAACCTTGACACTACTTCTATCTAAGCTTATTTATGGATGCCACTTTTGCAAGAATAAAGAATTACCTGCAATATGTTGTGGTCCTAAGTTTATAATGCTAAGTAAGTTAGCATCACTTGAGAATTTGAAAATGAAAGTGGTAAGCAAGATTTTTTCTAGACCAAGTTTGCTCCATTCTGATATAACCTAGAGTTGTATTTTTAGAAAGGATGTTCATTTCTCTAAGAAAAACCAACTGGAGATTAAGACCAACACGTTACACCCACTTCCAAAACCTTTGATAGTGGTGAAATAATACGATTCGGCTTAGACAAAGGGAAATAAGAGAGAAGCTTTCTATTGTTAATGTCAAACGCCTTATTCTAGGGCTTGAAAGGAGGGGGAACCACAATAATAGAAGGAACCACAACAATAATTGGCTTTGACAAGGATTTAACCAGGTTATGGGATAATAAAGGAAATTGCACATTGGCAAGGGGTAAAGAAGAATCAGACATCCTTCAAGGGGAGCATTAACTAAATACTTCCCCATTATGGAGGAAGGCCTAGTAGGGTCAAAAATGAAAAGATCCTTACCCTAAGAAATAACCAAAAATTTTCATTTAAAAAGGATAAAGGAGGATAAGATGATAAAATGGCTAGAGGGAAGATAGAGAAAAAAAAACTACCCTTATTCTAAGGCTATGTCTTTGTACTAACACAATAAATTGGACTCAAGAATTCTTTAATTCTTGTATAAATAATAAACTTAGAAAAAGTTTTAGAGATAGTAAGATAAAAATATTGTTCACAAGAGAAGACTATATGAATATTTAGGTCAATTTAGTGAGAATAAATCATCTAGAAGGTACCCAGCTTCTAAATAAATAAGTAAATATCCACTTATGGTATATTTGCATTAAGTCTCTTAAGATTTCAAAGGATAGCAAAACCACTCAATGCTAACTAAGTACGAAAGATAAAAGTGATTCTTAGACAAAGTAAGGACAAGAGAAGTAATAATTTTATATGTGACAATAATTGTTTGGAGATGATAACCTTTATTATAAAGTTAGAGCGTATGCTATTTCACCAACACGATCTGCCAATCCATTAACTAGTTATTGTTTTCTTTTTAATTCCAATATTACATTCCATCCATTAAAATCTACAAGTTACAGTATCCGTATTTAAAAGGTTAACATGATAATGAAATAGTACATCACTAGAATGTAATATAATATATACCAAATTCATGATGTTATTGGAATTGGGCAAGCAAAAATTTCTAAAAAGAACATTGAATGAATAAACTTTAAAATAGTGAATTCAAATTGTTGTTTGATGTTAAACATAATTACTAAATAATTCTTTTCTTGTTAATTTAGTTTTAGCTTTTATTTCCCTTTTAATACTAGAATCCAGGTTGTCAAGTTCTTAGTGTTCAAAGACTTGCTAGCTTATCAACAAAAGTAGATGAACAAAAACTACAGAAAATGCAAACAAAAAGAAAGAATTCCATTAAGAAAAGAATTACCTATAAAACTCCAAATATTAATGTCAAAAAGAGAGAGTTTGAAAAGAACTACGACTAGAAAAGATGATGATAAATACTGTTAGAGTAATAAGAAATTTCAAACTTATATTTAGATGATTAAGGTTATCATTTTTAGGTTGAATCGATCTTGATGTTTATTGCTCAATCATAAAAATGCTTAAAAAATAGATCGATTTATTAGCAGTTGATTTTCTAAGATCAAAGATTTTGCAACAAGTCTACCTTGATCTTATCGTTATTTATAGTATTAAGTTAGTCATTAATGTTAAAAATAGAGCAAAATTATTCTTTAACATCTAAAAATGAAATACATGGGAACCTCAACCCTAACTCTGTTAAATTTCTTTAGGAACTTTATTGACGCCTTGTTAACTTGTCTTATGTAGCATGCCACCTTGTTAATATAGGTCTCTCTATTAAATATAACTTGTATAGATTATATTAAAACAATAATTAAAAATATTTCATATTATGTAAAATATTTTAAACTTAAAAGTAAAAATAAAACACCAAAAATAAAAAAATTAACTATTTGCTAACCCTAACCTAGTAGTCCATGGTAGATAAGAACATGAAAGACGAAATCACCAAAGTTTGGAAGCATTTAACCATCAACCAAGACTAAGACTTGCTCTCTATACCATCTCAAACATTACTATTACAAGCCACACATAAAGACTTCACCAATGAAAAGAAAATACATCCAATTTTTGCATAAATAGAAGGGATAGCAAATGCTAAGGATATCAATAGGTCAGATTAGATAGGACCAATAACTATTAAACTATGCCCTAAGCTCAAGCATTTTTAAAGTTTAAATTGCCTTGACCCAACTTAATCCACCCATTCAAATCTCTAACCACCTAGTAGTTTGACTTATACACTTTTAAAACTTTTAGACTTATCATCATTGGCCCCTCTTTAAAGTCTACACATATCAATTAATACCATAGGTGTTTGTTTTCAATGTCACTTAGAAATAGGATCAACTAGAAATTTTCAAATTCCTACTATTAAACTCCATCACCCTGTGTTAAACCATGAGCTAAGGCAATAACTAAGAGACAAAGATGAAGAATAATAGAGAAACAAGATGAAGAGAGAAGCAAGGAGTTTCAAGTGTCAAACATAGAGCTAAGATAGTGATGAAGAGCCAATGGGAAAGTAAAAGAGAGGAGTAAGGAATAAAGAGTTTGTAAGTAGCAGCTAGGGTTATGAAAGGAATAAAAGAGAAGAAGGGAAAAAATAGGTGTGTATATGTGTGTGTGACTAAGGCTTTGTGATTTGGTCCAAGATGAAACCCAAAAATTACAAATATTTAAGTTTAGCCTAAAGTTTGATCAACTCAGACTGAAACCATTGGCTTCAGGCCAGACCAAACCATACTCCAACTTAATTTTTAAGTATAGCAAGCACCAGTAGAAAGAGGAGAGGCTGAGTTATAATATTAGCAATTACAGTAAGGCATATCATGAGCAGTGCCATTAGAGCTTGGACACACCACTTAGGAAAAAAATGAACAAAATAATTACATTAATGATTATAAAAGATATATATAACTTTATATAAACGCAACTCTTTATGCATATCAACTTTGAATATTAAAGAAATACAGCTCCTATAGAAATACACCACCCTATATTTATTTCGTTTACATTATTATCGACATCGTTGTCACTACCACCAACACTAACTTTCTTCTTTTTCTTACTTTATTGTGATTTACTTCCATCTAAAGGATACCTAACTTACGATATTTACTACCTATTTGTATGTCAACCTAAATTCTAAACATTCTCATTGGAAAAATAAAACAAAAGAAAAGCACTATACAAAAATAGTTACACTTAGAATAATAAAATAGAACACAAAAACTAAAAGAATACAAATTTAACAAATTTTCTTCACGACCCATAAAGCAAGTAAATTAAATTTAATAATTTTTTTATTTTCCTTGTTTAGTACTTTATTTCCTCATCCTTTACCTCCTTTCCATATTCACTAAGCTTAAAGCCTTGTTTTCTTAGCACCTCTTTTCCCTTTCCCCTCTCGAGATAGTTCTCTTATTACTGGGTAGAATCTAGCTCACCTTCTTTCCCTCTTGTTTTTCCTTTCCCGATTTTAGATTTTTCTTGACTAAATTCTATTCTCTTGCTTTATTTAATTTTATAGAATATTAAATCATTACTTTTTGAAACTTAATAACTTTCCCCACTTATTTACTAATGTCCCTATTTTAGTCCCTCTGGATAAAACTCCTTCTCTAACTCCTAAGGTCCCCTTACTTAATGGACATTTTAAACATACTATTAGAGCTCCTTCCACTCCAAATCTTAAACTAAAGAAAACTTAGAAGTGGGTCTTAGTTGACTCATCCCTAGCCTTGAGGCTCCATTTTTCTTTCCTTATACTATAGATAGAAGAACTATTATGGTCCCTGATATTGTCTTTCTACAAGAGGGAGTAACAAAGTGGGAAACTACATTATTGGTATGCTTCCCAGACAAAAGGCATTCATATCTGATTTTAAATTTATAGGCACATTATAAGTCGAGGAACTTTAGGCAATCTAAGGTTCTTTTAAATGGTGAAGACCTATTTCTTTTTAAGTTCAATACCTATTTTGAAGCTCTTAAGATACTAAAACCAGGTTTATAACACCTTAACTCTAAACCTCTTTTTATCCAATCATGGAAATTGGATATCAAGTTCATTAATCTCTATAATAAGCACCATCTCTTGAATATGCATCACATTCCCCTTGAATATTGAAACATTAGGGGACTAAGCCATTTGAATAGTTTCACAAGCAAACCTCTCTACCTAGATGAAGCCATATCACATATGAAGAGAGTCAATTATACGATGGTATGTATTCTAGTGGAATCAAATTAGGAGTTACCTAAATATATCCCTTTACTAAGGATCGATAGAGATAACAATTTTGTTAAAGATGAGGTCCTGTTTATCTAAAATCAAAGGCTTAACAAAACTGTTCCAAAGAAAATCTAGAAACTAATAGGGAGAGTGTTCCATACCGGAGACTGCTTGGAGCTTTTGTAAAAAATTTCCAACAGTTTATAGAAAACTAAGGATTTTCAAGAGGGAAAAGAATAAATCCTAACAAATAAGACCCCTATGTTTCTACGCTCATGTAGCTTATCTACCTCACCTACAATATGTAATCCAAAAGAAAATGATAATCAAAGGAGCTTTAAAGAGTAATAAGAAGTAACTAAGGACAAAAAAGAAAGTCTTTCCCCTTAGATAAGTATCCTATCTTGACAATCCTAATAAATAATATTTGTTCTTTGATTATATTATGAACCTAAACCATTTATGATAGGCCTTTTAAAGATTAAGAGAAAAGAGAAAAGATAAGGGAAATCTTAATTTTTGAGAAAACAATGGAATTTCCTTACAAACCTTCAAAGTCATCATAATGGAAGAACACTAATTGAATTTAATCCTTTCAAATTGGAGGTAGTTCAATGAATAACAAAAGATCAATTAAATAATAATAACAAAAAATTAAAAGATTATGAAATAATTGAAATGAAACTAGTTACGAACAAATATATACAAAAACACCAATTAAAATGATAAACAAAAACTAAAACATCACTCTGCTTGGCAACAATGCCAAAATTGATAACACGTCATAACGTTAGTCAAAATATCAACTAGACCTACTATAGCAGTGGTGAGTCTTGGTCAATCCCATAGAAAGTGTGTGTAAAGTTATTGAAAGAAAATAATTGGTATTTAGGTTTTTTTAGGGGGGTTGGTTGGTTTTAAATAAGAAAATAAAGTTAAACTATCCTAATGAAAACAAATATCAGAAACATTAAAAAATGATCAAAGTGATGAATTTGTTTGGGATCCAGTTCTTTGGTTTAATCTCGACCTACACCCATTTAAACATGTTTCATTGAATTGTTGTCTTTACATCTCTCATTGAAATATTGCTCGTAGATTAACAACAAGCTCTGTTAATCTTAAATTTTTTTTAAGTCATAGTTAATTAAGAAGAGCTCGTTAATTAACCTAAGATATCGGATAACCTAGGAGACACTTACTAAGTTTAATCAAGCAGCCATGCTATAAGTGATAAAAATAGACCAATTTAAGTAATAATCACATAAGCTTGGATTATTTAACCTACGTTATGTTATCCCTAATAATTACAAATCTTTAGTTACTACAAATGAATTAGAAAAACAATGATTATGTATTGTATTCAATTCTAGCAATGGGGTCTTACATAACCATAATCAAATAGAATATTCAATCGTTCTTACAAAAGACGCAAACATTGAACAAAGGATAACATAATCAATCCATAAGAGAAAGAAAACAACAAATATAAGGAGCAATACATTTAACCAGGTCACCATCGTCGATTTCCCCTCTTAAACGAAGTTAGGAAAGCTACCCCTCCATAGGTCTCT
>JANSVA010000002.1:26290456-26322627 GCA_025504915.1 Erythroxylum reticulatum | reverse complement strand
TTATTTCCTAATTTTTGAGGACCTTAGAGTCCGAATTAGTGAAAGTATAAAACATGAAAAATGATTATTGATGTCTTGTTATTGCTTCTATGAAACGTTTTTTTTATGAGATGTATTAATAATAATTTATTGATGGCTAAGTACTGGTTGCCAGTTTGTTTCTTACTAGAAACAGGACATAATTTGGATGGAGATTATATTTTAAAAGGAGGTGTTGTTTTTGTAAATTTTGGATATATTAAGACTAATGGAAGTCTAGTTTCAAGAGGTAAAGGAATAATGACATTTGGATTTTTTTAGAGAGAGTTATGATTAAACGAAGACAACTTGTTCATAAAGCAACATTTGGAAGAAAAGGATGTAAACATTACACATAAGGTTAGGTTAGCTTGATGGCTAAGGAGACATTGAGCTGAATTAGTAAGTGAATTGTTGACCTATTGACATATGTTAGAATAACATTTATGATGATTGATTAGGGATGAATTTGGTTGTGGTGGTGTATAAATATGAGATACATATTTGAGTAGTAAATACATTGTATATTTGTATGTATAAAGGCTCGGGAGATTTTTATCAAGGAGCTCGTACCGAGAATTGTTGAATTCAAGAGAGTGTACACCTTCTTTTGAGGTGAGTTGGAAAAACCATATCTCTCAAATGAGATTAAGACATCCCAAGACATGTATGATGACTTGTATGTGAATTTTGAACCTAGGTAATGCATAGTAGAATTGAATCTTAAATAGATGCTAGTATACTTGTGTATTTAAGAAATGGCATTGTTTTCAATAAAACTTTGCACTTAGAGTGCAAAAGATGACTTTTATTTCACGAAATAATATTTTGGAATTTACATAAGCATAATCGAGTATATATGTTGCTTGTATGTGTTCTCTTTTGACTTAGAGCCATGACAAGGTTCCATTTTATCGGTTAGGCCGATAAATAAAGGCATGATGCCTTACTTGATTTTTGTACTTAATATCTTTATATGATTTTTGTGATTGGTGAGGTAATGATTAGCCAATCATGTGCTAGGCACAATAAATTAAGCGACCCCCATACCCTTGACGTTGGTACATAAAAGTCGAGTCCCCGTATTAACACCTTTCCAGGGACTTGATGGTGATTCCACACCTAGAGGTTTGGCCATCGACAAGGTCATCAATTAGGTTCATGACACTCTTATTGACTGTAGTCCGAACTCACCATGGATGAAAGTCGATCCAACACTGGGAATCGGTGGGTGTGCACACTAGTTTGGTCAATTAGTGCGACAAACATGATTGTTTTGGCCTATCTTGAGATTTGTTTTCTTGACGAGATTTGATTTAGACATGTGATAATTTTTTTCTTTTGTGCACTAGAACTAGGACTTCTGTTCACTGGATGAGTGATAATAGGCTAGGCCTATGTGGTTCCTAACCAGTATATGTTGAGTCATATGCCAAGTCTATATGATTCTATGTCATGTATGTTCACTTCATAGGTGGTTATATGCATGCTAGAGGCGTGAAAAACTCATCCTTAGGTTATCTAGACCATCTTGGTGTGTATCGGGTTTTGTTTACAATATATATTTTTCCTACTCACTGAGTACATAATGTACTCACGCCTCCGCTTTCCAACCATGCAGGTTAATTTGTGAGCTTGAAGCTTTGAGTGTATCATGTGGTCTTTTGACATTTTTAAGCATTATTGCACATGATTAGTCTCTGTTTTATACTTTTGTTGTATAGTGGCTCATGAACTATTTGTATTAGGTTGGTTATGTTAATATGCTTTATGATTTTGTAAATTAACTATTGATTGTCTTGTGTTTTGTAAATGACCTTATATATAAACCTTTTGTATTGTTGTTGAGATTGCTCTTCAATGTTCTTAAAGTCCAGAAGTTGTGGTAGAGTTTTAAATGTGAATACAAAAGTGCCTTTAAAACTGATTTACATGTATTTTAATTGAGTTTTGAGATTTTCAAAATACAGCCATTGTGTTTTTCAAATGTTTTCAAAGGATATTTAGTTAGCCTTGCATAGTTGGGTTAAGGGTATCGTGAGTATCCTTAGCTGGGTATATGGTAGTTGTCATGTGTCGAATGTGGTTCCAGGTAGTGACAATTATAACCGCGTGTTCTAACTTACTATTGTTATACTTGTTGAAAGAATCAATCTAAAGGACACAGATTGCTATAGGCATATTTATGAAACCATGTCCATTATAGTAATTCATAATTTTAAAGGTAATAAAGTAAGTAAAATAATATGTAAAAAGCTTCCTTGAGAAGCTTAAAAAATTCCTCCCGCTCATTGCCATAGCTATGTTAAGAAAAACCATCATGGGTAATAATATAACTTCATTTATCTGAAGCTTCTTTAAGAACTTGTGTCAATCAATCTTCCTACCCAGTTTAGCGATATCATCTTGTTCTTTCCTATTAAAATCCAAAAGTAAACCCAGTATATCTAATAATCATTCCTACCCACACTTGTGTTAGACAATAAATAGCAAGGATGTTAGAGCATTGACATACCCATCTTTCAAAAATTAAAGTAGACATGATAAGTAGGTAATTTCACTACTTTATTCTTATCTATATTAATGGAATTCATATTATAGTACATATGTTTAATAATGAATTTATACATGTCTTATGTAAATTAGTGGGATCACTGCAAATGACTAAATTGGTAAAGTATGGACATGGTTATAATGTGGTCTTATTAGTTTTCGATTTTTATGGTATTCATTGTGAATTGGTTACATGTAACCTATCTCGGTGATGTTTTATTAACATATATTACTTTATTGAAATGGATATATTGTGTGATAATTTCTATTTGACCGAGGTTGATATTAATCTTTTAATTGTCAAAGTCCGAAAAAGAAGGATAAAGATGTAATCAGAGCCCCCTTTAGAGAAAGTTGAGAATGTGAAAAGGAAGGTCATGGGAAACCATGTTAATTAAAAAAAAGAAGTGTATAGAAATATAATTTGATATACAACTTGAAAATCTAGGTTCGGGATGAAGTTTTCACGGTAAAGACAAGTAAGCAAAGTGTGGGAGTGAAGAATAAGGTTCAAAATTTACATCAAATAAAACTATGTTATTATGGTATAGTTATAAGTATTATTGTTAATCGTGATTGAACCTAATGTTACGTGGGAGTTGTCAAATATAGTGCTATTATAAGAAGGTGTTCAAATTAGTGACCTTTAGTTTAGAGCACATTAAATGGGTCATCAACATCGGATTTGGTGAATTTAGAGAGATTGAGAGGTTTAGGGTTAGGAAGGATGCATGCTACTAGTTGTGTGCATGGTTTGATCATGGTGAGTTATCATTAATAATGGATTAAGTGGATGAGATTAGTAGGGATATCATGGCATGGATTGTGAGGATTCCAAATAGAACAAAATAGATATACACAAAAGCTAATGAGGCTAAGGTGATTAGACATTAGCAGGAGTAGATAGTTAATGATTCACATATTGTTATAAAGTGTGTACTCGATAAAGTGAAGGGTATCTAAATGAAGAAGAGTTTTAGGCAAAACTTCCTTCTATATGTGTTGTGTTTTTTTTAATCCCAACACCAATTATAGTATAAACTTACAACTGCTATACACTATTATCAATGTTGACGATTGTGAGAAGTTTGGCTGAGACATTTCATCCTCAACCATCTTTATAAGCATTTTTATAGGGTGTATGACACTGTAGAGGCCAAAGATGTAGCACCTTCCATAGTTGGATGAATAGTTGTATTAATGGTGAGTCATGGTTAGTAGAAGATTTATTCTTGTCGGTTGAAATGTAAAAGTGTACATATTGTGAAATAAATTAAAGTTGAGTTGAGTTATAAATTATTTGTAGATTTATTATCTTAACAGGGGGCATATGGAGTAACCATTCAAATGGGGGAAGATGGAAAGGATTTCTTCTTTGGATGACAAGAGTATTGATGAGACGTTAATTGTTGACAAGTCATTAGAGGAAGTGTATGAGAAACTAAGGGTAATCTTGATGTTGGAAAATTTATGATCACGTTTTAATAAACTAAATGTGAATAGTTAAATCGATTAATATTTGCTAATTTACATTAGATGTTGATGGTTGGTTATAATGATGATCACTTAATAAAACATCTTGGTGGTTGGGAAGCTACATGGAAATTGAAGAAGGCTTTGAGGGAGGTAATAGATGTAAAGGTAACAAGTTTGTCAAAAATGTTAGGTTATTATATAACTATTTCATATTTGCTTTGTATGCAAATAGTTTTTGATATTTGGGATTTTAAGGAAGAGAATAAGTCTTAAGAAACGAGTTGGGACTAATGAAAAAGATGAATACTAAGGAATCAATCTTAAGACATAAAGAGGTACTAATAACATACCTAAGCAATAGAAGATTTCTTGACGCATGGGGAGACGTCAATGACAGATAAAGAAGAGGATGAGGGTGGAAGAAGAGACGAGGAGACAACGACTAAAAAGAGGAGGAAAAGGAGGTTAAAGAAAAATGTATATATTGAACAATGCTTTCTTAGAGGGAGAATATACCTAAAGTACTATGATAATGACTTTGTGATGCAAACATCAAGGATTTGGAGGCATACATTAGTGATGTCACATGTATAGATTAAGTGGAAATTAAAAGCAATCTTCATCTCGTAAGAGAACTCTAGCTTCTGAATCTATGTACATTAAGATCTTTGAAAGAAAAACTAGTTTGAAAGCGAGGTCATATTATTGTTATGGTACAATAAAATAACCATTGATTGCATATAGTTGAATATTATTTAACCTTCTTAATTGTCTTTATTGTAATGATGTTGCAGATCTAATGAGAATAAGGTCATCATGAATGTTAGGTTTGGAATCACATTGAGTGACATCCTTGCATGTTATAGGCTTAGGAGCCGCATAAGTAGCAAAGTGGATAATATCAAATTTAGTTATCAAAGACCTAACTTCTAATGTATGTCTTATATTATGAATACATGAAATTTGTTAGTAACTTTTCATTAATTTTGTCAATGGAGAGAGAATATTGGGGTTTTTTTGGGCAAGTACATAATGGACTCCATATTTGCAATGAGTAATAATGGCTTTTGTTTTGAAGAAATTGATTAAAAATTGTTGTAGAAGACTTGAATGTCATGATGGACTGTGATCAGGCACACATAGTCCAAGTATTAGATGAAAACATGCACAAATCCTTGTGTTTTTATCAATTTATTACACATTGTTTCTAAGTATGTAAATAATATTGGGAATAAATTGGATGTTGACATTGATGCCCACTTGACTACCTTCACAAGCGTACTTTATCCAAGTGTTTTGGAATTTTTATATGTAAAAATAGTATAAGTCAAATGAATTGGCATTTAATAAAATTTTTCTCTAAGTTTTTTAATCCTTATACTTCATAATAATCACTGATGGAGTCGTTGCATCTTTATAGAAATAATAGAGATTACAATATTTGACTCTAATAATAGGGAGGATGGTGCTAAGAAGAACCTATCTAGAACGTTGGTTCATAGCAACATGTGATCTGAACTATAGATGATAATATTTGTGTTATGCCTAACATCACAAAATGTTTTTCTTAGGGTGTAGGCATATGCTTTCTACCAAGTTTTGGTGTATTTTAGAGTGAAATGCGATAATAATGTTTTTTAGTCCACATTTCCTATTTGTATGCTACAAAATTCCCTAGGAAATGTAACAAGTAATGTTAACATGTTGTTATGCTTATTTGAATCTGGGAATTAGTTTTTTCCTATTATAAACATTAGTATAAAGTTAAATTGTATTGATTGACCAAAATTTTGGATATTTTTATGATGACATTTAATGATGAATGTGGGATTTTCATAAGTTGTGCCTTAAAATTTTAGTATGGGGATTGGCATCTAAGATAATTAATTAGGGTAAGTTCATATTTATATATTGTGTGCACCTTGTAATTTGTGACATATTGATAGTGATGATATGACATATGAGTTGCAGTGGAAAGATTAGATAAAGATTTATAAGCACCTATATGAACAAGTGATATTTAGTAATTCTAACTCTTTTTGCAACCTATACCAGCCTCTAATAACAAACTACAAATTAACACATGCAAATGAACACAATGGATAATCGATTTGTTCATTTTTTTAATATTGGAATTAGCTTATGTACATATACCTTATCTATAATTTGGTCAGCAAAAAATTGAAGTCTTAATATTACAATTGTTATTGACTCATTTTTCATATGTACATAAGATTCATGCATGATTATAGATAAACTTAGCCACTTCTTTTATTTTCTGCACAATCTCATCAATAATAGGTAAATACCTAACATCCTATATATTTTCCAGCGTCAATTTAATGTAATGTGTAACATAAGGGGTCTAATAAAAAGAATTATAATTACTTTACAATCTTCTTCCAGCCACTTTATAAGTAGAATCATTGTCAGTAATGAATTGAACAATATTTTTCTGGCCCAATTTCATTCATAACTTCATCAAATATTTTAAATAGAGTATCAACATTCATAACAAGGCTAAATGCATCAATAAGCTTAAAAAACATTGTGCCCTTCACAAAATAAACCAAAATAATAATAATAACTTAATGTCTCCTATTTGTCCAACTATCACACATGATTGAACACCCAAAAGTAGTCAAGTCATTTTTCTTTCATCTAAATAACTTTTAATTTTATAAACAGAGCTACTCAAGTTTTACCTATGCAGTTATCAATTGAAGAAGCTTTCTATCCTAGATCATGAAAGGTAATAACATATACCATAGGCTGATAATAATAAGATTGGGAAGTATTGAATGCTATATTTGAATCAAACCAACATCTCACCATTGCCATATCTATATTATAAGTTGTTTCTCTTGATTTTAGGGCACTACAAATTTAAGGCTGAGCTTTAGAAGTTGTTTGTGGTGCAAAAAAAAAAAAAGGCATCTTTCTTCTTCTTTCCTAATATCAAGTGCAATATTCACTTCTTGTTGGGTAGGTATACTACCATCTTCAACATTCCCACTATCTGAACACTGAAAATGAACTTTCACTGCCAATTCCATACTATGTTCTATCTTTCTTATGTTGATACTCTTCAAGTAAAGTCTTCATTTGTCATTTCACATCGTAGGTCACCTTTTTACAAGACTCCACATCACCTTTCACCTTATCTAAATACTTCTTTAATATAGTGATTCCTTTACCTTTCAAATGCTTGTTACAAAATAAGCAAATAGTATGGTTCTACATTCTAGGAGCCAATTCAGTATGAGCTCAAAATGGATCATTGTATCTTCTTGGAATGATTGAATTATCAGGAGTACTTAAACTTCCTTTCATTTATTTGTAAAAATAATCGAAGGCATATATCAAATTAACTTAATAACTTCATATAAAATAAAGAACATATAATTTCATTATGAAATACTATCATAAAATATGTATTGTTTAACTCAAAAGTCCAAACTAATACAAAGGCATATACATCTTATACACAATTACACAATACACATATACATCTTATATAATATAAGTCATTTTGCATTATTACATTATACAAAATTCAATTTCATCCAACTCAATTCACTAATAAGTCAAAAACCAACAATTTAAGTATTCAATATACCATAGTACACATATACTTTTATATAATATAACTTATTTTGTATGATTACATCATATACAATTCAATTTCGTCTAACAAAAATTACCAATATGTCAAAAACTAACAATTTAAGTATTCAGCATACGTAATTATACAATACACATATACATCTTATATATTATAACTCATTTTGTATGATTACATCATTCAATCATAAACTAATGACATACACTCACATCTATAACATATTTAATTTCAACAATGATCCATAACTATAAGTTTACAACTTACTTTATGTAATCTCATAATTCAAATATAAACTAATATATTTTGTTAACGTATACAATTCAATTTGAAATGCTTATAATTATTTTGTTTTCTTAACTAATTTTAGTAAACATTGTTACTAAAATCCTAATTCTTAACTTTACTTTAACTATCTTTCATTCACTAATTTTAATAAACATTTTTAGTTTCTTCCTTAAGTTAACTCCACAATGAAAAGTTATCATATGCTAAACAATTCAATTTCATCTAACACAATTCAACAATAAACAACATAAAAATGCAAATTTTCTTAAGTACATGTGTTAAATGATTTAATTTTATATTAAATCTTATATTTAAATGATTAATCATATGTTAATTTTTTTATATAAAAACAATAATTAGTAAATCGTGTGCTTCATATAAATTAAATAACAAATTAATAACTTAATATATTAATTATGATATTGACAATGCCTAAATTATATTGAACTTGAACCAACTCATATAAACAATTCCAACTTTCAAACCCAAATTTTTCAATGCATTAATTTTCTTCATAAATTAACACAACCTAAATTACATTAAAATTAAACCAACTCACATAAACAATTCGAGCTTTCAAACTCAAATTTCCTAACTCAAATAAACAATTCCAACAATTGCAACTTTCAAACCATTCACAAAATACATATGACACAACCAAAACACAAGGCAATTGGAATTCAAAGAAAAAACAAGAAATTCAAAACACACCAAAAACTTAAAAAATTGCAATTTGGGTTCGGTCAGATCTAGTTGGGTTCGGTTTGTTAAGTTGGGTTGGATCGAGTCGGGATGATGGATTGGAGGAGTAGTACAATGATGGACTAAAGTAGTGGCATAGCGTTGGGCAAAGGTGGAGGGCAACAAGCATCGTGGGTAAAGGTGGAAAGCAGAGGTATGGAGTTGAGCAACATTAGGCTTGGGTAGGTCTGACAGTAGTGAGTAGCGTGGTGCGATGACAATGGCTACAAGTAGTGCCACAGTGGCAATGACTGGTCGATGATAGTGAATGTTGGAGGGAGGGAGAGGAGAACATTGAAAATGGCAAAGAGGAGAGAGAGAGAGAGAGATGAAAATTTGAAAATGGCAATGAGAGTCTACATAGGTTTGGATATTTTATTTGTGCTTTTTTTTTGCAATTTAGTCCCTAAAAATGACCAATATTTTAAATATTGATTGGTATAGTACAAAACTCGTAACTTTGGCTTTATAGACCTAGCACCTTTTAGGTTTTCAATTTTTTTTTGAATTTGATTTACAATTTGAACTTTTTAATCCTTTTAAGTTTTCAAGTTTTCTTTTGGAATTTTACTTACAATTTGAACTTTTTTATATTTCACCAATTGGGTTTTCTTTAAGGTTTGTAAACGGCTTACATATGACTTTTTCATAACTTTAATTTAAATCAAGTGTGATTTTTAGAATAAGGTTCATATTTAACATAATTTTAAGACTTAAGAGTTTATAGCTTTTGCAAAATCATTTTGATAATCGTTCATTAAAAATCAAGCTTTAATCAAATTATAGAATTAAAATATGGATCTAATACCATTGGTAGAAAATTAGGGCGAGATTTGATCCCTTGTACAACATAATAAATAAGAAATTTTCTATTTGATTTTCAGAAAGCCAAAGTGACTTAATTTTGACAATATGATTAACGTAAAACATAATAAAGCTTGAATCATAATATATACCTTGTTGTAAAGTTTGATCCTTTTTTATTGTTTTCCTTTATTTGTTTTTGAAATTAGCTCATCTCAACCACCATATTCGTACACATGTTCGACCTTTAATAATATCCACATAAATGTGTTGAGAGAACTCTATAAGTGATGAAGAGAGGGTAAGAAAGGAAGCTCTAACTTTAGTGTAAGCCCATTTATTATAAGAAGGTTTGGAGTTTTTAGTAATTTAATTGAAATAAAATTTAATTTTAATTTCAATTAAATTTTAATTAGAATCATAATTAGTTCTATTTAAATATCAATTGGTCTTAAATAAGATCTAATATCTCATAGTATCTTATATTCAATCTTAAAGCTTCTCAAACTTATCAAGTCCAACTTGATTAAATTACATTTTTCTTCTCTCTTTAATTGCTCTTTCTATATGAACCATTAGATTCTTGAATATATTGGCAATGCATAGAAATGATAATCCTAAATCATATTTAGAATTAGATAAATTAAACTTCTTTAATTTTCTAATTGAATAATTCATATATCAAGATTGATTTTGTGACCACTTAAATATTAGAAAGGTCAAAGTAGTCATGACTAACTTTTTGTGTTTTGATTAAATATAGAGCATGAAATTAATGTCTATTATATTTAATTTCAATAATGATAGCGATGATTTTAAAATTGTACTGGACCGGCCAGTTCGACCAGAATAAACATGAACCGGCCTAATTTTTGGTCCGCTTTATGTTTATAACTTTTGGAAGAAAAAACCGGCCGGTTTCTTAGGAAAAATCGAAAAAGACTAGCTAACTAAACCTTTAAGCATCTAATAGAAAGAGTCATTTTTAAACATGTGGGCATCAAAGGACTCTTCCTCTCTGCAAACCTGGCTCTACACACCAAACCATGCATGTACTTGTCATTGCATTGTCAATCTCCAATTTTAAGAGAATACACCGTTACTGTAAGAAAAGGTAGAGATTTTTAAAGGGTCAAAAGTTAAAAAATCTTTAGAATTCTTAATTATGTTTTCTTTTAATTCTCTTACATAATTTAACTAACAAATTATAAATTATATTTTTATCTCTTTATATTTTAATTAAAATTTTATTTTGAGTTATAATTGATAAAAACAAATTATCATTTTTATCCTAAAAAATACTAAATTTATTTATCTTCATTAGTAAATTATATTTGTCAAATTTTAGGTTCTTTATTTATCTTCTTATACTTTAATTGAAAATTTTTAACTTATTATTGTTAAAAACTAATTATTATTTTTATCATAAATTTGCTTAATAAGTTGAATTATTAATTAATATATATAAGTAATTTTGTTTAAGATAATTTAAAAAGTCAATATAATTTAAAAAGTCAAAAAGTTAACGTATCCTAGGTTATAAAAGAGCAACTTTATCAGTTACTCCAAGATTTACCCTTCGTTTAATATAATTTAAGATTGAGTAAAAAAATAATATTTTACTCCAAGATTTACCCTTCGTTTAATATAATTTAAGATTGAGTAAAAAAATAATATTTAAACTATAAAGAAGTTAGAATAAAATAAGAAGTCTTTTTTGTTGGCTTTCTTTAAACATACTTCAACTTTTACAAGCCTTTAAATAAATAATAATATAGAAATATAATTTTACTTTAAAAATTAAGTTAGATTCAATTGTAGTTTAAATTATTATATTTTATTAGTTTATTATATATTTATAAGCATTATTAGTACATTTTTATTTCAATAAAATATTTTATTTTATACTATATTTTTATTTCTTATTTATTATAAACTGGTTTTATAACGGTTTAATACCAGTTGAACTTTTAAATCTTAAATATTTTATTTGATCAGTTAGATGTCCGATATAGCTTTTAAAACATTAGATATTAATTCTCCACTATTAACAATAGATTCTTGTAATGATATTTGAAAAATATTTTCAAAATATCATTCCATATTAGCCAAAGATATACCTAATTAGTTATCTCTATATAGTTCATGTTACATCCATTGACTATCAATTGAATTACTATATACTAGAATTGGCCATACATAGTATTAAAACATAATAATCCTTATATTAGATGCTTAGGAGATCTCAAGTTAAATGATCATTTATATAATTATCATAACAAGGATTTCTATAGATATATAAGTATTGTTTTAAATATAATTTTCATATAAGGTCAATTTAATAAACTTGTTCTTTAACAAGTACCCACATATTTGTATAAGTATATTTATACTTTAGTGTATGAGATTAGTTACCTTTTTTATAAGAAAGAAACATAAATCTACTAATCTTTTTATACTTTATTGGTGTCAAATCTCAATAGAATAATGACTATGAGTAATTTAAGATTAGTACATAAACATAAGATGAATCTCATAATTATGATCTCACTATAATAATCTTATTTATCTTACAAACTTTATTATATACTAATAATTATATCACTAAACTATAATAAATATATTGATTATAGAGTATAAACGAATATGAGTAACTTCTCGTCTTTTGTAAAAGATATTTAAATTAATGCAGCGCATACTTATTAAATAAATTATTAGATCAAATTCTTTGAAATGCATAATTCCCGTGACAAATAAAAGAATTCTCATTTGAACATAAAGATACATCAAAAGTGTAGATAATCACAATGGTCGTAGATTCGAAATTTCTTCAAGACTAATTGTAAACAATGACTATTCAAACAAGCTGTCAGTAAACCAGGTCGTGTGGCTATAGTGGCTATAGTGGATTAAACATGAATCTCTATCTGCTTTTGATTATTCCAATTTCCTGATTTTGCATATCACGTCGATACATCTATTCCTAGAAAATAATAATAAATACATATGGCCTGCTGATTGGAACAAGAAGAATCCTACCACGTGTTGGTTCCACTAATAATAAACAGTCGGCACATATACAAGTACAGGATAAGGTACAAGATGAGTCAGTATTGGAATATATGGTCTTTCAAAGAATCCATTCACAAGTTTTCAACTGACAACGCATGCACTCTATTATATGATATGATATGACCAAATTGCAATTGCATCATTCGCGAACAAACATAAACAATTGGCTAGCCGTATTAAATTCATCTCACTTTAGATAATGGGATTTCTTAACAATCAACAACTCACAGCTAGAGAGCACATCAACGTTACCCATGTACGATCATGATTAATATACATCGTTTATGGGCTCTGACTTCATAATACTCGATTGATGCATGCATGGATGCCCGAAACGGCGAGCAGAAATGAAGAAACCCCCAAAGTCCAAATGAAAGATCAGTGGGATCTTTGTCTTGGAGAATTTTATTTTATAAATCTATGCGGTAAGAGGTTGATGGGCACAGTTGGCTTTAATTTGATGCTTTGGTCCCGCCGTCAGCTCTCTCTTTCGACACAGAATTTGCTTTAACGTGCGTGATGGGTTTCTTTCATGCTTGCTAAAGTTGGCGTTTCTTGTCCTCTGGTAGTGGGGGTAGTGAGTGATGTTGACTAGTGCTTGTGTACAAAGCTGTGCCGCTCCATTATGCCACCCATTTTCTACGTCATTCACACTGGAAGGGTTGAACAGGACAGGATATTAAAGAGAGTGTTAAATCGAGTTTAGTTGAGTTGTGTTGAGATTGATTTGGACTTTTCTAATTCGATTTATTAGATGTTGTGATGGACCGAAATATTACTTTGTTACAGCCTCCTTTTATGTTGCTAAGTTGAGTTGGTGACTTCCAGTGGTTTACTGATAGTGCGTATTAGGATGTAAGAAGATAGTCGCTAATTAGTAAGTGGCACGTTTATCGAGAGTTTGGGTTAAATGTTAGTCACAAGACTTCTGGTGACTGCTACAGAAGTCAACGTAGCAGACTTTTAGACTTAAGCTAAAATTTTTGCTTCACTCTGATTCTCCCTCTAAATCTCTTCCTACCAAGCTCCTTCTCGATCTTTCTCTTCTTCTATCTTCTGTCAATATTCCAATGAAAACTTTATTTAATGAGAACAAGTTTTCAATAAATATTATGTTCTTAAATATTTACTTGGTGTGGGTGTCCTTAAAATATTGGAT
The DNA here is from genome assembly GCA_025504915.1 of Erythroxylum reticulatum. NCBI lineage: Eukaryota > Viridiplantae > Streptophyta > Magnoliopsida > Malpighiales > Erythroxylaceae > Erythroxylum > Erythroxylum reticulatum. The sequence goes on along the minus strand of JANSVA010000002.1, from coordinate 26,308,894 downwards.
CATCATGTCATGCAATACCCAACTATAGTTAAATTATGTGTTACGATACTAAATTAATGAAAAATGTCTTATGTAACAAAAATTAGACGTAACTTAACAATGAAAATTTAAAAGTAGTTGTCTCATCCTTAATTCAATATATCAATATTTTATACATATGTTAAACTTTTCCAGCAATGATTTAAACTGGAGAATCGCATCTCTTACACACTATTAAACTATTTAACTAATTAATAGAAGCTTATTATTAAAATAAGCTTAATTTTAAAGTATTTTTAATTATTATGCAACAAGAATGGAACTTGTAAAAAGAACGTCGAATGATGTGATACTTTAAATTTCATATATAATATAAGCTTGCATAGAATAAAACTTATAAATACTCTAACAAAATGTCAATATATAGCCTATAACGAAATATCTTTCTAAATTAAAGTTTGAGTGCCTAATGTCTTAATATTTATCAACATTATGCATATCACTGCCTTTTATCATTATATCTTTTTCATTTCTTTTTTTCTATAGTTATTTTTCATTTTTGGTAGTCTTATTTTCAAAAACGTCTTCTGGTATAATAATAGCATTATATGTTAAAACATAATTTGATAATATAAATGAAAAATAATTTTAAAGGAAGATACATGAAAAAGCTAAGTATAAAATTTAGAAATAGAGGAAGACTATAATTAGCTCTGTCTCTTGTGATCCATCATAAGGGCTCTTTGTTAACTCCCCTTCTCTCAAGTCAAATACTTACCCAAATTATCACTTGCATTCCTCTTCTTTCCTTCTCTGAAAAGCTGCCCTTCATTTTTCCTGATAATAAAATCCAATGCTGACCAACTTCACCGATGAATTTCCCCCTTTGCCCTCACCTAAGCCCTCCTCCCCTACCACTAAAATATAGCATCCCCTTAAAGCCAGATTCAACCACAACAGATTCAACTGAATATGCAAACCATTACTAACATTTCTAACCCTTCCCTTTCCTCCCCAATTACTCCTTTGTTGCCTAAACAACCCTCTTCTGGGTCTACAACTTCCAATATGCCTTGGAATAAAACTTGGAAATAGGTTATGGGTGAGCCATCTAATATTACCCTTCAATATAACCCACCCAAGGTTATTGACGACAAGCCAGTTATACATCAGGAAATTGAAACTCTGTAAATGGGAGCTAGAATATGGGAATCCTCCCTGGTTGGTTTCTTCATAGAGTGGCGTCCAACTTTTCCTATCATTCAAAAGTGGGTAGCTAGTCATTGGAAGAATAGGGGGCTCACTGATTTTCTTCTTACTGAATACAATATGGTTTTATTCAAGTTTAATTCTTCTTATTGAAGACAATCTAGTTTTATTCAAGTTTAACTCCAAAGATGAAGCGAATAAGATACTAGAAGAAGGTCCATGGTATGTAGCTCAACTACCCGCATTCCTACAAAAATGGCAGCCAGGTATAAAACTTGAAAACATTAAGGTGCATAACTTTCCACTGTGCATTAATTTACATAGCATCCCTTTAGAGTACTGGACGATCCAAGGTCTTAGTTCCTTGGCTAGTTTCATTGGTAGACCTCTAAGTATGGATGAAACTACCGCAAAGAGAAAGAGGGTTGGCTATGTGAGGATTTGTGTCAGTGTGAATAAATCAAAGGAGTTACCGGATTACATCCCCATAATGTAGCTGGGTATTGACAATGTCCTTCAAGAAGACATGATATATGTCTCTTATAGTTAGAAATCCTTGGTTATTATGCAAGGAAAGGTTTGGAAACTTACCGGGAAAGTTTTCTCCGAAGGAGATTATGTGAAACTAATAGGCTTTAAAGATGGCCTTTCTTGCCAAAATGAACCTCAAATCGAGCTTAAAGACACGGTACAAGGAGAGGAAGTGAGAATTAACTCACCTCTATCCAATATTAGAGGAATAGAATATGTTTATGTGGTGACTACACAATATGTGATCCAGGAGGAAGCAAATGTGTTGGAACTGATACAAGTGGGTAATAAAATGGGTGAGCAGCAGAATGAGACAACTTTTGCTAATTTTAACCATTCTGGGCTAATTCAAAATCTTTACTAGAGGAGGATGCTACTTCTTACACCAATTCCTCTAATGGAAAGGTGACAGAAGCATGTGAGATTGAAAATTTACAGACTGTGACTAGCTCAAGAAGTTAGCGGAGTGGAAGTAGGAGAGGAGCCAAAGGTAAAAATATTTTCCTATGTCAGTCCTAATATGGAATGTTCGTGGTATAAATTGCTTTAAAAAACTTAATGCTTTAAGGGATTTGTCAGGAGAATTAAGCCCTTTATTGTAGTTATGCTTGAAACTAAAATTAGATATGACAATATGAATAAGGTAAAATTTTTGGCTATTATTGGTCCTTCTTATCCAACCATTAATATCATCACTATGGCAGAATTATTATTGGGTTTAATACTAATTTTGTCAGAATTATTATTGGATTTAATATTAATTTTGTCAAAGTGGAGGAGGTTCTTTCTAATGAGCAGTTAATTCATCTTAAAATCCACTTTATCTTGGAAGGAGCAACTATCAACTCTTCTTTTGTTTATGGGTTCAATACTACCTTTCAAAGAAACTCTCTATGGAATTCTCTAAAAGGCATTCAAAGCACCATTTTTGGCCCATGGTTAATTGTAAGAGATTTTAACAACACTATTTTCAGAACTAAAGTTGAAGCGAATTGTAGCTAGAGGAATTACAATGAAGAATTTAAACTCTGTGTTGAACATATGGGCGTAACTGACCTAAAAATGAAAGGTCATTTCTTTACCTGGTCTAATAAACAAAGGGATTCTTGGCTGATTTGGAAGAAAATGGATAGGGCTCTAGTAAATGGAGATTGGCTTCTACATTTTGTTAATAGTAAGGTTCTATTATTGGATCCTTTCTTCTATGATCACTCTCCCATTCTAATTGAGGGACTCTTCCAGAAGTTCTTTTCTCCACATCCCTTTAGATTTAAGAACTATCTTGTTAAAGTGGATGGATTCGACGAAGCAATCAGGAGGGGATTATCAGTTAAGGTTTCGAGTTCTAGGTAATTCATATGCTGCCAAAAACTTAAAGTAGTTAATGCAGAACTGAAGATTCTGAAGGCTTCACATTCCCTTAATACTCAAGCTGCTATTGATATTGCTAAGGAAAGACTAGTTGCCACTCAAAGTCTACTCTTTCATAATCCTAATAATGCGGACCTTTTCTCCAAAGAAAAGATCGAACTTGACCTCTATCTAAGAGCAGTCCCAAATCACTTTTCGCTCATCCATCAAAAGGCTCGGATTAACTAGATCAGGGAGGGCGATAGAGCTTCTAAATTCCTTTTCAATTCCCTTACTGATAGAAGGAATGTCAATAAAATATGCTTGATAATCAGTACTAAGGGAAGAAATCTTAATGATCAATCAAGCATCATTGAGGAAGCTGCAAAATTCTATAGAGGTCTCTTAGGTTCGAATATGGTTTCTGATCTCTCTCTGGATCCTATTAAGAATTATATCATCAACAAAGTCACTCCTGAAGTTGCTGGGAAATTGGTGGAAGGCATAACAGAAGAGGAGATCAATGCCATGTTATTTGCTATGAATGGGATGAAAGCTCCCGGACCGGATGGGCTCAATGATTTTTTCTTCCAGAATATATTGTCCCTTATAGGACCCATGGTTAGAGAGGCTATTTATGAATTTTTTACTAATGGAGTGCTCCTAAAGGAGTTTAACAAGACTACTTTCTGTTTAATCCCCAAAACTCCTAACCCTTCTACTTTTGGCAATTTCAGACCGATATCTTGAACCAATTTTATCTACAAAATCATTGTTAAGATCCTTACTAATCGACTGAAGGGAGTTCTCAATTTCATTATCAGTGAGAATTAGAATGCTTTTATGTAAAATAGAGATATTAAGGACAATATTATTATTGCATGAGAACTTCTTAAATGATACTCTAAAAGGAACTCATTCCCTAACTGTGCTGTCAAAATAGATTCAACAAAGAATTCAATTACATCAGTTGGTGAGTCCTATTTAGGGTTCTCAAGGAGTTCAAATTTTCAAATTCTTTTATTAATTGGATTAAGGCTTGTCTTATAACTACTACCTACAGTGTGCTTATTAATGGCTCGCCTTTTAGAATTTCAAAGGGATGAGAGGAATCAAACAAGGGGATCCTCTATCCCCATACCTATTCATCCTATGTATGGAAGTGCTTTCGCTAATGATCAAGGCCAAAGTCTCTCACAATCCTAAATTTAAGTTTCACTCTAAGTGTAGGAAATTATCACTCATTCACCTTTGTTTTGCAAATGATCTTATTCTTTTCTCCAAAGCCCTTCCAGATTTGGTCCAAATACTAATGGACACACTCAACGAATTCTCCAAGATGTCAGGAATTAAAGTGAATTTTCATAAAAGTCACTTTGTTCTATCTACTTTGGTAGACTCCCTTCAGGGTACTATTTCGTCTAACTAATATGGACATGAAAAATCTTCCTCTACAGTACCTAGGTCTCCCTATTTCCACCAAGAGACTATCCTTCAATGACTATCTTACCTTTATTGAAAAGATTCAAAGGCAACTGAGCAAATGGACAAACATTTTTTTTTCTTATGGTGGAAGGGTTCAGCTTATTAAATGTATTTTATGTTCACTACATCTTTATTAGAGTACTCACTTTCCTTTGTCAAAAAAGCTAGTAAAAATTGTGGAGAAGATGATGGGAGATTTTTTATGGGAGAAAGCAAATGGAGGTTCAGGGATTCCTAAGGTTAAATGGGCTGATCTCTGTAAACTAAAGGGGAAGGGTGGGCTAGGGATCATCTCAGTAAAAGTTGCTAATAATGTTTTTCTTATTAAAAGGCTGTGGAGAATGATCCAGGACAAGCATTCATTATGGATAAAGTGGCTCCATGGCTACTTTCTAAAAGGGAACAATGCATGGTCTCTTCCTATTAGGCCATTTCATTCTTGTTTCCTTAATCAGATCTTAAGAAAAAGGGAAGAAGTAGCAAATGATGTCTTGTGTAAAGTTGGCAATGGCCAAACTACTTTCTTATGGCACGATAATTGGATTGGCTATGGTCCCCTATCATCAAATCCTATTGTTGTCTTTGCCTTTTCCCACAAAGCTATGGTGGCTAGCCTTATAAATCATAATGACTGGAAACAATCTCCTGATATAATCAGACATTTGAAACCTACATACCTTCTTCATCTTAACTTACAGGATTGTTTTCTATGGAAAGAATCCTCTATTGAAATTTTTTCTAGTAAAATCTACAGAAAATGGCTCTATCACCCTGATCAAGATGACCCATAGTCTAAAGTTATCTGGTGTAATACTCTCAGCCTATGTTTTGCTTTTCTACTATGGTTGGTGGTAAGGAATAGGATAGCAACGTCAGACAGACTATAATTTATCTAGAATTTGGACCAAAATTATTGTCTGTGTAGAGGAGATATTGAAATTAGGGACCACCTATTCTTCCTATGCCCTTTTTCCAGTTTTATCTAATAGAATTAGTAATATCCTCTCTTGGCATGGGATAATTAATTCCCTCATCGAGGTTGCTAAGACTTTAGCAGAAGCGCAAATATCCTCTCCACTATGAAAGAGGAAGGTTCTATCTCTCACCATATCTACCCAAAAGATATGGAAAGAAAGGAATTAAAGAAAGTTCCAAAACAAGAAACGTGCAGTTGATTTAGTGCTATAAATTATCATACAGAAAGAGAGAGAGCAATATACATGCTGGGAAATGGAGCAAAATCGATAGACAAGGATTGGAAGTAAGAACTTACCTGAGGAAGCTAGATTTTGCAAGTTGTAGGGAGACCCAATCGCGTCTCCACGGGGCACGATCTCTACCTTCAGTAACTATAAGGGAGATTAGGTAAGAAAATCATCATTGGAAGAAGTTTAGACACGATGACAGTGAAGTACTTACCGGATGGCCGTGATTTATATCGCAAGTTGATAGAAGCTCCTATTTGGAACATTTTGAGAAGCTCAGAAGATAAGGGTAGTCTAGATTTCTAATTTAGGATGGGTCGGTGACATATGTCGTTTTTGTGCTTTGATTAGTCGCTATGCTCAAACGAGATCATTTTTTTACTTGCTTCATGTAGTATTCTACCGTGTGTATTAACTACTAGAGATTATCCACCAGTAGTTATGTACTCTTCTCATTTCATTAATTGATTCTTCATTTCTAAAAAAAAAGTTAGATGATATGATAGGTAAGGTATACAAAGCCTAAAAGAAATCCATTGAATTCATAAACAAATGTACAGTTTGAATCTCACCGTTTATAATAGAATGCAACTTGAAGCTTAACATTTTTGAAGTGTTCAAATTGAACCCTAACGTTTTCAAAACTTTCAAAACATATTCTAAATAGATGGAAATGTGAAGGGGTTAATTCTCTGTCAATTAAACATCAAGTCAATACTGGCATGTCATCATTATTATATTTTTCAAATAAAAAATAGATATCATTGTTACATAATTAATTTTTTAAAAATTAAATAGAAAGTGGGTCCTATAGTAATGTGTTAGTGGGACTCAATGTTACACATTTCAGACAATGAGTTCCACTTACATATGACAATGAGATATATTGTAATACATTTTATACAGTAGGTCTCACTTGCCATATGACGGTGAGTTTACTTTTATCTAAAAATAAGAAATAATGTCACATCAATGTTAAAATGACACTTAACTTATGAGAAGTTAACCTTATCAAAATTTTCATCTACTTAGGGTCTATTTTGAAAGTTTTGAAAATGTTGGGAGTTCAATTTGAATGACTTGAAACATTAGAGATTGTTCTAAATTCCGTTATAAATGTTGAAATTCAAAATGCACTTTTAATCTGTATGAAAAGTAATGTTACAAAAAGGACAATGTAGGTAATTTGAAAAATTTTAGTACATCCATGCTTTTATGATTATAAGAATTCTTACAAATTTACAAAATTTGTTTAGAAATTTTTTCGATGGGAAATAGATGTATCAAAGACTAATTCAAATTGAATTCCGTATGTAGAATGCACATTGGGAGCTTATTTTAATCATAACTAGGCAAATGCATTAAGAGTCTAATTCTAATTTTAATTGCTTACGGCACATTTATATAATAATTCTATTTTTGTATGTTATATTTTAAAAATATTTTAAATTTATTATATTATATTTTGCAAGTCAAATTCAAAGTATGTTATAGTTTTCAATTATAATTTGTTTTGATCAGTATTGTGTAATATAAGTAATTAATATAGGCAATTAAAACATTAATTTCACCCACTTCTAAATACTGTTGGTATATAGAGTATTAGAACTAAAATACAAAGTCATTACGCTGACGTGTATTCTGGTCATACTTAAAGATTTTCATATAATTATTAAATTTTTTAATGAAGTTGGTCATAGTTGAAAAATGAAATGATAGTGAAAAGAATATGTACTTTTACATGTTCTATTTTATATAATCTCTCAAATGTTAAAAAAAAAGCGGTGTTTTTCTTGTAAATCTATGGAGTCATTGCTTGGGTGAGGAGATGACAGCCTCTATTGGATTGAATTGAACGTCCGTCACATCTTCGACATCCCAAAAAATGATTGTTCCATAAACATGTAAATAGTGTAGAAAGAAGGATTTTGTTCCTACATATGTGAAGCTTCAAGAAACAAAATCCTTCCTTCCTAACCTGCTCTTCTGTTAGCTATTGGTCTTTTTCTTTCTTTCCTTCTTTTTTTTTATTTGCATCAAGCATTTCACGTGTCTTTCATCTTTACCTTCGTCAGTGTATCCATTCAGAAAGAGCGTGTAGTGAACGGGCTCCTCTCCCACAGGCACAAAATATATAAATTTAGAGTTAATTCGGTTACAATATTCATTAGTTTAGTAATAACTTCTATTTTTATTTATTGTGAATTGGATATAAAATGAAGTGATTATATTAACTCTTAGTTCTACTTCAAATCTAGACCACCTCCTCTGCCTCTAAAGTTAGAAACTTGCAAGGATTAGTAGAAATTATGATTGTAAGTACAGTAGCAAAATTTGGAAGTTGATCGGACGATAGTTGCTTGAAATGGCAGGGCAGTGGATTGATGGCCCTAGTCTCGACCTCTCCTTCTTCAAAGTTCCAATCGCAGGTAGTCGCCACGATATAAACAGGTACTGCGGGCCTTCAAAAGCAGTTATAGGGTGCCTATACTGTCGGAACGTATATGTCCGTAGATAGTGCACATCAAATCAAAACCTTTAACCATAAAAATTAACTTTAGGTGAAGAAGAATAGAGCAAATGTATGCGCCAAAAATTCTTCTTTCAAATGGGATTCTCTTGGATAACAGATAGAGCTTTGTCTGTTTATTTGTGATGCAATCTCAAATCAGTGCCAACTAGAAGGATATTTTAGTGCATGCTAACAAAAGGGTGAAACAGATTTTGGTATTTATTACTATTACAATGTCAAGGTCATGAATGATTGCGATAGTTGATGTTATAAGTGGAGGCAAACCTAACGGAGCTTAATCTTGTAAGTTTGTTCATTTTTGTAGACTAAGTGACTTCAAATAGATGACATCCTTATCTAGAAAGGACGATGATCCTGTAATTCTGCAGGGAAGTGTTTCTTGGTTAAAAAAAATATAAATGATAAAAAAAGGAGATGAAGGACTTAAGTAACTCTACTTGATAAAAATCCTTAGCCGGATTTGGTAATATTATATATATGCAATTAAGCAATTGACACACTTCCACTCAAGGTTGTTTTGCGTGTATAACAAATGAGAAAGCTCGAATCAGGTTGAAGTGATTTCTAGCTTATTTAAATCATAGAAATTTCGCTCTCATCAATTAAGAAGAAGACTCGGACTGAGCAGAATCTGGAAACAACCGGCCTAGTCTCCAAAATTGCATATAGCTACTTAATTTCCTGCACGGGATTCTAAGAAACTAAACAACTTTAAAGTAGGCACGATTTTTTAATTGAACAGGAATACGAGATTTATAAGAATCTTTTAATGACTGAACCTAATATCAAACCAGACTTAGGACTGCGCATGAATAATGATGGAATGTTAGGGAGAGTATTCCTTGAAAGACTACAAAATCCTCTTGTCCCCTAAACCATGTTTTGCTGTTTATTTTTTAATTCCGCTGTTGTTGAGCAGCTAATCACGTGTCTCATTACCTTATTCTTTCATCTTCACCAACTGACCTCTCTGTCCCACAGTGACACATGTTAATGGTTTTAGTTTTATGCTTCTTCTTTCTTGTGTTCATAGCTCTTTAATTGATCAGGAACAAGGAAGAAACACAAAAGTTGCAGGCATGCCACATCCATCGGGAATAAACCATACATGGTCTTTCCTGTGTCATTGAGACGGGGGTGTAACTTGGGCTCCTCACCTTCTTGTCTTTTTTTCTCTTGGAATTTTAGCATTCTTTGCCACAAGCTTAATTGATTAGTCTCGTTCAAAAGCTACGACATATGTAAGACCATCAATGGTGCAGCATCTACAGCATTGATGTAAGACATGTTCTGTTCCTGTGCGTTTATTGTAAGAAATTGAAGCAGCAATTCCTTACTCCACTACTGTTCAAGTTTGCACTTTATTTTTCCAGCCCAAGAAAGTCATATAACCCCACTTTAAAAGATATGGTATCCATATACGTTCTACTTCTAGATGTTGGATACCACATCAGAGAAGATTGGATTTTTATGACAACCACACCAGATCTAAATATGACTCTGGTGGCCTCAAGTTGTAAGTGACTTGGATTTATTAGACATACAAATACAGGTACTGAAGCAGCAGTAGGATTTGCAGTGAAATTGCATTGGGTATTGGGCTACGGGAATTCCCTCTCTAGCTATATCTATCTATTAATGGGTTCGATGGAATGTTACGTACTGATGCGTAGTTAAGTGTGTAGTCCCATGTAATGTTCTTTCTCGACCCTCTAAAAGATTCATCTGATGCTCGTCTACTTTACCTCCCTGTCTTTTCTTAGGTCTCTCCACTCCACATATTCGCTCTCTTTCTTTCTCTGTTACTTGAAATATTTTATTGTCTCAAATTCCATTTTGGACGAGACCCATCACGTGAAACCTGATTAATTAATGAATCAAAAGATAGCATTCTAGTTATGCTAATTACAAAAACACATACTCTCTCTACTCCATATCATCAAGACCATCATAATTCATACATACATATACATGGACCCCATCAAGAGAATCACGTAGCCAGCCACCTGCTCTTTGTTTGTTTACTCTTTGTTCAACGATTCCTTTTGAGAGGAAAAATGCTGGGTAACTGTGAGAACATGGTAGTCATCTCTCCAACGACTAACGAATGGTCACAGGTTCTTTTACTCTCCCTCTCTCTCTCTTTCAATTATTAGACAAAACATGACCCCACTTTGTTTTTTAGCTTTTGGAAGAGAATATCTATGTTGTGTTGTTAATTTACCCTAAAACACCACCTTGATATGCTTCTTTTTTTCTTCTCTTTCTTTCCTTTTCTCTTGGGTTCAGAACCTGCAGCACATAGATGAGAAAAGCTTGATGGCATCAACAATTACTCTAATGGAGAAACCAAGCCAAGAACAACTTCCACCGCAGCCACCACCGCAACATCAACCTCTCAAATGCCCTCGCTGTGATTCATCCAACACCAAGTTCTGTTATTACAACAACTACAGCTTGTCTCAGCCAAGACACTTCTGCAAAGCTTGTAAGAGATATTGGACTCGTGGTGGCACTTTAAGGAACGTTCCTGTGGGTGGTGGTTGCAGGAAGAACAAGCGCGTCAAGAGGCCTGCCTCTGCCCTTGAAACAACTACTTCAGTTAGTAGCACAAACCCTAACACTCCTCAAACCCAAGTCGATGTTGTCTCTTCAGCGTCCAATCACGTCAACCCGTTGTTTTACGGGTTACCTGGTAATCCATCAGAGGTGAATCTTTCATATCCTGGTAGGTTCAATTCTAGAGTCTCATCAAATGTGGATACTCTTTCTGGGTATGATCTACAGCCTCAGTTGAACACTCTTGCAATAGGGTTTACATCAGGTTTGCTTACTAGTGATGCTAATGGGCTTAATCCCGCTAACCAAATACACGATTTGGTTTCTTCTAATTCTCTTCTTTCAAGTTACTCTATATTTGGTTCCTCATCTTCTACAAGTTCAAGCTCTCCAACAATGGCTTCTTTGCTTGGCTCTAGCCTTCACCAACAGAAGTTCATCAATGAAGATGTCAAAGATAGTAGAGCTCCTATCCACTTTCAGAACTTGACAGCTTTTGACGACCTGCGAATGAGGAGGAATAATGTATCTGGGATAGTTATGAAAGAGGAGAAAATTGAACAAGGCCAAAACAGGCTGGAATGGAATTTGCCTTGTCAGAACCAGATAGAGCAAATCAGCTTCTCATCAGATCCTTCAATTTATTGGAACAGTGCCACGAGTGTCGGTGCATGGCATGATCAAGCAAATATTGGATCTTCTGTCACTTCTCTGATCTAAAACAAACGAACATCCTGTGGTCTCCCTCTTTTTTAACTAATATTTGTCTCATGTTTTAGCTACCTAGATTTCTGATTATTTGCTTTGTTTGTAGTGGAGTTACTGTCAAATTGGGTTTGGATTCAGGGAAAAGCAAAACAAAATGAAAAATGAGGGAAAAAAAAAGAAGTAAGAATCGATGGAAATCAAAGATGTGAGGAGCATGGATCGGAGAGATCATGTCAGCTGCAAGAAATCAACCTGTTAGTTTTATGTTCAAGGTTGAGACGCCCAATTTGCGCTGAGAGGAACCTCGGATCCTCTTCCATTCCATCATTAACTCGGCTATCAACACCAACGTCATCATCGCCATCGCCATCTACATACATGTACAGAGCGGTGTTTGAATAGAGGATAAACTGTATGGTGCATATTCAAGTATCAGTAAGTTGGAGGCCTTCACCACGATTAAAATGTATGTATATATTTGTGACTTGTTTTCTTTTTTCTAATGTTCTCGGTATTGGGTTGGGGGGGTGGGGGGTCTATTGTTGCGGTCCTCATTGAAGTTCAGTTGAGGCACTGACAAGTTGGGTTTTCTTCCCTCACCTTTCATACTCTTTTTTCTTGGGATTTAGGGAAAAGGGGATTTGGTATAACCGTATACGATAGAGGGAGATTGGCTTTTGTAATGTTGGGGGGCATTTGTTTATTTGGTATTATGTTGTTTACTTTCTTGCATTTTATGTGATTTGGTAAAGGAATAGTGTTTTGAAAAAAAAAAAAAAGAAAAAAGGAGAAGAAGAAGAATAGTGCTCGAATGTTATTAACTTTTGGAACCATAAATAAGAAAACAAATGCTATTTACGTAATGCATAATCGACATGGACGGGTGCAACCTCGTCCTCTATTTTTCTGTGAGCAAAGGGTTATGTCAGCATTGTGCATCTCTGTACTAGGTTTTATTCAATTTTGATTTAGCCGGGATGCAGGAACTATAGTCAAAGATGGAGAGGAACGTTATGAGTTGGAGTTCAGTATTTTATATGACTTACTGACAATAGTGCATTGTGTAGTACATTCTATATGGAGATGTTTAGGAGCTTTTGTGCAAATTAAGATTCAATCATGACAAGAATCGAGGCGAAAACACAATTTCAGTTCAGGTGTTGTATTTTAGTATCCGGGTTCTAGCACCCCAGCTCTATTCCCCCATATACTAGAGATAGAGAGAGAATTTGGCATATCTGTGTACTATGAGTGAGTATGTGAAAAGAAAACAAGAAAAAGAAAGTAGTTCTGCGTAAAGGACGATTTCAGAAAACAGCTCATGGATAACGATGGAACTCCTATGTCTCTACCCTTCTTTATAAATGTACCTATGAGTTGGTGACATTGCATTCCCGGATTGCTAGCATGTAAAGGAGCATTGCCTAACACGGTAACACTTTTGTTAGAATATTGGAAATATATCTCTACATTTGAATATGGCACCTGCTTTGCTTAATATATATATACAATAATATAATATCTAAAACATCATCAGTAATCTTTCTTAAGGTAGCAGTGTTAGGTATGCCTCAAATTTTAATGAAATAGAATTTCACTGACTTTGAATTTTTGGGAAATAGAATTTTAATGATGTTAAACTTCAGGTGAAATAGAATTTGAGTTTTAGTCACTAGACATATACGAAATAGAATTTCAGTAACCTTGAGCTTATGTAAATATAGAATGTTAGTGAATCTAACCTTGTGTTAATAAAGTTTCACCGTATTAAATTTCTTATAGCTAATCCTATTCTACAAATAATTTGATAAGGGTTTTGTAAGTTTAGACCTTTTATGAAACTTTTGGGAACCTTTAGAAGGTTGGATTGCAGTTGTCATATTCCTCCTTGTATTGACTTTTTTACAGTTAAAAAAAAAAAAAGAATTATGTCTCCGTAGACGTAGGTTACATAGATTGGTTGAACCACATAAATTCTTTTATTTTCTGTTTGCTTATTTCTTCTATATGTTGCTTCCGTTTTCATACAAGATATATTTTCATAAGTTCTATATTGAGAAGTTCACACAATGCATAACAATATTGGAAAGAGAAGAAAATTTGTTAAAAAATCTAGAGATGTCTAACAAGGAACAGATTCGTCAAAGATGCACAATGCAATACTATTGAGTCTGGGTAACAAGGTCTTAAGAAAGGTGATTGATGACACAATTGCTGTTTTATTATGAAAATGTCTTGAAATTAAGTATCAAAAGAGATCATTTAGACATTGTTTATAAACTACAAGAAAAATACCTCTTTTGCGATGTTTTTATCAATAAACGTCGCAGAATCTTATTTGTAACGTTTTAAAAAATGTCAAAAAAACGTCATCGAAAGTGGTGTAATAAAACGATTTCCATCTATAAAACGTCGCGAAAAACCTAGACATTCTGCAGCGGTTTAGAAAACGCCAGCAAAAGGTCAGATAATCTGCGACATTTGAAGAAAACACTGTAGATTGTAATGATTTCCCCAACGTTTATAAAAAACATATTAGAAACCATCAAGCTATCTGCGACGTTTTATAAACATCGCAGAATAGAGAAGAAACGTCGCGGATTGTTAGTAATTTAATTTTTGTAAATATTTGAGAATAATTTTATTTTAATAAATTTTTAATTTTAAATAATTAAATTTTTTTTCATTCATTCGAAAATAAATTTAATTTTGATAATTATTAAATTTGAATTTGAATTTTTCTTTTTTTCATTTATCCGAAAATAAATTTAGTTTAATAATTATTCAATTTTAAATATTATTTATTTTTTCATTAAATCTGAAAATTATTTTCAATTTTAATAATTATTTTTTCTTTTATTTTGTTTCAATAGTCCGAAAATATTTTTAATTTAATTATTATTTTGATTTAATAATTATTCAATATTATTTATGGAATTTATTTATTTAATAATTCTTCAATTTGTTGAATATATCATTAATTTGCGAATGATTAATCATGTATAATAAGAATTTAATACTTGCAGAAAATTTATTATTTAATTGCAATTCCCAAACATGTTATAATATAGTAATTAATATAAAAAATATTTCATAAGTGTTTAATATATTAATATGAGTACTTATCTAATCTAAACGAATATTATATATAATACATAAAAGTTCTAAGACCTTTTTTTGTTGTTCGACTTTAGTAGCTAAGTTATCTTGCATTTCTTCAAATTTTTTGGTCAATTTATCGACTTTAACTGTAACCCCTGATTAATCTTTTTCGACTTCTCTAATTCGTCTCAAAGTTTCTTTCTAACCGAAGTTTTCCTTTATGGTCGAGACCCCATTCCCATGCCAACAACGTAATCTGATCTAGTGCCTAAGACTTTGTCGTATACTTAATCTACTGTCATTAGATAACCTTGTTCTATTGAATGTGTCAATTCATGACATATTAATTCTTGAAAAAGTAAGAATTAATTACGTACACAGTCTCATTTAAGAAATAATTGTAAATGAACTATGTACTCACCTATTTTTCTTTGCATTCAGTAGTTGTCTGTTAACCTTTACCTTCATCATAATGAGTGTGATACTATAGCTTCATCTGGCCACACTATTCTTCATCTCTGTCACTCTGTTGTATAGAAATATATTACTAGTAATATTTATTATAAAATTTGAAAAGTTAATCAAAGAAAAATATAGTTAAAAAGATAATAACTCACAATGTCATGCCGTATCACTACAAAGGCCTTGGAGCCGGAGTTTGGTCGACATTTGACTTGAATCCTAGCCAATTTTGCTTTTTGACTTCTTTTCTAATTGTACAGGTATCAAAATCTATTATAACATCTATAAATCACAATTCATAAATACTAAAATATAATCAGTTGTCAAAAAAGTTGTGAAATTAAATTTTTTGATCAAATAAACTAACCTTTGTAGTTGATTGCTCCTAATATTCACATAAATCCATCCACTCTGCCACTTTGACATTATGCGACTTAACATCCTTTCCGTGCTTGGTAAAATGTTTTTTAAAACTATATCTATGATCTTTAGACCTTAAAGTAAGAAACTTCTTCACAGCAGCATGTACTTCATTGTTAATCCTCAATCCCTTGACTTCCAACTTTTGCTGCAAAAAATTATAAATTATTGGTCAAAGCTTTAGGTATATAGAAAACGCGTACAAATTAGATAGGTTTATGATACTTATGTATAACTTATAAAATACAATGTCCAGCTCCTCATTAGTAATGTTTTTCCATTTTGTTCTTACAGGTAAGGAAGCTCGGGATACCACACCAACCTCACTCGAGAATTTAATAGATTGTACAGACTTGGTTGGTCGTCCTTCAGCAGGTTCTATCTCTATCTCCAATCTCTTACCTATCGCTTTGTTAATCTTTGCCAATCCGTGTCCTTTTGTGATACCCCTTGTTTTTTTGATTAGTTGTGGATCCTAAAATAGCAAAGGAATCATTTATAATTAGCATATAACATACTCTTAATTGGTTAGATAAGAAAAATAATTGAACTTAATAAATTTCACCAATGTGATGTGAAAAATCAAACCTGCAGTGCTTGTAGAAGAAGAGCCCATAGTGGGAATAATAGTCTGATTTACTAGTGTCTAATAATCAGAAGCTGGAGGCATCTCTTGGATGGAGAACTAATATTGCGTCACATATTTAAAATTTGTTCATACTTATCTCTAGGATGAGTAGTAGGCATAGATGTGACATCTCTTGGTATTGGAGTAGGCTTAAAAGGTGTAGGTGTCCGATCTTGTGGCTGTGTACGAGCAGATGACTCATTAGCTACGCTTCTAAGAAGATGACAGTACTGCGACTGTAGTTGTGTCGGTACTAAGCTGCTTGGTGCAGCCTTATTCTTCTTCTTGGGTGGACTAGGTCCCATATGAATCACCTGCATTCAATTTGACATTAAATTTCAAAGTAATATACATCAACCATATTTAAAGAAAACAACAAAAACCGACATGCTCTCAATAAATGATTCAAAATTCTTGTTTCCCCTCCCTAATCAATGATTCAGAATTCCTGTTACTTTACTTGTCTATAGTACAAGTAAAGTAACTCAACCTTATAGTCGACTAATATTCTAAATGAATATTATGGAAGTAAACCGAAATGGAGATTTGTTTCAAGCTTTGTTTATCAAGTGACATACTCGACTTTCATCTTTAAAGTAATAAGGGCTTTCTATTCAAATGTTAAGGACTTTGCTATAGAATTTTCATCATAAAAGATCATTGTTGAATTTAATAAAACACATCTTCTTTAATTGTAAGGGTTTTCTTAGGCTATATTTTTTCCATCTTACCTTAGTCCATGCTTGAAATTGGAGAAACAAAAACCTTTTATCAATAAAATAACTTACTAAAGTGGCTAACCACCTATTTAATAATGATGCAACTATATTAACAAAGCATTTCAAGTTCTCATTAGGTATGTGCAATATAATATTTGGTATGTGCTTTTTAACTATTATGATATGGTCTGTAATATAAAGCTCACTGAAATTTCAATTATAGTACTACTAGAACAATTGCCAAAACTTTAGATTTACACAACTCAATTATTAGGTTTATGAACTCGTTAAAATCAAACAAATAAAATCAAGTTTACCATAAATCAAGTCTTCCTCTAACATGTTAAAACAGTCTACATCAGACCATTGCTATCTATCAATTCTTACAAATCTCTAAATCTAAAGTATAGAAGATCATCGAAATAAATCTGCAAAACAATTAACTTTCAATGTTTATGAAGATGTCTACTGAAATTAATATATCTGCAAAACAAGTTACAACAACGTATTAATCAATATGAAGTCATGAATAAATTTGGATCTAGCAAATTTGTAAATACTCATGTTACAAAGGATATCTCAATTATAGCTTATAAATATGAATTGGAAATCATAACACAAGCACTGCAATAGATATTGTCATTGAAGTTGATTTAAAAACTGTTTTAAAGAGAAGATTTGCTAGAAAGAAGAATGTTTCTTCTTCTGCTACTTAAATGTAAGAATCTCAATAATTCTATGATTTGCTCAAACATCAAGTAATTTGACAAAAAAGTAATTAAGAGTCAACCTAAGGCCATACATAAAGTTATAATGACAAACTCTTATCTTACTATGCCTACAAAAGCATGCTCTTTCATGGGCATGTAGTTTTCTAATTCTTATAGACAAGGTATGATAAACTCTAACCTTATATCATCTAAATCCATCATAAACCTTAAGTAATACTTTTCAGCTTCAAAGTCTTTTATAATGCTAAAGATACACTCAAGAGCATTTGATCATTCAAAGTTCATATCATGCTTCTTATTGTCTACAACTACTGGCTTATGTCTAACTAACTACGAATTGATACTAAAGTCACCACTAGACTTGAAAATAGAACTTTACGTATTTGATGAGCCACTGTATACATACATAAAAGGAAAATGCTAGGGAACCTTACCACAAAGAGATAACAAGAATGTATTGAAAGACAACTAGGTGACCTAGGTCACTTAAACTCTCATATATGTATTAAATAGGAAAAAAATAAATATGTAGTCATAAGAGACAAGCTTATTATGGAAAAACAAGGAATATGCAAGATGTTCCTTAACAATATGAGACATAGTTACTCAAACAACTCCAAACTTCTCTACCACTAAACATCTCATAAATCAATAATGTTTTCATTCTTACAAGTTATTAATTGAAATGTGTGTCGTATGAGGATTAGTTTCTTGTCTCAAGACCTCAAACCTTATTTCACGTTCCATACGAAATCTAACTTGTGATGATAATGCAATAGATTTGGGTCAAGAAAAGATTATTTATCAATAGATTCTC
>JANSVA010000002.1:26249845-26267997 GCA_025504915.1 Erythroxylum reticulatum | reverse complement strand
CAGTATCTTTGGAAGGGTTTTTCACCTCCTTAGAGTCTGCATTGATTTTTTCATTGTTCATAAGAGATGTAGATTGTCTTTTACCCTTTCCATTGATGTATAATATGCAATTTTTGGGGTTAGGAATAAGAAGTTATGAGGTTAGGAAAAATTCAGTTACTGTTTGTATGGTTATTTTACTGTTTGATTGGTCATTATATAGGCAGTTCATTTGAGTGAGTTTTTACCTCTTTTAATGACTAAATTGATTTTTGCCTTCTTCATGAAAGTTGTAGAATTTCCTTTTGGCTTTTTATTGATACCAAATTTTTCAAATTTTGAAATTGAATGTGAAAAGTTATCAATTTTAGAAGTTGGGTTGTCAAAGGAAAAATAAATAAATAAATAAATATAGATATATATATACTCAGAACTCGCAGGCGCCCTCGCGAGGGCGAGCGTCTCACCCTACGAGAGCCCTCGCGATTGTGAGCTCTCGCGACTGCGAGCGCCCGCGCGCGAGGCTGCGACGCCGTTTGCAAATATTTTTGTTTTCTTTTTTTATTTTCTTTTTATTTTTTGATCTTTCCTATTTTTCAAAGTCAGCCTCCTCTCGTTCTTTTGCTTGTAACTTTTTCGTTTGACCTCCGATTTACTCGGTTTTTTTAGCATCGGTTTTCAACAAAAAAGAAATTTCTACCCTATCATGCAAAAATTTAGAATTTTCAGATTAAGTTGAATTTTACGGATTAATCAAAGAGAGTCAATTAGACAGAAATTTTGAACATGCTCCCGTATTTTGGTGTTTCTTGACCTAGAGAGATCCGGTTGAAGTGATTTTTAATTCTTTTTATTAACCTAGAGTCATGGAATTACATTTTAGCTTAGGAATCGGTTTTATTTATGGGCCCTAAGCAGATCATTTTTTATTGAGAAAGATTAGGGTGAATCTTACGAGATCTGTTCGGATGACATTAAAATAAGTTTGTTTATGAGTCAGCAACTGGTGGGGAATTCCTCCCTCGTGAGTTGCACGTCCAGATGTTACGTAGGACGTCGGACCCGTGACCCACTAGGTAGGGGTTCCAACATTATTAGTATGAGAATGATGCCTGAATTGGAATGACATATATGAGATGTTGGTGAAGATGTGTGCTGGAATATTATGAACTGGAGAATTTACATTGAACAAACTTTGGTATTTTGATTATATCTTGAACTGTAGATTTCCAAATATGTTGATTCTTGATTTAGAATAGATCAGAGACATATGTATACAATTTCCTAAGAATTTTAATGTTAATTCTATCTCTAAGCATTTCAAAATCTGACTGGAAGTAGAGTTAGGAGTTTTGCTATAGTTTAAAAACAGTCTGAACTATTTTGGGTATAACTTTCAGTATATTGAATAAAGTTGTATGATTTTAGTGTTATTAGAAACTGGAAACATAGTGGAATAATTCTCTAGAATAAAGTGTTACTAAAATACACCATTTTACTTGTCATAATGATCATGCAAAATTATCCTAAAAGGAGGTGCTAGGATGAAAATGCTGAGGTGTGTTGGAATTTGATAACTTGAATGTTTTTACTAAACATGCTTTGGTATTTTGGCTATATTTTGATCTGTAGATTTACAAATGAAATTATTCTTGATTTAAATTGAACTAGAGACATTTGGATAGAAAATGTAAAAAGAAATTGAATTTGAATTATGTCCTTAAAGGTCTTGAAATTTGGCATGAAATTAAGTCTTAGCTTAGGCTGTAGCACTACTAGGGACAGACATCATATCCTATTGTTATTGAATAAAATGTATTGATGTAGTCTGAATCAGACAATTGTATCTTCAAAAAAGTTGTATTTTATTTGCTTAGCTTTAAATTGGTATCAATTTTGTAATTTTTGGATGTTGTAATTGAGAGTTATAATTTGTACAACTTGAATGCATGATCATACATTAGCCAAAATTTCAAATGTACATAGTCTAGGTTATTTTGACATAACTCATAGAATAATGAACCCAATTGAATGATATTGGTATCAATAGAGATGTAAGACATAGGAGAATAATTTGTTAGAAGGACGTGTTACCAAATTCCTTCACTTTCTTGATAAAAATAATTGTGCAAAATGGACTTGAAAGTGTACCTTTAAACAAATCTGAGTTAATCAATTGAATATGGATATCCGAATGATTATTGTGAAAAGATTAATGATAAGAAACCCAGAATTGTCATGAACATACATTGTACATATTCAGTATACATGAATGTGCATTAATGAATACATAATTGTGCAATATTGTGATATGTGAATGTATTGTTTGTATAGAGGAGCGCATTAAACGACATCATCCAGACATTGCCGGGACTTCAAGGCAATAACTATTTGGAGTACACTATGAGTAACCTAAGATGGTCTCACCTTATTGTTTTGTACATTATTGAGATGTATTGTTGTCTTATTGAACTGTACTGAATTGTTCTAATTGTGTATTAGATTACGGACAATATTTATTAGGCATTTTGATGCATGAGAATGATATTGGAAGTGCTGATTGAATGTGAATGCGTCTGCCTAAATGATTTTCTAGTTCTCAATAGAAAAGTTAAATGCCAGACCTAGTCTTATGACCACTGCTACTGTGACTGTTACTATAATTGATATTATGACCGATGTACTGCTATATTACATGCAAATGAAAGTGATTGAATTTGATGACTGAATTATGGCATGCACTTCATTCCAATTCATATAATATAAAGGAGTTATAATGATGTTTCTACTATTACTGTTACTGATAAGAGCTTTAAGCACCCGCATATGTGGTTCAAGCCTATGGCTCACTATGATCAATGAATCACAGTTTGACTGACTGAGTCCGATAATTCGGGATACTGTAAAAACACACAGTCGCAATAATATAAAAATGAATGTGAGTCTCATACATATACCATCCACATATAATTTGAATTCATTGAATAATTTGTAAAGCTGTGTGAATGTCGTTATATGATTGAACTGTTTAACTGAGAAATGATTTATCTTTGATAGTATTTGATACTTTTTAAGTGGATTTGAACTGTATGATTGCATATTATAATTGATCTTGTTTTATGACATGAGTGAACCATCGAGGATGGTTACTCAGCTAAGTTTGCAAACCTCATCAAAATTACACCGTTGCTTTTTAGGTTCAAGAGTGAGACGACCTAGCTTCTAAGACTCCGTAGAAGCATATTTTGTGCAACTGTTACAGTCATATTTGGCTCAAAGGTTGGTCAATTAGGATTGAGGATATAGTTGTTTCTTTCGAGTTTATAGAATTCGGTGTGTACCGAGTTGTTTACGTTTATAGGACAATGTTGTATAAAAATGGATGATATTGTATTATATGAAACAATTTAAAATATGGTTTTGATGTAATATGATAACATTTTGGATTTTAGCAATTGTGTGATTGATGGTTTAGTTTATGATGACCTGTTATGTACAGTGAAGGTGAGATAGTTAATATGCCATTTATGCCAGGCATGTACACATGTATCTGATAGACGCAGGTGCATATGTCAAATGGGAATGGGGTGTTACAAGAATGCCTCTCTTCTTGCTTCTCTTTCCCTTCTTGATTTCCTTCAATAAAGACAAAATTCCCTTTCAATTAGAATTCACATTGAAGACCTAAAGAACACACATTCACTAAAATTGATCCTAGAATACTTAAACCCATGCATTTCCTAAACTTCATGAACCAAAATCCTTCCAAAAATCCAAAAGATTAAAAAAGGGCTTACCTTGATTCTTCACCAAATAAAGGGGTTTTGGCTCAATTGAAAGCTCTTCTTTCCCTCTTTCCTTTTCTCTTCTTGTACAACCCCAAAATCTCCCTTAAAAACTAAGAAAAGATGAACCCTAGCTTGATTTCTCTTCTTTTCTCTCCTTTCTCTTCTTCTCTTCGTATTTTTCTCTTCTCTCTCCCTCACTCACGTTTTTATCCTTCTTAGAATGCAAAACTACATTTCTTCTTCCCATCTTGCCCTTAATGATAATAAAATGTCTACTTTACTCCTTCCTTGAATGCTTTATGGTCTTTATCCTTAAGTGATCTTCCAAAAATGCCCTTCATCAATACAGTCTTACTAATTTAATTCAACTAAACCATATAATAAAATACTACTAACGTTGACATAATAGTTAACTCCAAATACATAATTAATCTAGCAAGACCTTAAAATTTATCTAAATCATGCTTAAGTAAAGAAAAAAATTCTGGGGCCAACAAATATAACACATTAGTCGACCAATACAATACCAATATTACTATAAACTCTTAGAACATCAAATTTAAAAACTTTGACTTATATTGGTCGACCACTAATCTATATAAGTTAACTAATCACACCAAAAACAAGATTTTAACAACTTTAATGCTCAAAGTCAACTTGTTTAATGTAATTATTATTTAAACACTTCCTAAAACATTTCCCAAAGAGTGTTTAAAAGATTAAAAGGATTGTCTCTTTAACATAAAAGCTTTAACACCTCTTAATGAATGAAAAGACTTTTGTAATAAAGTAAGAGAAAATGTTTATGTTAGGTGAGTATTTGAGATTATAAAATTCAAAAAGTGAGATTAAAATTAATAATAAAAATATAAAATGACCTTGAAGAACCTTAATCTTTCTTTATTCTTGGTTTGGTCTTCTTTTCGACAGTTGTAAACTTCAACTTCTCCTTATTAATTTCTTAAACTATCTTCTTGAGCTTATGACTTCATTTTATTCTTATCTTCCTTTTCATGAAAATAAGACTCATTAGTAGTAATTATATTTTTTATCATCAAAATATCGATTAGAACTTCTCTTGGTTCAACAAATTGCCTCGTTTTGATGATGACAAAAAGATCTGTGATATTAGAGAATAATAATAAAATTAATCACACAAATAACTATTGATATCCAAATATTAATTATTCCCACTTAATTCATGCATAAACATAATTCAATAGAAAGAACATAATTTAATATCAAAGAAATATCCATACATGTAGATAATGTAAATTTACGCAATCATACCATATAAAGTGTAAGAAATAAAAACATCAAAACAATAGCTTCCACTAAATTTTATCGCTCCTTAAATCTAATATCATTTGGAAATAGTCTTTCTACTAGTTAGGAGTAAAATTACGTACTATTGGACCTCCCTAGACCCCACGTATTAATAAGATTTGTATTGAATATTGTTGTTGATGTTGTTAAATCTAATATCACTTCTCTTTCTTCCCTATTTTTGTAATTATAAAAATAAATCATTTATATAAAAAAATAAAAATAATGTATCATGTATGAAGTTAACTTGGTTAAAAATGATAAATCAATTTTGATCAAGATTGTTAAATTTTTTTTAATAAATAGTGCTACTAGACATTTAAAGGCCAAAAAGGCTAATTTTAATAAAATCACCCCTAACTGTATCTAATTTTGAAAATATTCTCAAATTTGTGTTTATACCTATGTCGAAAATTTTAGTTAGAGCAACAAGGAAATGTTTTGACAATACTAGAGGTTATAGTTGTAAAAAATACAAGCAAAATTTTAATATCTAATAATCAGTTTCATAAAAGAATGTATAATTTTGGAATCCCCAAAATTTCAAAGATAGTGATAGAATAATGTACTCAAATTTGAAACAAATATGATGGAATCACACTTAATTCTTAGTAAAATTGAAGGAATCATATAGTTTATAGAAAAAATTCAAAGCATAAATATATAAAAAATCCTAAAATTTACAAATTATCTAAAGAGAATGTGAGTGTTAATGATTTTTAACATAAAGGTTAAAGAAAAAAATTAATGATAAGGTAGCTAGTTATAATAGGGAATGGTGGCTTTCAACACTTTTAGAGAGGCATAAGTAAGAAAGAAAGAAAATAGAATGAAGGCAAAAGAAGGGAGCTTTAAAACAAATGTACAAGTCAACCACTAATGGACAATGGTTAACAAGTTAAAGGTGGTGGTCAACCATTCATATTGGCCAAATGGTCTATAAACTCGCTATAACTTAATTTTTTTCGTTGAAAGAGGCATTGGTCGACCAATAAGGCCTTATGGTCGACCATTCATAAAACTAGTCTTCTCACAAATTCAAAAAAAGGGAAATTTTATTATGTAAGGAGGCACATTCGAAGAAATTAGTTGACTAATTTGAGTAAGTGGATGACCAAAACTTTGACTAAATAAAAGAACAAACTCATTTAAAAGAATTTTTTTAGATGAAGTGACATTGATCAACTATAAGAGAATAATGGTCGACTAATGTGTCTAAGTGGTCACCTATATTAAGGACCAAAAACCTATCAAATTTATTAGAAAGTAAGGGATGGTATATTTTGAGAACATCAATCTAGCATATAGAGAAATTAGTCAATCAATTAACCAAATAACTTAGTAAAATAGCCTTTGAACTTAAATTTAAACGTAAAAATACTTAATAAAACAAGAGAATATCAATTAAGTTTGTCGTAAACAATAAAAGAGACTTCAAATATATAAAATAATGCCCAATTCTCTCCCAATATCATCATTCATTAGTTTAGTGTACATATGCTGATTAATCTAATATATCAATAAATTTTAATAAAATATCCCGATTTGCATATAATCTAGGTTTATTTCTAAAATATAAGAAAATATTCAATTTGCTCATTCATAATGCAAACTTAAACATTCATTACTATGGATTTAGAATCAAATTAACAAATGAATGACATATATCTCAAGTTTCTATAACATTAACTAATAATCACCTCTTGCTTAACATTACCTATGAATGATTTGAATGATAATTTCATTGGAAGCATCTCATCCTTCTCATCCCCCTCTCTTGGTTCAATAATTGACCCTTTTGAAAAGGCTTTGATCATTATTTTCCTTATGAAGGACTAATTTCTTCACATTATACATAAATCTTTTCAAGACTTTCTTAGGCACAAGAAGGTTAGATTCATTAAGATAAAAAAGTATAAAATTTAAAAAAAATGATATTTAATTCAATAACTATCATTTCTACTGTATACCATTTGGTCTTTCTTTTCTAAGAGCCCTATAAAATAAAGCAATCAATATTTTAGGTACCTGAATGAGTTTGGCTCCCTAATTGTTAGACTCCTTTTTAAACCTCATTTTAAAGAGTTTTCTTGTCATTCAATTTTTAGAAAACAAAATCCGTCAAAAATTTTGTACTTACCAAAAAATGATATATCATGTTATATGAGTGATTATGATGCATAAATACGTTACTTGGTATTCTATATATGTGTGTATAATAAAAAATCTTCCTTTGTACATTAAGGGTGTTAAATGTTCTCCTAGGATAATGAGATAAACTACCATCTTTATATGCTTCTTTAAGGTCTAAAGGTACGTGAGTAAGTTTACATGTTATCATAGACGTTATGCCTATTCTTCCCTTAAGAGTATTTAGCTCTATACCTAGATTGTGATCCATATAAGAAAGCATGATGCTTACTCTTAGAATGAATCCTGGTGGATATGACATGTATATATATATGCTTAGATGTTATGCTTAATACTCATTTATTACATTAGGCAATGGTTCTTCATTATACAAATATTTTCTCTTGAAAAATGTGGTTTTAAAATTGGCTTCACTTATACAATTATATCCTATTCCATATCTATTGGAATTCTTTTAAGCTCCTAAAATCTTGTCTAGTTTTTCACTTCCTTCTGTAAACTTAGGCAATGAGTCCTTAAGGGAATCAACTTCCTTTTTTAATATTTCATTCTCATGCCTTAATACATCTAAG
Organism: Erythroxylum reticulatum; assembly: GCA_025504915.1. Classification (NCBI taxonomy): domain Eukaryota; kingdom Viridiplantae; phylum Streptophyta; class Magnoliopsida; order Malpighiales; family Erythroxylaceae; genus Erythroxylum; species Erythroxylum reticulatum. The sequence continues at coordinate 26,260,181 of JANSVA010000002.1, read as the reverse complement.
TTATTATTTTCATTAATGATGCTTTAATGCTATACAATTCACTTTTCATCTTTTCGTTCTCATTCATACATGCTTCTAATTGTTTTTGAGCTTAATTGAGTTTGAAAGATAATTTCTTCCTTTTCTTACTTATGATTTCTAACTTTTGACTAGTCCATCATAGTTTAGATCATTATCACTATCACATGAATTAGAGTAAGACATTACCTCCTTATTTTCTATAGTGGTAAAGAACATATGAGCTATCTCTCTTTTTGATTTCTCATTTTTTGGTTTACTATTATCATCCTAAGTTGAGGATTTAAGTTCTTTCTTCTTATATGTATCCTTCTTCTCTTTCCTATTATTCTTTCATACTTGTCATCATCTTTGAGTAAAGTACATTGTGACTCCATATGGCTAGGTTTTCTATATTCAAAGAAAATAGTGTTAAATGATTTATGTTTTAGATCACCTTTTACCTTTCTTGAAGTCTTTTCTTTTAGAGAATATCTTTTTCAACAACTTTTTAAAATTTTTTAATCATTAAGCCAATGTCTTTTTTGTTACTTTCACTATTTTATATCCTTTCATCTTTGTTTGATTCTTCTTTTGAGGCTTTGAATGCTAAATTCTTTTTCTTTGGAAGCTTCATTTCTTTTTGTCTCTTAAAATCTCATTGTGTGTGTAACAAGTGATCCAATAAGTTCCTACACTAATAGTGTTTTTAGATCCTTGGCTTCTTATATCACCATCACTTTAGTTTCCTATGTCTCACCTAAGCAACTTTTTTAATATTTCAACATTAGTATAGGTATTTCCAAGACCTTTGAAAGCATTAATAATATTAATAAATCTTGTGTATGTGTTATATATGATTTCATCATGCTTCATTTGGAACAATTCATATTAATGTGGTAATATTATAATTTTCTTTCTTTTACTTAACTTGTTTCCTTATATGTAACTTCTAAAGTGTGCCAAATCTCATAAGCCATTTCATATATAGAGACCCGATTGAATTCATTTCTTCCTAATGCATCAAATAGAATGTGTATGTCCTTACTATTTATAGAAATTGATCTCTTATCTTGAGGTTCCCATTTTTCCTTTAGTTTGGGAAATTTTTTGTTATGTATGATTTTTGTAAGTATAAAGGGACCATATAAAACTATCTCCCTTAGCTTTATCCTTTTAGCTACTAAGAAAAATCTCATCTTGGTTTTTCAGAAAAGGTAATCATTGCCATCAAAGCAAATGCTCTACTAATTCTTTTCCCTCTTATTAAGATGATGATGATGATGCTACTAAATATGTCATTTAAGATCTTTGCTATATGACCTCATTAGAAATGCTGGCCTAATAGAACCATTATGATACCAGTTGTTAGGACCTAATGGCACCCAAGAGGGGGTGAATTGGGTGTTTACAGAAGTTAACAAACTTTTATAAACAAAATACTCAACTAACAACATTCAATATAAATAAGGATTAAGAAATTGTTGAATATAAATTAATTAAATAATTGAATAATGATTTAAAGACAATAAGGAAGAAAAAATGTGAACCAATTTATAGTGGTTTGGCAAGCAACTCTTACTTACACTGACTCCTAGGACTCTTCTTGGAATTCTACTATATTTTTTCTTTTAAGGTGAAGAATAACTTTTGTACACTTTTTCTTGGTAAAGAGGAACCCTTTTGCAATATTCTTTCAAGGTGAAATAGAACCTCAATACTATTATAAACACTCCTAAGTATAAAATATAATGCCATAAACAATACAATATAACTCAAAGTAGCTCATTTTATCATTTGATTACTCCAAAGAGGCTCACTTATACATAGATGAGACAATGATACTTAATGATTTAAAAGCACTTAGAAATATGTGTAAAAGAAACTCAAATGTTTTTTTTAAGTTAAAACCAATTAGAAAACATATATTTATAGTATTTTGGAATCCTTACTAGTTGTTACATCAACTAGTTGTAGAGGTCAACGAGTATAGTATAATGGTTAACTAATGTGCATTGAATGCATAGATTCATTAGCCATTGAAACACCAGTCAACCATTAGGCATATTGTCTAATGAATGTGGCACATTGGCCAACCAATATATTAACTAATGTTACTAAAAACACCTGGGATCAAATTTAATACCTTTAACATAAATTAATCGACCACTAACTCATATAACTCGACAAATCTCCTTAAAAATTATTTTAATAATTTTAAATGTTTAAATTCAATTTGTTCAGTTTAATTATGATTTAAACACTTCATAAAATATTCCTGAAAGAATGTTTGAATGATCAAGAGGCTTTTCTCTTAAAAACAAAAGCTTTAAATCCTCTTAATGAATTAAGACTTCCACAATGAATTGAGAAAAAAATATTTATACATAGTGAGCTTTTAAGATTATTAAATTAATAAATTTAGATTATAGTTAAAAATAAAAATTTTAAAATTGTTTTGTGAGCATTGATCTTAATTTATTCTTGGTTTGATCTTCATTTTGAAGGTTACAAACTTTAACATCTATTTATCAGCTTTATAAACTATCTTTTAGAGTTTATATTCTTATATTGCTTTTCATCAAAATAATAAACTCATTATTAGTAATTATATTTTGTTATCTTCAAAACATTGCTTGGAACCTACCTTGGTTCAACATAACAATTAAGTAAATATATGTTTATTCATACAGTAATAATACACTCTACTTATTAAAGTTAAATTTCAAAATAATTGGTTACTTGAACATGAATAACCATATAAAATTATATGGGGAGCTTACTTGAAAGTAAATATATGTTTATTTATACAGTAATAATACACTCTACTTGTTGAAGTTAAATATGAAAATAATTGGCTACTTGAACATGAATAACCACATAAAATTAGATGGGGAGCTTATGAGTACATCAAGTAAATCATTACGTCTCTCTTGGAAGGATAAAACTACTAGATCTGACATCATCACTAATTCTCCTTCCCTAAGAATCTTTTTCCCCTAATCTTAAGCTTATTTAAGAGATATGGTTGAGTATAACCTAACACAAATTAACTAAAGAGCTACAATAATTCATTAAAATTGCAAAATGTAAATGTATTCTAATTTACAATGAAGAGGCGATGTAAATATGGTATTGATATTATTATTTAATATCATATGATACTAGTAGACAATAAAGAAATTTGAAATATTTTTTGATTTAAAGTTTTGTACAAAAGAATCGTCTTAAATGATATAGAAAATAGAAAGCAACATTCCTCTTTTTCTTTTCTTTTAAGTTTAATATATAGCATATTAATAAATTGCATTCTTGTAAGGGTTGTTTTTGGTCAAACTCTCAGCTAGCAAGATGTTATCTTTCCACTTGTTCTTGAGATTGTATAGGTGCTAAGAGGTTTCAGTATCACAAATGTTTTTCCCTTCAATTAAGTCACTTCCAATAATAGTTGGATAGGGTCTAAACTTAAGAAGATGCATCAGGAAATGGATACCTTACTTAAGAACATTGTTGATGAACCTAGAGCAATGAGAGAACAAGTGAAAGATGGTCCAATAAATGATAAATCAAAGGAGAGACGATAAATTTTATTTTATTTTATTTTATTTTTTTAGGTTCCACTTGTCTTTTAGGGTACATATTTGACAAATAAACCACAAAAAATTTCGAATATAGTTTCTGTAACAAAGGAATGATGAAAGTAAAGTTGGGTTTCAAATTAAATGTATATGACACGTTAGGATTTTTTTAGCTTGTCAAAATGTTCAGGTTTAAATTAAATTTTTGTCAAAACATTAAAGCTCAACTTAACCCTTTTTTTCCCATATTTTAATGGAAAAGAAGGTATTAAATTAACGATTGTATCTCAATCTTCAAAAAAGAAAGATAATACTATGACAAGACATATGCAGGTGAATTATCTTGGTGATAAAGAAGATGATGGAACTTTATAAGGTGAGCTTATTGAAGAATGATAAGTATAAAAGGATAGAATTTTGTAAATTCTATATGTTTGATACAAAGTTTAGGGTAACCTTCAATGATATAATGTTTAAGGAATGACATATGATGAGGCAAACATATAGAAACGGTGTACTGAGGTCAATATAAAGTAGTATTGGTTTGAAGGTAATCCTGGAATAGTTTGGAGCAAATTCTAAGAGAGTTGGACATTGTAGTTTAGAAGATAGAACATGTCAAAAAGAAAGCATCAACACGATATAGAAAAAAATAGAGCAAAAGGGACCATTAGGTAGGTAAGGAGATATGATTGAGGAGACTTGGTAATATACTAAGCCTTAGTGATAGGGATGGAACCACCTTTTAGGAGACTAGAGAAAGTTAAGAGAAAAACATATATATTGAGATTATGAAGAAGGATGTAAGATTTCATAATATCGATAAATTGACTACATGTGGTTAGATCTTATTAAAAAAGGTTTATACTTTACACGATGCTGTTGACATGTTGATAAAGTTATTGCCTATATAAAAATTCAACTATAACTTAAACTTGGTAAATTCTCACATAGTTTGAAACCCTTGGGGGCTTGTATAGGCATGGGGTGATTCTTGGTTAGATATTGGGGAATTCAAGTCAAGTTGGAGAATTGTAAGATATGTCCAAAATTTTGGTGAAATAAAATTTTATTGACTTTAATCATCTAGTGAAATATAGTTTCTATATCATCTATGCATTTATAAAAATAGAATTTCAATAACCTTAAGCTTATATGAAATAGATTATTAATGACATTAGGTTTAGTAGTAATAAAGTTTCACTGTAATTAGACATCTTACAAGTGGTCTTGCTCTCTTAATAATTTGTTAAGGGCTTTTTAATTTCAAACCTTTATAAAACTTTTGGGAATCTTTAAAAAGTTAGATTGTACTTAACATACTTCTCTTTATATCGACATTCTCCCAGTAATAAAAGAATATTTTGTCTCATTACTAATGGACATAGGTTACATAAATTAACTAAATCAGATAAACTCTTGTGTTTAATATTTTCTTATTTTTATGCCATGACAATTGATATCGTAACAAAACAGTAAAATAAATACTCCCTCTATAGTCTATCTCTTATGCGTGGAAATTTGGAAAGAAGTGGGGAGTTTAAAGAACAGTTGATTACTAGCTAGCAACTAGTTTCAATTAAGGTTTTAGTTATCTACAACCTTCATTTCCTAGTTAAATATCAATATATTCCAGTTTACTTAATTAGGGTGTATTTTGGCTACTATTAGAGCTCAAGTGATATTAAATAATATATTCAAGTGATTAATAGTAGAATCAGTAGAAATGTTGTCAATATTCAGACAAATGAAGTGACACTAAATTATGTTCAGTGATTAATGGTAGAGATAAGTAGAGACTGGCTTAATATTATTTACAGTTTAATAGTAGTTGATAGAGGCTAGACCAAAAAATACATAGGTTTGACGCTATCTATATATGTAGCTGTTAAATATGATGATCGAACTTTTGTATGTTTCACCTCTTTACTTATAGATAATAGTCTTTTTTTTTTCAAATAAGAACATATTGTGCATCAACACATCATTTTAAATTATGAATTGCAACCACAATTGCATTCTATTCTAGTTTTTTTATTATAAATTGTTATAATTATTTTTAGTGTTAATTACCAAAAACACCTAAACTTTTGTCAATTTTTCAATTATATCCCAAACTTTAAAAAATAGCAATAAAATACTCTAACTTTCAATTTTTTTCAATTATAGCCCAAACTTTAAAAGTGACAATAAAATGCTCAAATTTTCAATTTTCTTCAATTCTAGGCCAATGTTATCTGTTGTTCTACTCAGCCCTCAGCCTTTTGTTTTCTATTTGTTCTTCTGACGCCTCAAACTATTCTCGCCTTACAGCTTACTACATTAGCAAGCCTTTCATTTTTAGTTTATTCTCATTATGCCCTTAATGTAAGGGCATCGGGGCTGCATAATCTAAAAATCAAAGGGTGAGGACATCAAGAGAACAAATTAAAAACGAAAAGAAAAACTAAAATCAAAGCGTAAGATCATCAAGACTGTGTACTATGATTTAGGTCATTTTTAAACAACGACTTTGTTTTAATTATATAATTAAACAATGTCATTTTATTAATCTTTATTTGTTGTGTTAATTTTGGCTAACGTGTATTAATAATTAAGGTTTCTGAAACACATAGCAAGACACGTTAGCAAACTTAATGAAAACACCAATGTCAGGCTAGAATTGAAAAAATTGAAAGTTTGAGTATTTTATTGCCACTTTCTAAAGTTCAGGCTATAATTAAAAAAATTGAAATTTTGGGCATTTTATTGCCACTTTTTAAAGTTCAGACTATAATTGAAAATTTTATTAAAGTTTGGGTTTTTTTGGTAATTAACCCTTATTTTTATAATGGTTTATTTGTAATTATATTCGTATCATCTATCATTATCACAATGATTTGTAATTTGTAGTGTGCAATATAAGAAAAATAAAAAGAAGATAAGCATACAAAATTTGTGTTTTTTCTTATATTTAGTGAGTAAAATCCTTCTATTTATGTATGAAAATAGTGCTTAAATAGATGAAACTTTTATTAGATAATGCAAGTGAGTAAGTAACAATTTTTCAATGTGTGGGTTCATCCCTTTAAATTTATTAGCAGGATTGTGATACATAAGAAATGGTTTCACAACAATTACTAAAAGTTAAGCTATCGTACATAATTGAGTTTTTGATCATGTACATTTTCCGTTTGCTAATCAAGTGTAGAAAACACCAATATGATAATGAATGAGCAAATTTGTGAGCATCATTATACTCAGTTTGATATAAAACACTAAAGAACTAAGATTAGTAGAAGATGCTTAAGAAAAGATAGCATCCTAAATAAGGACAAACAACTTTATCAATTGACCACATCAAAGACAAGCAGAAAGTAGGAATCCATAGCCAAATTAAGAAGCTTGAAAGTGAGTAGCAAAATGCTATCTTAGAAAATCCTTGAAAATCTTAGATCATATCATAGGTGGATTATATAAAGGAATGGCTAATCTGTTAGGAAATGAGGTCGCATAATAGAATAAATACAAAACCTTTTGGTTTGATTTCCCAAGCCAAGATCACTAAAATTCAATAAAATGATTAATACATAAATCATAATAAAGTATTGAATCATAATTCATTCCTTATTTCGAGTAGACATAAGATTGGTGTCTAGCAACATATCATGATCACCCAAATATTTATAAATGTTAAAGTAGTTTTGACTAATCTTTTCATGCATGATTTTTTTGTATAATTGAATCCCTTCATTATACAATATTTTGAGTAGACATAAAGCTTGGAATTAATATCTACTTTATTTTGAGTTTATTCATATTAGTTCTCCATCATTAGTAATTGTTTCAATTAATGATATTTGAAAACTATTTTCAAAGTTTCATTCCACCTTAGTCAAGAATTTCTCAAATCAATACTATTCGAAAATAACAAAGCATTTTCCTAATTACTTTAGGATGACGAATGTTATATTGATCCCTCAACTACCTCCATATAGTTTATGTTATATTCAATGACTATCGAGTGAGTTGTCATTAGCTAGAATAAGTCATAAGTAATATCAAAACACAAAAACCCCTATATGATATAATTTTAGAGATCTTAAATTAAAGGATCACTTATACAATCATCACAATGAGAATTTCCACGGACATATTAGTAATGTTCTAAATTGATTTCTCATGTTGGGTCAGTTTAGTGAACTTGTTCTCTAACAAATACCTATATGTTTGTTTAAGTATCTTTATACATTAATTTATGATATCAACAACTTCCTTTATAAGGAAAAACATAATGTGTGCTAATCTTTTATGTTCTTTTAATGTCTAGTCTTAATAGAATAATGTCTAAGAATAATTTATGGATAGTACATAAATTTAATATAAATTTCATAATTATAATCTCACTATAACTTTATTTGCAATGTATATTTATCTCTTGGAATTTACCATATACACCTAAATATGTATAAGATAAAGAATATTTTAAATTATTTTGACACTAAACTTCAACAAACTGATTAGTTGTAGGGCATAAATGAACAATCTTCCACTTGTATTAAGCGAATCATTTATCTTATACCATATCACCATATGATGATGATGTTAGTAATAGGACAGTAGTTTAGTGAGAGAATTCTAAAAGATTCTTTATAGTCAGTACTTACTTAAATCTTACAACTTTCATCTTAATTATGAAAATATGTAAATATATCATTGGATTTTTTATGAAACCTTAGCTCCTTTTACATGAACAAAAGCTCTAATATTTTACAGCATTACTATCTAAATAATGTAAGAAATTATACCAATTTCATTAGAGAACTTCTGATCCAAATAATCATTTTAACTAAATGATAAATGTATTTTAGCTTTATTTCTAATTAATGTTACGTTAGAACCTTTCCAATCTCAAAATAATATTTGTATAAGTAAAATACATCTTAACTAGGATTTGCTTCTAAATTTAATATACTTATAACCTTGAACTCAAATATCAACTCATATATAAAATAATGGATGTCTTTAATACTTCACAAATATTAAATATCTTAAATATTGAACACCTTTAGTTCATTATCTACATATTTGGAGTATAATAGATAAACAACTTTCAATGCATATTTATTTAATGATCCAAAGTTTTGTTCAATTACTCATAATGGACCAATAAAGAGAAAATCTTATAAAAGTATAAGTTACGTTTAAGAAAGCTTAAGTTCATTTCTCTCTTAAACTCTTTTCCCTATAGATTACTATTTACTCCCAACTTTTGACACTCATACCTTCACCATTTGACCACCATTTTTTGACAAAATAGGGCTCTATGGAAAGCTCTCAAGATGTTCTACAAAACCCCTAAAATTGCTTCTTAAAAAATGACCCAAATTTGGAGGAATCACGATTGAAAGTTTTGGTTCATTTAGGTAAGTCACTGATCTCTTATTTTTAGTCATTTTTTGGTAAAAAGAACATCACCATAGTGTCTAATGGCCCTAAAAAATGAAGGAACGGAGGGAAACCTGGCACTAATCGACCCATTTTGCTTGTGAATAGACATGAATCACCTTTGAGATTTAAACTTTTGATTCTTAAAAATCGAGAGGATTTTTAACGCAAGACCAATGCCATTGGATTCTTAGAGGTAAGCTCATCATTTTCGGATAAATAGTGAAGATCGTTGCCCCTTCGGTGTCGGCGCGTGTACTCCACGATCTGGTGATGGTGGTGATTTTCGCCTAGTTTAGAAATGGTCAAAAATAATTTCAAAAATTATCAAAAATTATGAATTTTTATGATGTAAATGTGGACTCAAACAGTTATGGACATGTAGTTTGGAGACCCAAATTGAGTTGTGCTTACTGCTGGTTATAGAAGTGTCTTTTCATTGTAAGTCTGACCTTTCTTTTGGAACAGGGATGTCTATTTTATAGGGAAAATTATGATGAATTTTCAGTAGAATCTTTGTAAAATATGACATTGCCATTTTGTAAAAATAGAAAACAAAGCTCCTGAGTATTGAGTAATGCTCCTATTCTCGACATATCTAAATTTGGTTTAGTTTTTAAATTCCAATGGTCATTCCTACTTTTCTTTCCATAGATCGATCATGTAACACCGGACTTTCTGAGCTCTTTTGTGCTGTTCTGTATTTGGAGATACTACTGTATATTGATATATACATGGTTGTATATGAGTTCCAAGATGTATTTGAATCCTTTTAGTGCGTATGCCAGTGATATATAATGTTATGTGCACATACTTGAACTTAGAGTTCATCGGTATGCAGAATCTTGGAGATTTTCGACATATGAGCTTTTAAGTGTGTAAAACCGAGTCCATTGGATGGATATGACCATGGTGATTAAATTACATGTGTTCTAATTCCTTAGAGGTGATTATACATGATTTATAGACTTATGGACCCTTAGAAATCTAAATTGGAAAAGTAGATTTATATAAGGGCTTATTTGCAAATTGTCAAAAGTTATAGGACTTAATTGTAAATTTTCAATTCTTGGAGGAACAATCGGAAATTTTATAAATTTAAGGGGCTTAATTATAATTTTCAAAAGTCCAAGAACCAAAATGAGAATAAAAGTTTTGGTGATTCCTAAATTTTGGACTTAATTGCAAAATTAGGAAAGTTTGGAGGGTACAATGGTAATTTCATACAATGTAAGGGCAAAATGATAATTTCACCACATTTTGGTCAAAGAAGAGTCAAAATTCTAGACTCTTCTTATGTATGGACGTGCACCCCCCATTTAAGACTTAAAACA
>JANSVA010000002.1:26237970-26249745 GCA_025504915.1 Erythroxylum reticulatum | reverse complement strand
GAGTTCGCAAACTCACCCAAAATTGCAACATATTTTTTAGGACCGAGAGTAGACTCCTAGCTCCAGAGGGACTTTTCAAGCCGTGTAAATCATTTTGGCGGGAGAAGTCATGACTCACAGGTCGGCCAGCTGGGACTTTTGGGATGACCTAGATAGATCTGCAGTATTTTCCCTCTTTCATATAGCATACTGTACTAGGGTTTTGGAGTGTTGTACAGACAGTGAAAACTGACAGATGTGTAAACTTTTGGTTTATATGAAATGAAATGAGAAAAAAAAATTGGGTTTCAAAAAGTTTTCGATTTTTATATTAATGTTTTATTACGATGCCAAATGGAGTGTTTGTAGTGCTTTTTCGTAGCTAACCTATCGGAGGATATGTACCGGAATGACTTGCAGGCGTCCCGGTGTGTGCCCTTCGGTAAGGGGGCGCTACATTTAACTAGTATGTCATAAAAGGATAGTCTTGATTATCCAACTTTGTATTCTTGCTACTTATGTTAAGTGTAATTATCCCTCAATTTAATAAATACAAACTATTTGTATAAGATTGAATTAACTACTTTTACTTAACAATCTATTTCTTATCAAGCATTGAACCTTACAAATAAATCTAAATTTAATAACAACTACTTATAAGGATGGACTAAAAATACATGTGATCTCTATCATATCATATATAGGCAAGCAAAGTCCTGTAATCAATTTTCTTACAATGATAAATATTATCATTCTATAGTAAATGTCTTCAATTGTAATCCGTATTTATACTTTTAGTAAGCTAAATTAAATGAAACAATTCCATTAAGATACTATACCTTTTATTTATACTACATGAAAACTATTGCATCTTACTATTATGATGTTGACATACATCTTACTTGTTGTCATCAAAGTTTATAAGACAATAGTTAACTTAAAATGTCAAAGCATTTTGTCATCGACATGATTGTGGCATATCTATAAAACTTTGTCTCCAAATCCTCAACAAGTATTAATGACAAATATCTATAATGGATACACAAATTTTCTTTTTAACTTTGAGAACTATTATCAAACTTAACATATATTTGAGAAATTCAGCTCACTAACTTTTAATATCAACTATGCTAAACAAGGTAAATTTCATTTGGAACAAAATATAAATGTAACAAAAATAACTATTGGTTATATGTCATGGCGACTAAATAAGATTAGGATTTTAATAATGTATTTGGTTGCTCCCACTATTTTACTTGAAATAATAGCCTTCACTACTATTAGAAAAGTTTACTATAATCTCTCTAATGCACAAAGTTCCCATTTAAACTTAGTTGATCTTGAGTCACTCAACAATACAATTAAACTTAAGTTAGATAGACAACAACTTTATCATTTACATCTTATGTGACTCCTAGATCTTTTAGGTGGCAACTTTTACTGAAATATATCTTATATGTTATTCCTAACCTCGTCCCTAAATTTATATGATCATAAGCCACTCATCTAAATCATACAATTTAGTTAAGCAGGACCCATTAATTTAAGATAAAGCATATTCAGGCTCAAAGAAGCCTTAAGTCACTCAACAAGCCTTACAATAGACTGCACTCTTATTTTATTCTTCAATTATAGAAGATAACAATTATGTTCTCAATGTGTACTTAATACTTTAATGAGGAATATAATTTCAAATATCCTCATCAAACACAAAATTACATGTAATAATAACACATATTTAACATGCATAATATATATATATATATATCAAACATATAAATAAATTATGTAGCCTATCCACTTATAGTAAAATTATATGTATAAAATATCAAGCTTCGTTTGATTATAATTACTGATTTTCATAATCTAAAATAATATTTCTAACTCCTTAGATAATTAAATTAGGTTAAACTCATTGATTTCTAAACATATTAAATTATTCAAATAGAAATTTGATTTTATTTGAAAATATTTCAAATTCATTTAGAAAATATTTTAATTATCTTGACTCATTTAATAAAATTTAATTGAAAACAATTTTCAACAAATTATGTTTCTTACTTACTATAATTTAGAAATTTTCTTTTTTTTCAAAATTTGACAAGTAAGACATTCTAATGCAATTAGAAAACTATTTCTAATATAATTAGAAATAATTTTTTCTTAAGTAGAAAATTGTTTTCTGGTATTAAAAGAAAACTACTTTTAAAATTAAATTAAATAATTTTAACTTAATTAAGAAAGTTCTTTATATTATTTATTTAGAGATTAATTTCTTAATTAAAGAAAATCTTTCCATAATAAATTAGAAATGAAAATACCTTTCAAAATTTAACGAAGAAAAATATTTTTCTAAAAAATCAAGAAACTTATTATTCATAAATAAAGAATAAATTTAAAAATATATAATAATAATTCTATAGAGAAATAATAATAAGTTATCAAATTGAAATAAATAAATGTAATCAAGAAATAACTTTTTAATTACCTTAGAAAATAATTTTAAATTTTAAGAAGTCCAATTAATTTATTTATATCTAATTGAAATATAATTAACTTCAATTTTAGAAACTACTTTTATAAAATTTAATTAGGAATTGATATAATTACTAATCTTAATTAAATTAAGAAAAATAATTACCTCAATTTTTTAATTAATTTTAAAACAAATAATTTTTTTGAAAAATAAAAGAGAATTTCATTAATAAGGAATTACAAAACAACTCTAGATATACATAAGGGGGTTACCTTGTCCTCACCATGGTTAAATGACTTCAAAACCAAAAATATTTAAGATGCGCAATGTGCAAGTAACATGACAAAAAGCTAAAGAAAATTCAGGCTACGTTTCTCAGCATGAGGAGTTCATTGATTTTATGCAAAGTCTCTGAGATAAGAAGGGGAACGTCTTTCCGCTTAGCTTCAAAGCTTTCAGCATTTCGTTCCTTCCAGACGGTTTGTACGCAAAGGCCAATTGCTAGAGAATGGACCAGTTTCGATGATGTGAATTGAGTAGATAACTAGTGTAGAGCCGTTGAAAGTGTGCAAGGCGGTACTAACTATTAACATTTTGCTGCAACTGCTTCCTAAATACATTTTGTGAGCTCACACATGAAGAATAGATGGTCTTGTGATTCTTCCTTGGTTGATAAAAAAGGACACGATAGATCGACATGTGAATACCAAGTCCTATCAATAGTATTGAGACATTTTTGAATGGCCAGCCAAAGGAGAAATGTAGTTCTGGGAGGAATGTTATTGTTACAAATAATGTGAGACCACTCCACTACTAGTTTCCACAATCGTAAAAGATCTCTCATGTTTCTATTAGAAAATTGATGAGTTGGTCAATTGTGCCAAAAGAATGTATCATGTTGGAGTGAATTAGGATTGTATGGAGGATGTAAATGGCAGAGACAGGTAGGAAAACCCCAGGTGTTTCCAAGACGAAGGAGGCCATTTTAGTTTGCACTGGGAGATCGATCAAGCTTCTTACTGCATCCATGAAGTGGATTAGAGGTCCTCCACCCGATCAAGTATGGAACCATAAGGAGGTATGTTTCGTATCACCAATGGAACAAGACATAGCATCCTCAACTAAGTGTCTCAATTGGAGAAGTTGATTTAGGAAGAAAGAGTGCCAAGCCTTTTTCTTGATTGCCTTTATGCTTTTGCCTTTGAGAAAATACGAGTGAACCCATCTGAGCCATAGAGAATTCCTATCTTTAAGGATCCACCAAAATTGCTATAGTAGGAGTGTTTGATTGATGAGTTTGATCAGATATATGTTGAGATTTGGATAAGATATATCTTCCCATTTCACCTTAGCATTGCCTTTTGTACCAGTTGAGACAGAAAAATGTTTGAGCTTTAATAAATATGCAGGAAGTTTAACACTGATTTTATAAGTTGTAATTTCCCTGTAAAGGATAATGATTTTTTCACCCATGAACCAAGTCGCTTATGCACTTTCTTTATAAGAGGGCTGCATTCTAGAAAGGTTAGTCTATTTGTTGACATAAGGAGACCCAAATAGAGTAGCAGGGGATCCTTCATTGTTGTTCCCATGATCGAGGTAATTTGTGCAGCCATCCAAGATGCTTTCTTGGACGGTATGAAATGACTTTTGTAGAGATTGATCTGTAAACCCAAGGCTATCTTTAAATTGTGTAATGCTCTCTCATATAGCTAGTAACCTAGGTTATGTTTGCACTGCAAAAGTGTAGTAAGTCGTTTGTAAAGGTAAGGTTAGTGAGCCCAAGCTTTCTGCATTCGAGCGATGCTTAAATTTAACATTCTAATCCACTTCAAGCTTGATTTGAGAATTTAAAACTTCCATGCACACGATGAAAAGGTAAGGGATCCCCCTGCTTTAGACCTTTCGCAGCTTTGAAAGATATGGATGGGATGCCATTAATAAGTATGGAAAAACTTGCCATGGTTATACATTTCTTAATCCAGTCGATGAAGATTCTTGGAAAACCATAAGTAGCCAACGGATCCCATAAAAAAGTCCAACACACACTGTCACAGGCTTTGTGGAAATCGATCTTGATGGTACAATTTGTTGCTGAGTTTACTCTAGAGTAACCTTTAAGGAGTTTTTGCATGATTAATATGTTATCTCCGATCTGTCTATTACGGATGAAGGCCTTTTGATTGTCACTATAAGGGACATGATCACTCTCTTCAATCTTGACGTCAAAATCTTGGAAATAATCTTATAGATAAAGTTGGTGTAGGTAATAGGTCAAAATTGGTTGATACTTAAGGACTAACATTTTTTGGTATCAAGCATATAAATGTTTTATTAATTTCTTTAAGCAAGATGCTAGTGGAAAAGAATTCCTTTACTGCATTCATAACATAAATACCCATGATGCTCTAAGATTTTTGAAAGAAAAATCCATTCAAGCCGTCTGGACTGGCAGCTTTTGTGCCATCCATGTTGAAAACTGCTTCCTCAATTTCCTTATCTTCCACTGCCTTGGTTAATATCTCACTGTCAGCTTGTGTAATCTGTTACAAATTAAGAGTTGGGAGGTCAACATTCAAACTAGCAGTGATAGTTGGAGAGTCTAACAATTTTCCAAAAAAATTAACATCATCAGTTTGAATATCCTCTTGTTTCTGGAGTAGCTATCCCCCATTAGTAATGATCGAGCTAATCTGATGCTTGTTCTTACAGGTAAGGATGGAATTGAAAAAGAATTTGGAGCTTCCATCCCCATCTTTTAACCAATTCACTCTAGCTTTTTATTGGAGCAAAGGATTCATGACTTTTTTGTTGTTAAATAATTGGAGAGAGCTTGTTTTTCTTGTTCGATAAGTGAAGGATACGAGGGAGACAGTGCTAGTAATTACTGAATGGCTGATAACATATCCTTTGTTTGTACGATTGAATCGGCAGTTGATCCACTTAAGGAGTGTAGTTTTTTGAGTTCATGCTTAATTGCCTTCATTTGTTGAACACATTGAAACTGTTTGGTGCTTCTAAACACAAAACCAACACCTTTTCTACAAGTTGTAAGGAAATCAGGCACTATCAGCACCTGTTCTACAAGCTGTAAGGAAATTAGGATCATGAGCCAGATAAATGTTAAACCGAAAAGTATAGACACTAGCTGGTTTCTGAAACATTCCCACTGTCTTAATGGGGGTATGGTTTGAAAAAAGAGGGTCTTGGAACACTGCCAAGTTGCCAGGAAACTGAGCCAACCATTTGGCATTCACCAAAGCTCGATATAATTTCCTCTGGATACTCCACCTTATTGATTGTTTGTTGGACCATGTAAATTTATGCCTTATGTACCTGAAGTCTGTCACTCCCAATTAAAGGTCGGAATACTTTAATTCAATAGTCAAGCAACTCTTATTTAAATACTAGAATAAGTATATCCTTGTAACCAAATAAACTTTGCTTTAACTCTAGGATGTACTATCCTAGTTACAAGCAACCTTATTCCAGCTAAACATATCTCTTCTTCTTTATGAAATTCATAATTTCTAAAAGATAATACCATAATTTCATTAAGTGATAAAACATTAGGTACCCCAAGAATCTACTACAACCAGTGGTCTTCCTCCTACCAACGGCTGTTTCCATCATCCGACGTTATGCCATCACTGCTAGCATCGTTGTCACCCATTATTTAACATTCTAAATTTCTCCCCACCACATCTAGTCACCTTTTGTCACTACCTTCAATTTTCTAGCAAGAAGGAACCACCATGCATCCGTTATGGACACACATTAAAGTAGAAAGCATTACATTTGCTGCCAATATTTATTGCCACATCAACCTCTACGCCAACCTCTGTTAAAACCACAAACATTCTAACCAATGAAGCCGTCTCTAACATATTTCCCACAAGTCCCTTTATTGAAATTTAAAATTGATTGAAGATAAGAAATGCTCTCGACGACTTCTAATCCGCCCTCTGACGACACTCCTCGCCTACCAGACGAGGATAAAAAAATGCTGGCTATGATGAAAGTTAAGAATCGTGAGACTAGTGGATCCTCTTTTCGGGATATTCTCATGTCCAAAGCTGGAACGGATGAAGAAATGGAAGAGGATTGCCCCATCATTAAGATCTCAGAGGAAGACGTTTTGGCAATAGTCAATGATGGCATTCCATCAATACATTTCTCTGATTGTGTGCAAAATCTTATGACTCAATCAACGTGACTGGCATTGGTTGTGAGGTTACTGGGTCGTAACATTGAGTATAGAATGTTATATAACAGAATTATGAATCTATGAAAACCCAATGGAGACGTCAAGAGGGTCGATCTTGACAATGGATACTAACTGATTCGTTTATCATCGACAGATGACTACATTACCACTTTACTTAATGGTCCTTGGACAATTTTGGGTCACTATACAATAGTCCAGCCATGACTACATTACCACTTTACTTAATGGTCCTGGGACAATTTTGGGTCACTATACAATAGTCCAGCCATGAAGTCTTGCTTTCAACATAATGTAGGATAACGTATCTATACTTACTGCTTGAATTCCTCTCCCAGGCCTCCCCATCCAATACTATCAACTTAAACTATTGAAACCTATAGCATAAATGGTAGGGAAATTTATCAAATTTGATCATAATACTGAATCTGCCCAGAAAGGAAGATATGCTTGTGTTGTGGTGGAATTAGACCTCAAGAACCCTCATCTATCTCAAATCATGGTGGACGATAAAGTTCAAAAAGTAGAATATGAGGATTTACCAATGATTTGTTTACTTCTAGGAAATATGGTCATGTTTGGGATAAATGCCCAAATTTGCCTTCTTTTTCTGCCTAAGGAAAAGATTAGGTCTCCTGTCCGGTCTCGATTCACTCCACAGCTGTGGTGGACCGAACAGACTCTGCTCTACCGACTGGAAGCAAACTAGAAGCGATGGCAAGTATAAGCGCCAATTACGGCCCATTGATTCGTAACCTAAATCAGGAAGGAATTCTATAAGGAAAGACCGAACTGTTAACAAAGAGGACAGTCTTACAAGTAAAGAATACGTTGCTCAATGAAGGAATGTTAGTATCAATCCCCAATCCCGCTCAAGATTCGCAATCCTTGGAAACATTAATGAAGAGAATATAGAAAGCTCCCCCAATCATGGAATAGACATAAACAACTTGGGACAAGAGCAGGATCATTCTCGATAATAGACTTAGACCTTGAGCATATGGATCATACAGGCCCATTAATGCTGGACCCTTCTATCTTTGCTTTAACCCAAACCACCAAGTCCAGTGAGGTCACACCTGTCAGTAGGCCTACTGTCAATTCTAAGGAGAACCTAGCTACGAACATTACTAAAGCCCCTGATACCATAACACCTAAATCCAATCCAAAGAGGAGCCCAGCTATTGAGAATAATTCGACCCGACACAACAAAGCTTGAAATCCTACTTTATCTGAAAAAGACAACTCAACTACTAGCAAACAGGATGGAATGATAAGAGAAAACCCATACACGATGGTCATTTTGAAGCGTCCCACACCCGCGACAACTTCAGTGTCTAATCAACAATTGATCATGTCTAAAGACTTTTAATTAGACCACCTTTTTCATAATTGTGAAGATCTAGTAAGTCAAATAAACTCCTAGACAAGCCAAATGCAATCAACCTCAGAGGTAAACTTAAGGTCAATCATCCAAGCACTAAGAATACCTCTAGGAGCAAGACGAAGAAGAAAGTTGATTGGCTCGAAAATCTACTAAGTGAAGGATGAATTGGAGAGCTTGAACTAGGAATTGAGGACTTTAAAGTGCCCCTGAGCGAACTTGAAGAAATCTTAGGTGGAGGTACACCTTTAATTTCTTAATTTTATCTATGGATTGTAATATTATTGTTTGGAATTGCCAAGGTGCTGCAACTAAACCTTTTCAAAGGGTTTTTAAATCTTATCTATTTCATCTGCCTAGGATACGCTTAGATCATTCCCCTGTTTTAATCTCATTAAAAGGACAGTCTCAACAGGTGATTGGAAACCATAGGATTAGGTGTGTGACTACCTAGACAACATATAAAGAGTGGGACAACTTATTTGACAGTATTGGGACCCGATTTGGACTTTTACTTAGCTTTTCTTAAATTTGCTCAAGAAGCCCTAGAATGGAATTGAACTTCATTTGGAAATATATTCCACCACAAGAGGAGAGTACTGACAAGACTATTTGGTTTTCAAAAAGCTCTCTTATCACACTCTTCAAACATAATTATTGAACTAGAACTGGAATCGTGTGAGGAATACAAACGCATCCTAACCCAAAAAGAATTACTTTGGAGACAGAGAACCAACATTGAGTGGAATTACTTTGGGGATAGGAACATGCACTTATTCTGCAAGTTTTCCAATGCCAAAAAAAGGAAAGAGAAAATTAAAAATAATCCACCTTCTAAGTGGTACTTGGTGTTCAGATTATGGGAAGTTGGGTGAAGAGGTTATGCGATCCTTCAAAACTATCTAGACATTAAAATCCTATTCTAATTCCTTGTACAAAATTCGTGGAAGATTTCCTACTGTCTTAAACTAGAAGAGATGACTGGTAGGTAGCGTGGTCACTAAGGAAGAAATTTATGCAACTATAAATGAAATGGGGGCTACTAAGAATCTAGGGGATGAAGAATTTCTGGCCTATTTCTACCAGAAACATTAGGATATTATTAGCCCGTCCTTATGTCTATTCAACAGGTGTTTAACTCTAGTGTGGTGGATTTAAGAACCAATAACTCACTAGTTGGCTTAATAACGAAAATGGAATGACCAGAAAAATTCCAACACTTTAAACCAATCAACTTATGCAACTTAAGATTAAATGAAATTTCTAAGGTTGTTGCCAATAGGCTATAGGAATTAATGTTTCTCTTGTTGCACCCAACCCAGATAAGATTCATCAAAGGAAGGAAAATTGTAGACAATATTGTAGTAGCCCAAGTGGATATACACTCTATAAGGTCACAAAAGGATAGAAAGGGTTAGGTAGCTTTGAAGATTGATTTAAAGAAAGCTTATGACAAAATGAATTGGTTCTTCATAAAAGATTCCTTACTTGACGCAAGAATAGAGAATAATATAATGAAAGTTATTATGGGATGTCTAGACTCCAATACCATTTAAGTCCTTTAGAATGGAATCGTAAGTGAGCCATTCAAGCCATCAAAAGGGGTGAGACAAGGAGAACTGATCTCCCCGTATGTATTTGTACTATATATGGAGTGGCTCTCTCAAGCTATTTATGAATCAATTGAGAAAGGGGCATAGAAATGTTTCAAGTTTTGTGATCATGGTCTACTAATGTCCCCCTTTTTTTCATCGATGAATTAATACTATTTATGGAGGCATCTTTACCACAAGTTGCAAATGCCATAACTATTCTCAATGAATTCTATAAGGCTTCAATTCAAAAGGTTAGCAAAGAGAAGACTCTTCTCTACTGCTTACCCAATACTTCACAAGAGAAAGCAAATGAATTCAGTGGGAAAATGGATGTCAAACTGGTGTCAAACTTGGGGAAATATCTTGTTGTTCCCTTACTCCATAGATGAGTGACTAAAAAGACATAGCTGGATGTCTTTCGATGCCTTGAAGAGAGAACTAAATCATGGAATGCATCTCGCTTCTCTTTGGTTGTTCAAGCAATATAATGTAAATCTATACTTGCATCCATCCCTTTATACACCATGCAGTTTACAATTTTTCCAAAAGGTATATGTGGGAAAATGGAAAAGATACACAAACAATCCTTATGGAGATCTAACAATAGCAAAAAGAAAATCAATCTAGTCAAGTGGGACACTGTCTGCAAGCTAAAGGAATTAGGTGGTCTCAATTTTCGCAATGTTAGGAGCTAGAATGTAGTGCTGATCATGAAGCTTACACGAGGTTTAATCTTAAATGAGTCAACCAGGCAGGTAATAGTGATTTGATCTAAATATGAAATGATTATGCATGGGATCCCACCCTATCTGTCATCCAAAAAATCCCTTACACTTATGGAAACATCTCTGCATTAGTTAGGAAATTTGTTTAAGTGTTATTAAATGGATAATTGTGAATGGTAAAAAAAAAAGCTTTCGGAAGGACCTATTGCTAGATATGGATACTCCATTTGAACTTTTGGCTACTCGACCAATCCCAGAGAAGGAATTAGAGTTGACATTAGATAAATTTACCGCTAAAGAGGGTCTGTGGGATTGGAGTAAATTCCAGGATAAGCCAACGAAGGAAGTTATTAGATGTATCAATGTTGTATTTCCACCAATGGAAGATGAAGACATGGACATCCCCACTTGGAAATTTTTAAACTGAGGATTGTTTATAACTAAGTCAACTTACAAATTACTTTGTATAAGTGAATGGGAGCAGCTGAAAAATGGAACTTGATTTGGAGTTGGAATGGACCTAAAAGAATTCGTATGTTTCTATGGCTTCTGATGCATGAGGCTTCTAACTAATGGTGAAAAAGTATGTAGGCACTTAGCAGATGATCCTACATGCGATATGTATGGCAACCTCGAATCCCAGGAGCATGCAATTCACTTGAGCGTTCAAAGTCGTCAAATCTAGAGCAGACTCATTCTACAGGTAAAACATGCTACTTTCTTCTCTATGCTCTTTCTTAACGAGGTATTTTTAAACTTGTAGGACGACTTGGACATTGATGGCACTCTATGGACGACAATCTTCACAGTCACGTCCTGGATCATATGGGATACCAGAAAGCCAACTTGTTTTTTAGGAGAGTATTTATCAGAGGAATGAATTATTACTCATATACTAATAAAATCCAAAAAGATCAAGTTTGTCAATGCGTTGATGAGAAAAAATGGAATTCCAATGCGGCGACAAGAGACACTCATAAAATGGATTCCACCTTTAACTGGTTTTTTGAAGAACGACACTAATGGAGCATATAAAGGAAGTAGTCACCTAGTGACTATAGGGGGCTTAGAACGATGATACAGGACGATGGATGGTTGGTTTCATTGTTAACATTAGAAGATGCTCCTCTTTCGTCGCAGAACTCTAAGGAACTTACTATGGTCTATACATATCCTACAACTTAGGGTTCAGACAAGTGATCTTAGAATTGGATAATAAGACTGTATTTAATGTTCGAATTATGTAAATATAGTGCCCTGAAAAGCAAGTATATTTACATATAACTTAATTTTCTTTTAGTTACTTTTATAATCAAAATATTTATTATTAATAAAACAAAAGAGTTTGGTTTTATTTGTATGAGCATTATATATCTAGTCATAAGGTACCA
>JANSVA010000002.1:26219203-26231809 GCA_025504915.1 Erythroxylum reticulatum | reverse complement strand
ACACTAAACTAAAAAGTGTGTAGTAAAGTGGTTTGCCAAATCCTAAGTGGGAGCTTAGGTAGAGGACGTAGGTCTTATCACCGAACCTCTATAAAAACAGTTTTTGCTCTTCTTCCCTAGTCTTAGCATTTAAATTTGTTTAAATTGTTTTGTGTGAATTAACTTCTAATTTTATTGTAGAATTTTAGTAAAAAGGTTTTAAGATCTATTCAACCCCCCTTCTAGATCGTTTACAGTGTGAAGGTCTCGCAATCTTAAACCTTGATCTTGCTTTGATATGGATGATATCACTCGAGCTCAAGTTTGAATAGGTTTTAAGTATCGAGCTACTTAATCCAACTCCAAGTCTAATATGATCCAACAACCTCTAATTATCATCTTTATCATCATCATCCCTCTTCAATCTCTATGCTTAAATCTAGAATATTTTTGGACTAAACTCAACAACTCCTATGGTAGTCACAACAAAATATATCTTATAGAAGACAAAAATATACTAAAG
The DNA here is from genome assembly GCA_025504915.1 of Erythroxylum reticulatum. Classification (NCBI taxonomy): domain Eukaryota; kingdom Viridiplantae; phylum Streptophyta; class Magnoliopsida; order Malpighiales; family Erythroxylaceae; genus Erythroxylum; species Erythroxylum reticulatum. The sequence goes on along the minus strand of JANSVA010000002.1, from coordinate 26,231,307 downwards.
AGTTGACAAATACATAACATCTTATCTAGTAAAAATCTTAAACTACCAAAAAATTTTACAAGGAAGAAATTTGTGATCTATTAATCACAAATATTTTATAAAGAATATAGCTTGAAAAGATTGTTACTCAATTTTTAAAATCAACCTCTATACATTACATACAAAAGCTTATTGATACAACTACTATAGAAGCTCTATTAAGTTTTGTATTTTATTATATAACAATCACAATGAAATTAAGAAAAAAAACTATGAACTGTTAAAGATTAAAGCTTGAGAGGTTGAGTTGTTTTAGTTTGATGGAAGAGGAGGGTCAAAGGAGGACTGGAGGAGATGAGAAGAAGCATAATTAGGCAAAATCTGAGGCTTAAGATGAAGGAAAATAAGGAGAATTAAGGCCAACTCATAGTCGATTAAGTATTTATATATGTTAAATTTCATGTTAGACCAAACTATAAAGTTTGAATTTAAACCAAGCCCGAAATCCAAAAATAAAAAAATATCCTAACCCAAAATATGGTCAGCTTGAATTAAGCTCGTTGACTTTAATCTCGGGTTGGATCGTCTGGGCTTAAGCCAATTTTAACATCTTAGCATTAATTGTTAGCTATTGAATAACCCCTTAAGGCTCCCATATGGTTGTAAAATTTTTAACCCTTAGCTTGTTTTTCATCTATTCCACTGAAAAAGAGTGTAATAATATGGTTTATGTTGTAAAATTCTTATAGATGATGCCAAATATGGTTTAAGGTGTAAACTTCACCTCAATATTTCAAAAAAGTTTAAGTAAGTCCCTACTATTGTCTCTGTTAGCATTTTACACTTTAATGTTATTAAAATAATATTCTTTGCATCTTAATTAAGGTACAAAAATGATAGTAGAAATAATGTGAAATGTGAAGATAACAATATGAACTATCTTATTTTGTGAGAAATGTTAAAAATTAATTTATACCTTTTACCCACCAAATAATAGTTTGGTGTATGACTTGTTAAGATGGATTTATCGACAATGTTATGGTGTCATCAAAGGTCAAAAGAGCAATTTAACCCCCATCGTGTACATTGAAATCTAAGTTAGACCTTAGTGTTTCAGAGCATTTAAATTAAAACCTAATTTTTGGAAAACATTCAAAACAGACCATAACTAGATGGAAAACTGACGATATTAGACCTCCATCAGTTAAATACCACGTATCATTTTTCATATGGATTTTTAAAATTTTTTTTATTAAAGTGGGACTTACATTGCTAATGTGGATTTCGTTTATTTAAAAAGGAAGTGGATCCAACTGGAGTTTAGACAATGCATATGGAAGTTTAACTTCAAATGGAAGTGGGTCCTACTTCCGTTTAAACCCAAACGCATAATTTTAATAGAGTTGGAACCCATTTCCATTTAAACATTGCACTTGGAAGCCTGAGTTTAAATGAAAGTGGGATCTACTTCTATTTAAACGTTGCATCTGGGGTTCTTCCCTAAAGCTTACCGTTTAAAAGTAGCAATAATTTGCACTATTTTGAAGTAGTAACAATTTGCATGATTCTTCCTTCTTCCTTAATCCCTAATCCCTAATTATGTTCTTTAAATGATTTCAATTTGATCAATTTCAATCCCACCTAATTATTCTTCATATGATTTCAAACTTCTCTAATCCCTAATTATTTCTTCTTCTCCCACACATTGTTTTTAACATTAGAAGCAACTTGAACACTCTTTCGATTTCTGAACAAAAGGTTTACAATTCATTGTGGTACGTCCATTGTTATCTGGATTTTAATGTTTTATATGTGTGGTCCCCTAAATCCGCCTTTTTGTTTATGATTGTATGATATGGTCCCCTATGCTTATGGAGGTGTTTCATGTATATTGTGGTCCCCTATATGTAAATGTATTTGCAAAGACTGGATGTTGGCAATGAACATGTTGTTAACAAAGTTGTCCATATTAAAAAAGATGATACTTTTGTGTCTCTCTTGAACATTTCTGGTTAAATTTTTCCTCTAGTCTCAGCTAATAAATGTAAATGCACTTCAATGTTATGTTTATATTCTTTCAATGCAAACAATTTCTCTTTATGTAAGAAAATGTACTTCTTTGTACTTAAAGTTTTAAGATTTGGATGTACACATTCCTCTGACAATTTATATCTCCTTCAATCCAATTATTAAATATTTAAATCAATTAATGAATAAAAATGCATAAGCTATTGTTGCTATAAAGAAGATGAATTATAAATGTAAAAATTTGTTGATTCAATAAAGTTAAAATAAGTATTTTAACTAAAATAGTTGAGTTACATGATAATTTATTAGTATCATGTTATAATGCATACTTATTAGTTTACTGATAAGGTACCCTTTCTTTCTTCCATTTCTTGCCTATTCTTTATTGTTTGTTGATGGACCAAGTTAGTATGGGGCTTGTTTCCAATCTATTATATGTTTGAAATCAAGACATAGATTGTGTTAAATTATACCAAATGATACTTTGGTACATGTAATAGTATTATCAATGATGAAGGTTAAGGAACTGAGCACCTTTGCTTACTTATACCCATTAGAACACCCCAAATGTAATAGGACTTCATCTTTAACTAAAAAACTTAAGAGATATTTTTCCGCATCTAGGGTTAGGCTTAAAATTCTTAGTTTTCATATTTGAAAGAGAAGTGATTTATATATAAGGAGGGACTCCATCTTTAACTCAAAAGTTTAGAATGTGGATTTATAGACTCATTCTAGTAAAATAAATTATTCTTAGTTCTTTTTCTTTGTCGATGTGGGCATTTGACATGCTTAACATCATTATACCTATTTAGTTTTTGTGGTCTGTGCATAAATAGGTGTCAAACATACTTCTTGGGATTTAGGTATTGAAATCATGGATTGTTGTATCAACAATGAAAAATTCGAGTGATGCATGAATGTGATGTATGATTATTACTCTAATTTTATTAATGACGTATGATTATTATTTTATATTTATAGGGATCATTTTATCAAATTTTGAAATATTTAAGTGCTTATGTTATCCTTTAATTATAAGTTGGCACTCCAAGCTTTCATAACTGTGCATGTAGCATCCATTATAGTTTTGATAATATTATTTAAATGTATACTTTTTGGTGATACTTTTTCCTTTATATATTTGTTTGCAATCTCTATTGCATGAAATATTATAATTTTCATTTGTAATCTAATTTACATTTTGGTCATTGTGGACACTTTTATGAGGCAATTGAAAGTGATACTACATGCACAATCTATTGACAAATTTTATTTCCCCTTTATTGTGAACAGGTATATAATGGCCCAATTTGGAAGCATAAGAATGTTTTATAGTGGAAAGTTCATTGCAGAGCCGAAGTTGAAATATGTTGATGGGGAATCAAGTATTTTTGATAATCTAAACCTTTATTATGTTAGCTATAGGCAAATATGTGAGATGGGAAAGGAGTTACGATACCTTCAAGTGCATAAGACCTATTATAAGATACTTGATTTTGAATTTAGTGAGTCTTTGAGATTGATTGAATCAAATGAAAGTTGTCTAACTCATTAATCTGACGAAAATCCACCAAATGATTGATGTTTATGTAACTCAAATATTAGACACCCTATCATTTTCACCTGAGATATTACCTATATCTAGAAGAGAGGATGGAGATGGAGAGGGTGAGGAGGGAAGTTATAGAGATAGTGAAGGAGTTAGTATAGGTGCTGGCGAAGGAGTTAATGATGGAGTTGGTTTAAGCGTTGATGAAGGAGTTAGTGAAGGAGTTAATGAATAGGTGAATGATCATGACCATGACGAGGATTTTATATAAGTTTAGATTCCTAATGACCATTGGCTAGTTGAAATTGAGTCGACTGATTTTGGTAGTTTTATTGATAATGATTAATATCCAAGTGAAGAAGAGCCTGGTGAACCATTAAGAAGACCTAGTAGTAGTATTAGACATAATCCATATGATGTGGGAGTATATTAGAGATGGGTATAGAGTTTTGATAAGTAAAGAATTTAGAGATTCTATTATGGATTATGCAATGCAGACAAGATACAATGTGAAGTTTAAAAAAGTGAAAGTCATAGGATTAGAGTGGGATGTATTGAGGGATGCTTATAAGACTTGTATATTGTTTGTGACAAGAATAAAGGTTGCTTCAAAGTGGTGATGTACAATCCTGAGCATGATTGTTTTACGAACATCAAACCTAAATTGGTTTTAACTAAGTTCTTGATGAGACATTTTAGGGAAAGAATACTTAAGAAACCTAGTATCTCGATGGAAAAAATGGTTAAAGAATGTAGAGAAAAACTTAGTATATTTGTCAACTCAAGTATGTGTAAAGCTACAAAGAGGAGATTGACAAAAGAAAGGGTGAGTGATTATGTGAATGAATATGCCAAGCTACAAGGATACATTCATGAGTTAAGGATTAGTAATCCTGCATCAATAATTGAGTTAAAGCTAGCTAGTAATGAAGAAACTTGTTTGTTACAAGTTGCAAAATTAAGTTTTTACATATCATCAACAAGGATATTTATGACATTTATCCATTTATTCAACATCTTTATCTCTTTTGTGAAGCTCAAATGATTTTACATTTGCTTTAATGCCATCAAAAGAGGATGAAGGCATTTGAGGCTAATTTTTGGTATTGATGTCTACTTTTAAAAGAATAAATTCCAAGGTCAGCTATTGAGTGCAGTTGGGAGGGGTGGTGATGGAGAGATGTATCCATTGGCTTGAGCTGTTGTGGAAACACTAATTCTAGACATGGTTTATCAGTTTGTTGGCTTCATACTTGGAGTTAGATAACAATGAAGGGCTTAAAATAATATCAAATATGCAAAAGGTATTTTATTTTTCATTGATTAATAGTTTATTGTTGTACAAATTTTATATTAACTGAATCTTTTCTATGATTATAGGGATTCATTAGGGCGGAGGAAGATACATTACCATATGCCACTCATCGGATGTGCTCTAGGCATATATATATTGGCATATAAATTGGAAGTGATAGGATTTATAGAAGCAGTTTTAGAATTTTGCAAGATTTTAACGAGCAGTTTAAAAGATTGGATAAAATCAAACCTAGATGTGCATCATCATTACTTGAATATCCTTAGAAGAGATGGGCAAGATGTTACTAATTTTTTGAATCAAAATGCCCGGTTGTAGATAATAATATGAGTGAAACTTTTAATAGATGGATCTTACCAATAAAAGATAAGCCAGTTATCAGTATGATTGAAACCATTGGAATCATGGTGATGAATGGAATCATGGTGATGAATGGGCATGCAGATAGGAGAGAATTTATACATGGTTGGAAATCAGATGTTACACCCAAGATTATGAAGAAATTGGAGAAGAATAAGAAAGTCACAATGAAGTGGAGAATAGTTTGGATTAGTGATAAAGCATATGAAGTTTCCAAAGGTGATGACAAGTATATTGTACAGATTAGTAAACACCATTCATGTAGTTTTCGGGCATGAGAGCTTTATAAATATTCTTGCAAGCATGTTATAAGTAATATTCATCATTCCAAGCAACTACCAAAGGCATTTTTAGATGATTGCTATAAGAATGCAAAACTCTTAACACTGTCTGACCATGTGTTGCAACATATTAGAGGTCCAATTTTATGGCTTACTATTGATGCAGAAGTAATAAACCCCCACCTAAAAGAGTTATGCCAAGTATACCTGAAACACCTAGAATGAGAGGAGTAAATAAGCTTATTAAGTTGAACAACCCAAACAAGTTGACTCGAAAGAGTTAAGTACAAAAATGTAGAAAATGTGGCAATTATGACATTATAGAATGAAGGCTCAACTCAACCTACTCAACAATCTCCACAGGTATAAAACATTCTTTGGTTACTATGTATTGTTTCATATATCTAATGATCATTTATAACACTTTTGATTCATATTTATTAGGTCATTTCCAAGGTCTCTTCATAAGTTAAACATGTTGTTTTAACAAGTCAACAAAGTAATATTGTGAGTATATGATCATTTGTGACATCATTGATTACTTTCACAGATGAATATTGTTACTTAAATGTATGTTTGTAGGTTGGTAGATCTTTATATATTAGTAAAATGCAATTTGAAGAAGTTAATCCATATTCATTCAAATTGTCTTTTGAACCAAGAGGTCTAAGGTTCAAAGGACAACCTAGCGTAACTTCTCAATAGTTATAAACTGAAGCAATGAGTTAGAGATCATCAATGAATCAACCAACACATGATTAACCTTCTCAATCAAGTGCAAATAAGGGAAGCAATGTGGTTGATTTGCAGACTTTACATTAATGTTGTCTATATGTTGTTAGAACTTTAGTTAATACATCCAATCACTTTTGTATATGGACGGATAGATTCAATCATTTTTATATATAGACGGATTGTGATATAATCACTTTTGTATATGCTATTGCAATTATTTATTCTTATATAATCACTAAATTGTTTATTGTGATATAATCACTTTTATATATACTTGATGGTTTTTATGACAATTATTTAGGCATCATTAAGGCAACTTCATGAATAAAAAACAATAAAGACAAAACACAACACACAATATATTACAACTTAGTTGAAATGAAGATTTTTCATTCATTATAATTCAAGTTTTAAACAAAATAATACAATTTATTTCTAGTTGCCCACAAAAACCCATATTATAACAGTCACCATATAAACAAAAACCTTATTTTGATAATCAATAAAACAAATTTAATCTTATTTTTCCCTTTTGTCAACAAAACAATGTCTTCTTTCAATAGCTTTATTTGCTCCTCAATTTCTAACATTCAACGTGATTCAATTATGGTTCGTTGAGCCTCCTTATTCAACATACCTACTTCTTTCTTTAATTTATAAATTACTTTTATAGCTCTCTTACTAAATTTGTCATCGTACAACTTTAAAAAAATCACATCTTCCATCATGAAAGAAAATTAATAATTATCAAGAAAAACATTAAACATATATATAAACAATTTTACCTTCTCGAAATATAAACTTACAGGATATTTGGGGCATCTATAAAATCTTCTTGCTAGGTTATTACCACTCTAAAAAGTTCTTAACGGGGCTTTTAAACCAAAATAACACACCAAATAATCATTATTTGAATTTAATATAATGATAGTTGAAGACGTCATGCCCATATCTTTAGGTAATCACTACAAAATTCTATTAATACTATTAACTAATCTTGAAACATGAACTCACAAGAAAAAAAAGGATTTATTCACCTATTTACCCATCCACATGACCCCTTATTTCACCTTCCCAATTCAACAAAATGGTCTTGAGAGATATAACTTAAAGAATGAATGGTGGGCATCATTGGAAGGTAAAATCTAAAATCAAAAAGATTTTCAAGTTTTTAAGTTGTTTACACTAAGAGTCAGTGCAATACAATGAGGACAATAGAATTTAACTGGACCTACAATAGAATTTTTTGTACATTTAAAAACCAACCCAATTTATATAATATTAACAATCTAAATTGGACTATGAAATCACTATAAACATATGGTAAGGTCTAATATTCTCATTTTTGTAGCAATTACCCTTTCAACATGTAGAAATAAAGACATCACAATGCTCTGCAACCATGTAGCAACACACGCATTCACAAATTTAACTACCATGCTCAAAACAATAATCAAGTATTGATTAATATGTAATCGATCAAACACTACTTGGTCAAGAGATGCAACAACAAAATATATTCACATTCAAAGTGAAATTAAAGATACAACATATGAGGGTATGAATAACTATAAATCAAAAGATTTGACTCCATAACGTTATCTAAAAGTTGCACTCAATTAGAGAAAATTACCCTTTCTATTTACAAAAGCAAAGACTTCACAATGCTCTACAACCATTTAGCAACAGAAGCATTAACAAATTTAACTTCCATGCTTAAACCAATCATCGAATATTGATTAATATGTAATCAATTGAAACATTACTTGATTGAGAGATGCAACACTAAAATTTATTCACATTCAAAATGAAATTGAAGATATAATAGATGAGGGTGTAAAGAATTATAAATCAAAACATTTGACTCCATAACAAGCTACACTCAAATAGCAAAAATGGAACAAATGATGAAGAAACTTAATCATTATATTATAAAGAAGCATATTAAATTGTCCATACACCGCAACATATATAAAACATCATCACTAAACATTTTGTAATCATTTTCATCTTAGTTATAGGCTATTCCTTATCATAAATTGTTTAAAAAAACAAATATAAACTATTCATCAACATGAATTGTTTAATTATAAAAAACTAAGAATCTAACAACCCTAATCTGCAATATTGATACAATACCTACAAACAAAAGTCTTACCTTTTTCTTTGGATGGAATCGATCCTCAGTTCTTAAAAGGTAGTGGACGATGTGATTTTAATGGTAAACATGGAGGTGGTGACAACAATACATAAACAATAATAGTTCCACACAGATTGTTGACACAAGGATAGCAATCTTCTAGGTGGTGATGGTGGTGGTGGTGATAGGAATTAGGGATTTTTGTTTACTAAAAAAGAAGAGGAAGAATGCTATAGATTAGGGATTGAAGAAGAAGGAAGAACGATGCAGATTATTGTTGCTTCAATATTAGGTCAACATGGTGAACATTAGAGAAGAGCTCCAGATGTTGCACTTAGATAGAATTGAGACATATTTTTATTTAAATTCAACCTTTAAAACTCATCGTTTAAATTAAAGTGGGAAGTGAAACATACCTCTATTTAAACTCAACCTTTGAAATGCAACGTTTAAATATAAGTGAGTCGCATTTTCATTTAAACTCAGACATCTAAACGTACCATTTAAATGAAATTGGGAATCACTTCTGTTTAAACTCAATCGTCCAAATGTACCGTTTAAACTCCAATCGAACCCATTTCTATTTAAATTAAACAAATTCTACATCAATAATGTGGGTCCCACTTTCATATATTTTAAAAAAATCTATATAAAAGAATGCTACGTGATATTTAATTGACAAAAGCCTAATACCGTTAGCTTTTCCGTAGAGTCAGAGTCTATATTTAGGATTTAACTTACGCGTTAAAATCTAATTTAACATTTAGTGTAAATGATGAGAGATAAATTGTTTTTTAACTTGTCATTAAATGCTATAGGTCTCTGGAAAGAACGGGAGGGGGTTATCCTACGATACAGCTATGAAACTCAAGTCAGACTCTAGGTTTTAAATTTGTCAGAAAGTATTTGCCTTTAGAGAGATTTGGCACCATTTATCTGTGATACGATTTCCCATTCATATTCGAAATGGCAGATATGAAACGTGGTAATAAGACGTACGGGGGAATAAGCAACCTTGGATGGTTGAAACCTTGTGCCATAATTTCTGTAGGACATGGGAGCAACATCGCCATAAATAGTAAATGTGTGGCTTCCTTGGAAACACTCGCGAGCCTGATAATAGGCCTTGATTAATTTACCACCAAGACTTGTGACTGTCAATGGGCCTTTGATCGTTGGGGAGCCAATTTCGTTCGGCTATCATGCATCAATGCCAAATTCTCTTAACTAAACGATTAGTTTAAGGGTTTAAGAACGAAGGAATATAATAATTGTGCAAAATAGTATTTATTTTGGAGTTTTTAATTCTAGAAAAATAGATTTATCCCATCAAATTTGAAAATTTATTAAACCCCCTAAAGAAGGTGGGTATCGAGTTTTCATTTCAATCTAGATTTTTATCATGTTTATTTTTTACTCTTTTATTCTCAGTCAACTGTCCTCTTTACTTCCTTATCGCCTCTCAATTCCTTACGATCTCATATCCTACCTTATCGTGTCTCATCAACGAAGGAGTTTTTTGTTCTGCGTCTCATCATATAGCTCATCCAATGCCCGAAAATTACGATAAATTTCCTTGATAAAATTGATTAAATTTTTTTACAAACATATAAAGATAGCCCCAATAAATATATGAAAGACAAATTATTTTCATTTTTATTGAGGGTAAAATGGTATTATATTATCTTTCATTCTCATTAATGCAACAAACTAAAAAATATTATTAGTATTAATACAAAAACTCAAGTTACAAACCAAACATCATTATTTTTCATACACATCTCCATTTTCTTCTACTATTATACCTGTATCTATAGTCAACCCCGTGCTCAAACCAACCACCTACTAAATACATAAGTATGTTCGTATAAGTCTAAAAGGAGGTTAATGTGGTAATGGATCTAATTCCGTATTAGCGAAGTCTTTAATTGGAATGTCCTTATAGCTTCCCATGCTATAAAAAATTTGTAAGGTTATTATTAATATTATTATATCGAAATGGTAAAGAATATATACACTGTTTACTGAACAAAGCCTCAAGTTCCCACAGTGATGCTATCACTTTTTGACAAATGCCAAATTTACGTACGAGTAACCTCATTCATCAAACTTTACTAAGCTTTGGTTCAAATGTACATGGCGATGCAACTTTGACCACTGTATTTCTTATCCAATATTTGGCATGATTCTTGACACTCATTTTTGCGTGTTTGTCTGTGCATACGCGTGTCGAAAGGCCAGGAGTAAGATATTGTGGGTGGTTTTGATCTCATATTCATCATGGCGTCAACCCCTTCACTTCCAAGCAAACCCCAACTGATGCATGTTATTGTGTTCTTATAGGGTCAACCAAAATCCTGAAGGTTGTCCACCGGTAGCTTGCGACGCATGACTTGGAGGCTAAGAATAGGTCATCATTTCGATCTTACTGCAACACTTATCTCCCTTACATATTTTCTTCATCATAAAGCAAAGCTTGTCTAGTATATATATACATGTATACATCACCTGGTTGTAAAGTCTTCCCTCGCTGATTGGCACATAAAGGTGCAAGAGTGGTTGTTACTACCAGAATTTATCCAATTGTCAGTTGTCCTCCATTCTTTATATGTTTAATTTTCGATATCACAAAATTTTAATAGCTCATCCAATTCCCATTTTAGAAACTATAAAAGCTCTCAATAATTTTCTTTTGCAAAATTTCCAAAATATTATTTAACATTTTTTATATTCTAAGAGCTAAATACATATAAAACATTTATGGTTAAATTTTGATAGACAAGGAGATCTTCATTAACTTCTGATAATAAAACATTATCTCTTCAGTGAAATGATTAAATACTATCTTGATCGCGTAAAGTTTGCCATTAGAATTGGCTTACTAGAGTTTTGTATTTATGGAACATGAAAAAACGAAATGTTCACTTCGTTATCAATGGAGGCACACAACGGTTTAGTTGATACTGTGGTCTTTGACATTTAACTTCTAGTGAAATGATGTAAAAGCTTGACCTGAAGGTAACACCGGGCAAAGGAAGGAAGCGGATTTAGTGAATGGATTGAACTGGCAAACACGTGAGCATGTGTCTGTAGTTATTTTCACTTCCCCACATTTGACACGGTTCATTTTCTTTGGACCGACCAGTAAGAAGGAGCCCCAAGATCCAATTTGAGACAGAATCGCTGCAATCAAGCTATTACAGCGAAGAAGAATTGGCATGACCACTGATACAGGCATGAATATTAGGCCCCAGCAGATAAGTTACTAACCAGAATTGGGTTGCTGACCAAATGATGGTTTAAAATAATATTTCGAATACCATACCGGGCTTACTACTGGATTAGATTTTGGTATAGTATTATACCGGTATTGATTAATATCGGGTACCATTTCGGGTAATTTTGTAAATTTAGAAAATAGTTTCTAAATTTTTAAAAATTACAAAATAGTTCATTATCATATTGTACAGTTGTAGTTTATTTAATTTAGCTTATTTTATATTTTATTCCTTTTAGTTTATATATATCTTTAATATATTCTAATTATTTCTATATATAATAATTATCTAAATACAATAATTTATTGTAAAATAATGAAAATAATTCAATTTTTTTATTTTATCAAAATTTCGATATATTTTTTTAGAATTGTTATTTTTCACATTCCATTTCATTTTATATTTAATTAGACATAATCACAATTTTAATTTAATA
>JANSVA010000002.1:26184576-26196951 GCA_025504915.1 Erythroxylum reticulatum | reverse complement strand
CAATTTATTATTTATCAAGAGCAAAGTAAGTGGATTCATTTTGTGGTAATTATGTCTGAAAATATAAATTATTAAAGAGTAAGCAAACTAGTCAACAATATTAGAACTTTGTATAAAATCATGATGCATGTATTCATGATGATAGATATGACAAAACTTTTTAAAAAATTAAATCTTTATATGGCGGTTATTTTTCTTATCTACAATATACTAAGTGACGGTGGGCCATCTTATCTATTAAAAGAAAAATTAGGACCCACCCACTCAAAAGGATACTAAGCATCTTCATGCCTAACATTTTGAGAAGCATTACAATTTGGTCCATTCTTTTACCAACAGAGCTACAATGGGTAGGTTATTGATAAAATATGTTGAGTGTGTAACTATTTGATTCATCCACTAAATGTACTTGCAAATTATGCCTAGCTTGGAGGTAACATTTGCTACCAATGAGTGGACTTATCCTTAAGGAAACCCATACCATGTAAGATCTAGGATTCATGTCTGGTGGGGAGTAACACTTCACCACATACAAATAGGCCATTATATGGAGACCGTGGACTCTCACATTAGCATCCTCTCCCACTTAATCTTTTTAGGCTTTAAGTTTTACTAAATATCATCTTGTATAGATTCAATTTATTATTTACCCTATATTGTTTCATTATATATCTCATACATAATGAATGCAGGGCAAAGCCTATAGTTGGCAATTTTCTAAATGGCATACAATTACATAATATCACAAATTATTTGCATCCAATCATCCATTCATCTCATAAACTAACAAACCACTTTTGATTGTATTTCCTAGAACATAAAAATGATTTTAGGCCCAAAATAATCTTCTTGGACTTGGATCTTCCGCTCCAAACTCTTTGCGCATATGACCCTACCCATTCTGTAAAAATTATGTAATGGAATTTTATAAAACCGAATTTTGTCACTTTAAAAACCAAAAATTGTTCCATTAAAACAAAAAACCAACACTTTGTTTTTTTTTATATCAAAACTAAAACTTGGATTCATTGAAACAAAAATCCAACATTTGTTTCTACATAAAAACCAAAGCTTGATTTATTGAAATAAAAATCCATCATTTTGGTTTTCACAAAACCTAAACTATGCCAATACATTACAAAAGGATACACCAAAAACCAATAACTCTTAATTTCATTAACCTATGGATGTTTCATCTTCATCATTACATCAATTTGTACATTACAAAATCAAAATTAACAGAAAAATGAAGCCAACATGGAAACATGGTGATTATAGACCACCATCCCTGTTACAAACCAAATGAAGAAATCTGAATTGGTAAATTTTAATGAGCATTTTATATTGATTTTAGATACATAATTTGTTAAACTCTTGTCCATTTGACATTCAAATTGCACTAATTGAGAGTTATTTGTTTTAATTATAGACACATATTAGATTTGGGACCTTCAAAAGCCTAAAGCGAGAAAAGCTCTAAATAGAAGCAAAGAAAAAGACCCAAATGGCACAGTCGTAAGAAGAAAAGAAAGACCTAGAGGAGATGGATACATTTTGAATACAAAGAACAACAAAAGAGAGGTAATGACATAAAAGGAGAGGGACTAATAGCTTGAGTTATATGACTAAGGTTAGACCAAACACTCTTAGAAAATCATTCAATACATAGAAGACAACAGCTTGGCGACACAACGAATGAATAAAGCAGCTAGCAGTGGAGAGAGTAGCATGCGTGAATAAGGAGGACAACTGGAAGGAACATTAAATGGAGCGGAAACAAAAATAATGAGAGGTAGTGACAATAGAGCTAGAACATGAGCTGATGGACATTCAATTCAGAGGAGAAGAAAATAAAGCAAGTGGCGTCACAACCAAGGAATGAAGCAGCCTTCATTGACTCACGGTCACTCTCCACTCATTCACCAATGCAAGATGCAACCTCATTAGGCATGTAGTAGCTCTCACACCAACAACACACACTCTATTCCATTAACAAAAGTGTGTAAAGAGGACAACAAGCTAAATATGGCCAAACATTTTTTAATCCCAGTATAACCATGGCTGCTGGGAATGAATTTGTTTTATTCCTTACTTGACTTAATTTTTGTGAATTTAACAAATGAAATTATATATTATGACCATAATTTGTATTGCATTGATGAATATGTGTAAGTAAGTTTTATTTCGAATAAGGTTAGGATTGATATTAGATTAGGACAATTTTATGGTATTGGTTTTTGCTTGAATGAATACATATTTAGTCCTAAATTAGCTTGATCACCTAGAATAAGACCTTAATTGATTGAATGCCATCACTAATGGGATTTAATTTGTTGAAAGATTAATTAAGCAACATTCTTGAGACTAAAGCGTAGACCAACCTTAGGATCTTGTGTGAGGATACCTAGGATTAATGAGCTTAATTTTAGGCTTTTTATCTTGAATGCCTTTTATTCCAAATAATCTATGGACCAAGTAGGTAACTCAGATTTAGAAGAGAAGGGAATTCCTATGAACATTAGGTTTGAATTGCTTAAGTGAAGTAATCCCTAAATCAATCCATCGTTATAAGTTTTAGTGTCTAATCTAATTAAAATCTGATACCTTGACCAATTTCTATCATTTGATTAAATTTAGTCATTTTTAATTCATACTTTGCATCTTGCATATTTTCTTAATTCGCTTATTTTATTTAATTATCAAAATCAATAAATTCTAGAACAACTGAGTAATTTTGAAATATTTAATTTAATTGTCTTGCTTGTTGGAATCCCTTAGGTACGATATCTGATTCTTACCGTTTTATATTACTTATCAAACAACAGGGTACGCTTGCCTCTAGTTGGTCTAGATATAATTTAATTTATATTGATTTGTTTAGATCGCAAAATTTTTATGATGCTGTTGTCGGGGATCAAACTCGGGTAGCCCGCGTGACAGGCAGGAATACCACCCATATAAAGAAATGTTGGTAGTTGTGGTCACTTTTGACAAGTTTCATTCATATTTGTTTTTTTCTAAACTGATTGTGTATACTAACCACGTAGCCTTTAAATACTTGATGAAAAAGCCGATGATAAACCCAGAGTAATTCTTTGGGTTTTAATTTTGCAGAAATTTGACATTGAGCTGAGAGATAAGAAGGGAGCTGAGAATTTTGTAGCTGATCACTTGTCAAGTTTAGATGAAGCTACCATCGAGAGTGCAACAAAGAAGGACATTCAAGATACTTTTCTTGATGAGCATCTGATGGTTACGACAGTCAGTCCTTGGTTTGCAAACTATACAAACTACCTTGCTGGTAATATCTATCCCCCTAATTTTTCTTATACTTAAAAGAAATTGTTTTTATCTGAGGTGAGATACCATCTTTGGGACAATCCTTTTCTTTACAAGATTTGTGTGGATGGTATTATTAGACCCTCCATTCTTGAAAAGGAAATGTCCTCTGTGTTACTTCATTGTCATTCTAAAGAGGCTAGGGGACATTATGGTGCATCTAGGACAACTTAAAAAGTTTAGAGTGTGCTTTCTATTGGCCTAGCTTATTTAGGGATGCAGTTACATTTTTCAAATCTTGTGATAGGTGTCAAAGAGTCGGGATCATTAGTAGGAGATATGACAAGCCATTAACTAACATTCTTGTTTGTGAGGTTTTTGATGTTTGGGGCATAGATTTCATAAAACCATTTCCTAAGTCTTTCTCCAATCAATATATATTGGTTGTTGTTGAATATGTTAGCAAGTGGGTGGAAGAAGAGGCATTGCCCACAAATGAGGCTAGAACTGTTGTTAAGTTTTTGAAGAAGCATATTTTTACACGTTTTGGCACACCTATGGCTATCATTAGTGATGGGGGGGTCACATTTTTGCAACATACTTTTTGATTCATTATTAGCTAAGCATGGGGTGACCCATAAGGTTGCTTCTCCATACCACGCCTAAACTAGTGGGCAAGTTGATGTCTCAATCAGGGAAATAAAGAAAATACTAGAGAAAACTATTAATGCTTCTAGGTGAGATTGGTTCATAAAGCTAGATGATGCACTTTGGGCATATAAGACCAAATTTAAGACACCCGTAGGCATGTCACCATTCAGGATAGCTTATGGCAAGTCTTGTCATCTTCTAGTTGAGTCAGAGCATCATGTATACTAGGCTACCAAATTTCTTAACTTTGATTTGACTTCTATAGGTGCTAAGAGACTTATACAACTTCATGAGCACGAAGAGTTTCATTTGGATGCTTATAACAATTCGAAGTTGTATAAGGAGCGTGTGAAGAAGTGGTATAATAAGAAGATCCTCTACTAAGACCTTATGGTAGGCAACTAGGTACTGATCTGTAACTCTCGTCTTGGTCTTTTTCTACGGAAGCTTAAGTCAAGGTGGTATGGTCCATTCAAGGTGATTCAAGTCCTTCCTTTTAGGGTCTTTGAGGTAAAACAAGAAAATGAAAACCCCTTGAAAGTAAATGGACAATAAGATAAATTGTATATGCCTAGGTTTGTGGATAATTCTGAGAGCGATTGTCTCTTTAAGACACTTCGCCTCCTTGATCGCAGTGCATGACTTTCAATAGGACTGTAGTTTTCTTTCTTTTCTTTTCTCATTGTTTACTTTCCGTCTCTTTCTATTTTAATGCATTTCTTTGAGTTGTTTTGAGTTTTCTTTAGGGTTTGTGTGGTTAGTAACAAAGAGTTCTTAGCCGATTCTTTTTCAAGGAAGTTCCTTCTTCCTCTTTCCCCTCTTTGTGTTTGATTGTTAACTACTTAAACATTAGGGGCAATATTCATATTAAGTGGGGGGGGGATTGAGATTATGTGCCTGCTAATGTTTATGATGTTGATGACGAGAGATACACACTTGAATGGTTGCGACTCTTTTGGTAGCTAACTTAGGTCCCATTTTTTATGAATTTGACCATACAATTCTGTCAAAGTAGTTGGATGGAGAATTGAGTTATATGCATGAATTTGGATTGGTAGCTTGAGAGGATAGTGAGCCATGTTGATTGATTGAAGTAGTTGATTGTATAAACTTAGTTAATAACTGATGCTAAAGGATGAGGCAATGTATGGAGTTTGATGGATTTTCATTGAAGAAAATGTGAGGTCTTGAGCCATATGACTGCATCTCATAGTCATTTATTTTCTTTTTTGTATGCGATGCTTCCCTATGTGGATTGCCTTCAGAACTTGTTTTGAACCTATTTGATACTACTAGTTATATGCTTTACGGACATGATAAAGGCCTTCTTTGTTTTTAACCTTTAGCTTAAACGACCTACAAAGTCATTTTTCCTTTGCTACCCCCTGTAAACCTTTGGCCTTGTTTGTTTTTGTATTAATCGAATTGCAATAAAACCTGAAAACTTTTTAGGTTGACCCTTTCACAAATTGAACGAAGTACTAAGTATTTGATTCCCTTGACTTAGGGACTTTTGTTTTATATGCTATTTTGAGATGCTTTAGTGGTACATCTACTCAGTTATTGTTGATTTGTGCTGCTACTATCTTTTTTTATGTTTATTGTTGCAAAAAGCAACAAAAACAAAAACAAAAAAAGAAAAAGAGAAAAATAAATTAAACAGTAGCATTGGATAGTTATGAGTAGTTGTAGTCTCGTGTTTTTATTTGCACATCTTAGAATTTCTTTTTTATTATCCCACATTACTTAGTACTTTGTAAATGCTTATGAGTAGCCTTTTTCCTTTTTACTTTACCTTAACTAAGTGCCATTACAACCCTTAGTAAAAGCCCTTTTGATCCATGATGGCATGCACTTTATGTAGTGAAAAATAGGTGAATTTGCAAGCCTATGGTAGTTTAATCTCTTAGAGGAAGCTTTGAGCAAAACATAACCCTTATACACTTGAGGATAGTCCATTTTAATTTTGATCAATGTTTATGCTTGCTTTTGATCAAAGATATCTATGTTTGATTTATTTTATGCGTATTGATGAAAAGATTATGATACATGTAGTAGCTTGACACTTGAGTTGCCAAAGTTTAAAGGATTGCAATCACTTGATTTTCATTGAAAATAAAATGACAGAATATCTTGGTTGTGATCTAAGTAAATCGCCTGAGTATAAGCAACAATTCAAGTGTGGGGGTGTTGTTAATGAGCTTTTTATATTGATTTTAGATACATAATTTGCTAAACTCTTGCCCATTTAATGTTCAAATTGCACTAATTAAGAGTTATTTGTTTTAATTCTAGGAACATATTAGATTTGGTACCTTCAAAAGCGTAAAGTAAGAAAAACTCTAAATAGAAACAAAGAAAGATACCAAAACAACACAACAGTAGGAAGCAAAGAAAGACCTAGAGGGGCTGGATACATTTTGAATACGGAGAACAACAAAAGAGAGGTGATGGCACAAGAAGAGAGGGACGAAGAGCTTAAGTTACGTGACTAAGGGTGGACCAAACACTCTTAGAAAATCATTCAATACATTGGCGGCATAACGAAGAAATGAAGCAGCTGGCAATGGAGAGAGTAGCATGGGTGAATGAGGAGGATAGTTGGAAACATTAAATAGAGAGGAAACAAAAAGAATGAGAGAGACTGTGATAAGAGAGCTGGAACGTCAACTAATGAACATTCAATTTAGAGGAGAAGAAAACAAAGTAAGAGGCAAGACAACCAAGGAACGAAATAGCCTTCATTAACTCACGGTCAAACTCCACTCATTCACCAATGCAAGACGCAACCTCCCGAGGCATGCAGCTGCCCTCACTCCAATAACACACAATCCACTCTATTCATGAAAGTGTGGAAAGAAGACAACTAGCTAAACATGGCCAAACATTTTTTAATCCCAGCATAATCATGACTGCTGGGATTGAATTTTTTTATTACTTATTTGTCTTAATTTTTGTGGATTTAACCAGTGTAATTATATATTACAACAATAATTTGTATTGAATTGATGAATATGTTTGAGTAAGTTTTTTTCGGTTAAGGTTAGGATTAATATTGGATTAGGAAATTTTTTGTGGTATTGGATTTTCCTTGATTGAATGCATATTTAGTCCTAAATTAGCTTGATCACTTAGATTAAGGCCTTAGATGATTGAATTCCATAACCAATTGGATTTAATTTGTCAGAAAATTAATGAAGCTACATAATTGAGACTAAAGTGTAGACCAACCTTAGGATCTTATGTGAGGATACCTAGGATTAACAAACTTAATTTTAGGCTTCTTGTCTTGAATGCCTTTTATTCCAAATTATTTATGAACTAAGTAGGTAACTCGTATTTAGAAGAGAAGGGAATTCCTATGAACATTAGGTTCGACTTGCTTAAGTGAAACAATCCTTAAATCAATTCACCGTTACAAGTTTTAGTGTCTAATCCAATTAAAATCTGATACCTTAACTAATTTCTGTTATTGGATTAAATCTAGTCAATTTTAATTCATACTTTGCATCTTGCATATTTCCTTAATTGGCTTATTTTATTTAATTTTCAAATCAATAAATTCTTGATTGTCTAAGTAATTTTGAATTGTTTAATTTAATTGTCTTGTGTGTTGGAGTCCCATGGGTATGATATCTGGTTCTTACCATTTTATATTACTTATTGACGTGGTACGTTTGCCTCTAGTTGGTCTAGATATAATTTAATTTATAATGCTTTATTTTGACTGCAACAAGTTTTTGATGCTATTGTCGGGGATCAAAATCGAGTCGCCTACGTGATAGGCACGAATACCATCCACACAAAGAGATGTTGACAGTTGTGTTCGCTTTTGACAAGTTTTGCTCATATTTGGTTTTGTCTAAAGTGCTTGTGTATACTGACCATACAGCCTTGAAATACTTGATGACAAAACTCGATGCTAAACTAAGACTAATTCATTGGGTATTACTTTTATAAGAATTTGACATTGAGCTGAGGGATAAGAAGGGAGCCTAGAATTTTATTGTTGATCACTTGTTAAGGTTAGATGAAGCTGCCTTGGAGAGTGCAGCAAAGAAGGACATTTTGGAGACTTTTCCTGATGAGCATTTGATGGTTATGACAGTCACTCCTTTATTTGCAAACTATGTAAACTATGTTGTTGGTAATATCTATACCCCCGATTTTTCTTATGCTCAAAAGAAAAAAATTTTATCTGAGGTAAGATACTATCTTTGGGATGATCCTTTGTTTTATAATATTTATGTGGATGGTATTATTAGGCACTGCATTCCTGAAGAGGAAATATTCTCTGTGTTACTTCATTTTCATTATAGAGAGGTTAAGGGACATTATGTTGCATCTAGGACAGGTCATACAGTTTTAGAGTTTGGTTTCTATTGGCCCACCATATTCAGGGATGCATTTACAATTTTCAAATCTTAAGATAGGTGTCAAAGGGTTGGGAACATTAGCAGGAGATGTGACATGCCATTGACTAACATTCTTGTTTGTAAGGTTTTTGATGTTTTAGGAATAGATTTTATGGGACCATTCCCTAAGTCTTTCTCTAATCAATATATTGGCTACTGTTGATTATGTTAGCAATTGGGTGGAAGTAAAGGCATTACCCATTAATGAGGCTAGAGGTGTTGTTAATTTTTTGAAGAAGCATATTTTTACACGTTTTGGCACACCTAGGGCTATCATTAGCGATGGGGGGTTGCATTTTTACGACAAGCTTTTTGATTCATTATTAGCTATGTATAGGGTGACCCATAAGTTTGCTACTCCATACCACCACCAAACTAGTGGGCAAGTTAAAGTCTCAAACAAGGAATTACAGGAAATACTAGAGAAGAATATTAATGCTTCTAGGCGGGATTGGTCTTTAAAGCTAGATGATGCACTTTGGGCATATAGTGTAACATTGCATTACCCATGTTAAGGCTAGAATTATGATTTGTGAGAAAGTACTGAGAAATTAGGAAATGCACATCATGCTTTAGTTAAATATGACATGCACATTTTTGCACATGAATATGATTGTACATGCATCCATTAACATTTTTCAGGTATAATTGATTTATAAAATTGATCTATAAATCTAAATTATGGATTTTATTGTCTTGGAAATTAAATTGTTGAGTATTAAAATTGATTTAGCAATTTTGGTGATTTTTTGAAAATTTGTAGTATTTTTGGACTAGAAAAATGTTAAAAATAGACCAATTATAGCGTGACACGTGGACTAATGAATTATTGACAAATGGCATAGATAAATGAGTAACATTTGGCATAAGTATTTACTTAACAAATGGCAGCAATGATTGAGTGATAAATGGACTAGTAATTAGGTGACATTTGGTAGCTTATGTAAGGGATAAGTGGCTTAGATGCTTAAGGACATGTGTTGAAATAATATGGTGACATCTAGCACCTTAGGTGTAATGTTTCTGCAGCATTGTTTCAACCTAGCTCATTCTTCTTCTCTTCTCATCTCTCGCCACCGAAACTTGCTTCCGTATCCCCTTCTTATGTTTTTCTTGAAGCTTTGCTAAATTACCAAACTAAATATATGCCTTTACCTTTCACAAAATAGCTAAAGAACTAGTTGACTGTTGTTGTTTCATCATAGCTGAAAGTCATTTAATTCCACCTTGATGATTCTACATGTTTGGCGTACTGATTTAGAGAGATTTGTGATCTGGGATTAAAACTGAACAAGTAAGTAAAAGATTAGTGTTTATGGCATGTTATAATAGAGAATTGATGATGATGAATTAGGATGAATGCCATATTATGTTAATGATTCATTGTGCTAGAATTTGATAACGGGAATGTTTTTACTAAACATACATCTGTATTTAGGGCATAACTTGATCTGTGAGTATCCAAATTGGATGGAGTTTGATTTGTAGTAAAATAGAGACATAGAACTACATTTTTCATAAAAGAATCGAATTTGAACTATGTCCTTAAGAGTCTGGAAATTTAGCTTGAGATAAAATTGGTGTTCTATCGAGTTATGAAAATAGTCTGCGGATTTTTTATTATAACTTGGAGGATACTGAACTAAAATGCATGATATTGATGTCATTAGACTTTCAAAACATATAGGAACTTTTGATTAGTAGAAGATTTTGTTGGTTTATGCCCTATGGTCAATCACTTTGGTTGTAGTTTAGTGACAAATTATTTAAAAGGCATTCTTTATCTTGTATATGTTTAGATGTCTACGATAAAGTCCATGGGATAATTTTACATTGTGGATGAGATTATAATGAGATTATAACTATGAGATTCATATTGCATTTATGTATTATTCTTAAATGTTCGTAGTCATTGTTCTATTAAGATTGGACATTAATAGAACGTAAGAAGACTAGTATACGCTTTGTTTTTTCTTATAAAGGAAGTAGTCGATATCATAGGCCAAATAGAGATATTTAAACGAACGTATGGGTGCTTGCTAGAGAGCAAGTTGACTGAACAGACCCGATATGAGAAATTCATTTGGAACTTTACTTGTATGCCTATGAAATTCTCATTGTGATGATTGTATAAATGATCCTTTGACTTGAGGTCATCAAAGTTATCTTGTATGGGGATTGTTATGTTTTGATACTACTTATGATCCACTTTATCAGAGGTCATTAAATGGGTAGTCATTGGATGTAGCATGAACTATAAGGAGATAGTAGAATGATCAAGATAGGATTTATCACCTTAAAGCAATTAGGCAAAATGGTTCGTTGTTCTCAATTAATATTGATTCGGAAAATCCTTGGGCAAGGTGGAATGATATTTTGTAAATAGTGTACAAATATCATTAATTGAATCAATAGCTAATGGCGGAGAACTAATATAATTGGACTCAAAATAGAGTAGACATTAATTCCATGCTCTATGTCTAATTGCAACATTGTATGATGAAAGGATTGAATTATATGAAAAAAATCATGCACGGAAAGGTTAGTCAAAACCACTTTGACATTCCTAAATATTTGGGTGGTCATTTTGTGTTGTTAGATGTCAATCTTGATCTATGATTATAAATTGTTTAATTGGAGAATTAAAGATAAATTAAACGGAGTTTTAATTGATATAATTCTAATTATGAATTAGAATTAGAATTTATAATTATTACCAAAATATTTGGGAACCTAATGGATCTCACATATAGAATGGGTTGGAGAGAGTAAAGTTGATTTAATCAAGTTGGACTTGATTATAAAGTTTGAGAAACTTTATGATTAAATATGAGATATTTAATAAATAAGGATCAATATAAGATATTGAATCTTATTTGGGCATAATTGGTATTTAATTAAAATTATTTGTAATTCTAACTAAAGTTTAATTGAAATTAATATTTAATTTCAATTAAATTACTAAAACGTCCAAAGCTTATTATAAATAGGCTTGAGCTCTATGGAGCTAGCACTTCATGCTTAACCCTCTCGGTAAGAGTTACAGAGTTCTCTCAATCTGTTATATGGATACCGTTAGAGGCCAGACACTTGTGCTACTACGATGGTTGAGATGGATCAATTTGAGAAACAGTTCGAGGGATGCATTAAGATAAAGATCAAGCATTGATTCGTGTTAATCATTTTATATAATTAAATAGATCTTGATTTTTGGAAAATCAAAAGTCAAGAAAAAGTTTCATGATTTTTCCATTACGGTTCGTATCAAATCCTGACCTGATTTTCCAACAGTGGTATCGAAGCATAATTTATTTCTATAATTTGATTAAATTGGTTGCGTGAGATTGATCTTCATAATTTGGAATTGAAATTGTTTAAGTGTTAACCAACTGAAACCTAGAATATTTGCGAATTTGGTTGAATTTCACATTTGTGGCTGTTTCCGTTTTTTGGAAAAACTCGATAGGTTTTGGGTTTGGTTGTTGTGAACTGCCTCATTACCGAACCTTTAGAAAAAGTTTTTGGGACTTTGCTTTTTAAAAACCCAAAGCCTTTTGATTTGTAAAACCCAAAATTGTTATGTAAATATACGCAATAAAAAGGCCTCGATCTTGTACAAAACGATGAACAGTGAATGAGTTTGCTGAGGGCAGAGAGAATTGATTCACGAGGAAGATTAATTTCTTGGCTTTACGAATCAACTCCTTCGTAAGAGTTAGACGTGCATCTCCCAGAGTGTGGCCCATGAAAAGTAGGCGGCATGAGGGAAGCAAGTCGTTGGAAAACCTTGGGTGGCTGTTATTACCTTGAAACGTGGCATTGAAAATCTCTTGGAAGGGTTGGATATGCTGTGTCTCTAGGCATATCACCAGCATCAAAATCTCTTAGCGGCGGTGCTTATAAATTTAGGTTTTCTAAAACACAAAGAAGAAGATGATCTTTGGAAATTGGTTTTGTAGGGCCCGAAGGCCACTACTGTGGAGCCCGGCCTCCACCGCCATCACTCCAGGTATTGTCCCCTCTGGCACTC
>JANSVA010000002.1:26172519-26184476 GCA_025504915.1 Erythroxylum reticulatum | reverse complement strand
ATGCCATGTGGAGTTCTGTAGTGATCGCACGTAGCACTCCCTTATCTTAGGCTATGTATCGGAATGACCTACGGGCAACCCGGTACGTACCCTAGGGTAATGGGGTGTTACAGTGGTTGCTAGGATTGAATTTGTTTTTATTCCTTATTTGTCTTAATTTTTGTGGATTTAACCAATGCAATTATATATTATGATCATGATTTGTATTGCATTGATGAATATGTGTGAGTAAGTTTTTTTTTTCCAATTAAGGTTTGGATTGATATTAGATCAAGACAATTTTTGTGATGTTTTTTTTTGCTCGATTGAATTCATATTTAGTCCTAAATTATCTTGATCACCTAGATTAAGGCCTTAGATGATTGAATGTCATAACTAATGGGATTTAATTCGTCCCAAAATTAATCAAGCAACATACTTGAGACTAAAGTGTAGACTAATCTTAGGATTTTGTGTGAGGATACCTAGGATTAACGAACTTAATTTTAGGCTTCTTGTCTTAAATGTCTTTTATTTCAAATTATCTATGAACCAAGTAGATAACTCGGATTTAGAAGAGAAGGGAATTTCTATGAACATTAGGTTTGACTTGCTTAAGTAAAGTAATCCCTATATCAATCCATTGTTACAAGTTTTAGTATCTAATCCAATTAAAATCTGATACTTTAGCCAATCTCTGTCATTTGATTTATGTCTAGTCATTTTTTAATTTGTACTTTGCATCTTGCATATTTTGTTGATTCGCTTACTTTATTTTATTTTCAAATTAATCAATTCTTAATCGTCTGAGTACTTTTGCATCGTTTAATTTAATTATCTTGCTTGTTGGAATCCCTTTGGTACGATATCCGGTCCTTACCATTTTATATTACTTGTTGACGGTGTATGGTTGCCTCTAGTTGGTCTAGATATACTTAAATTTATATTTTTTTGTTTAGACCGCAACAATAATTACATAATTACAATTGCAAAACCATATACGACGTAGTTTAGTTAAACCTAATTAATTAGTTTAATTAAGTCTTACATGTATAAATATTTAAGGTTTTTGAAACACATAACCAGACATGTCAATAACTTAATAAAGAAACTAACATTGAACTAGTATTAAAAAAATTAAAAGTTTAAATATTTAATTGCCACTTTTTAATATTTGAAATATTAGCAAAGTGCAAATTTTTTTTTATTAACCCACTATAAAACCCTTGGAAAATAACTTTTAAGTGGTGGTACTTTCCTTACTTGCAAACAGAAGGATTTAATTTAAAGAACCCTTGATAAAAAGAAAAAAAGGGACCTCGGAAATGTGTCTCAGAATGAACTCACTTCCATCATTGGATTTGATGTGCTCCTCAAGTTGAATCTTGTTTCGTGGCAAAAGCTTTGACATTTAATCGGCAATTCAATAACAAAAAGTATCAGATAACCCCCACCTCGTGTCAATTTTGCAAATTATGGCTTCCAGATGAACTGAAAGAGAAAGAGAACTCGGGGCTACGACACAGTAATACAAGTTGTAAAGTGAGATCAAACGCATTTTTAAACTGCAAAAGGGAAAGTTTTTAAGGCATCTCTGCGTCGTCAGTCACCCACATGCACGCAGAACTAGACTTTAATACAAAGACATTTTGTTTCCACCATCTCAGCTCATTCACTCTTTTAAATTCGTTCTTCCTTCTCCTTTTTAGATAGCCTTGCATTCCTAAGCTAAGATAAACCCGAACCAATTAATTATCAAAGCTATTAGTAGTGACCGATTTCCAATAAGATTTCGCATCCTTACAAACAAAAGCTCAAACAAGCATTTTTGCTTTGACCAGAACTTCAGTACAACCTAACTCAATATTCCAGCAATTATCTACAAGGTCAAAAGCACAAAACGGGACATTGCCTCCTGTAGTGTTCAATTCGATATATGTTTATGAAGAAAAACATTATAACCAACAACCCCAAAAGAAAAGATAGTTTTTCTCCTATGATGCAAAGGAAGAAGCGATAAAAAAAAAAAAGAATGCATGGTGTTTTTCTGGTACGCAAGCTGTCTGCTGTTCGGAGCTTTGATGTAGCTACACTGAAGGCTGAAATTAAATTCATCGAGGATGACCATATCCAGGCAGATCATGCCAGTGATGATCTCGTCTCAAAGAAGATGAGCCCCCGGTGGTATTGTTGCTGTTGTCAGTGTTGCCTGGGGTGGTGGTTGTGGTTGTGGCGGTGGTGCTGATACTCCACAAAGCAGTGTCAGTAGGGCTAGAGCTGCTTATATAACCGCCCTGGTGCCAATTCTGATGCTGAGAAGAGCTAGCAGGTCTAATAATCCCCTCTTCGCCAGCATAAAACCGGTGCTCTTTACTCTTTGCTTCCGTATTACCTCCTTGAAAGAACTGTCTTTGCTGTTGTATTTTGGGATATTGTGACGATCCATAGGAAGGACCTGCATCGAGACCATGAACCTGCCTCAGATTTGAAGAACCAACCAAATCAACGCTAGGATTGATGGAATGGTTTACAGGTTGGTGATGACTAAGCAACGGCGGTTGTTGGTTGTTAAAAGACTGAATCGCCGCCAAAGAAGCCAAGTAACCACCGCTTGGATAGTTCAGTCCCATTGAAGCAATCCCAGAAGGGGAAACTAAGTTCCTAAAGTCCTTACCACCCAGAGGAGCACAAACTGTATTAACCGTATTAGCGGTACTTGAGACGATATTATATGAGGTCACCAGATTCTGCGGCACTTGTGGCGGCTGTTGCGACTGAGACCTTGAATTCTCACTTGATGATGAAGAAGAAGACGTAGTAGAAGAAGTTTTGCTGCGCTTGCCTTTCCGGCAACCTCCTCCTACGGGGACGTTTCTTAGGGTGCCACCTTTAGTCCAGTACCTCCGGCAAGTCTTGCAAAAGTACCGAGGTTGGGAGAGACTGTAGTTGTTGTAATAACAGAACTTTGTATTGAGAGAATCGCATCGAGGACATTTCTGTGGTGGGTTTTGATGTTGTTGTGGTTGCTGTTGATTATCTCCTGGCATCGGTTTCACACTTTGATCAGGGATTTGATTCATCTCATCACTCACTCCTCTACCCTGCTGCTGCATCTCCCTTTTCTCCATCTCTCTCTTTCTGTCTCCTTTTTTACTCAACTCCGAAAGATACCTTCTCTTCTCTTATATTCTGGGATTATGATTGGGTCGGTGAAGATATATATGAACTGGTCTTTTGGCCGCATGCAGGCTCTTGAGAGGGAGGCGTTTCAGATTATACAGAGAAGAGACTTGAAGTGTCCCTTTCTGACTCCTCAAAGTCTTACAAAATAGCTCAAGACCACTGATGTCGTTACCAAGCAAATATACTCAGCTGGTCTCTATATCCAAAAAACAAATCCTTGTTCTCTCCCTCCTATCTTAGATATAATAAATGAACAAATAAAATACCAAATGTGAAATCAAAAACACAGTATGCCAACCAAATCTTCCATTACATTCACACAATTACTTCTCAATAAATAACATTTGGAGTAACTATAGAAACTAAGAGAAACATAGAGATCACCGGCCCTTATGAGAGCCAGGCAAAATATAGGATGCGAACGGATATGTTGAGATAGAGGAATATGCCCGCTAAGGTAAGGTCTTTATTTCAACAAAATGGATTAGTAACAGAAATAAAACAGAGAGATCGTAGAGAAAGACATAAACTTGTTTGGATTAGGTTCAGTCCCTGCTCCCATGTTTCACAACCCGAGAGACAAAGGAAACATGGGCATAGAAAATCCACTTCATTGTTTTAATCAAAACTCCATATATGGAACCTAACCCAGAAAATTACCAGATAAGAACAACTCCTACCTAAACTCACAGTAGATAATCAAAAAAAGAACATGATATATGATGACAGACAGTGAACTGAACAATCGAGGATTAACCAGTAGTGCAGAAGAAAGGTCGTCGCATCGCATGGGAAGGTGGCGTGGCTGGTGCTGAATGGTGGTGGTGGTGATGGTGTCAACTGTGTCACAGTTTCAGCTACTCCACACTCTTTGTTCTTTTCCCACTTTCTGTTTGCTTTCTATCGCTTTCCTTCCACTTTCGCTGTTTTTTTATATTATTCCTCTCTCTACATGCCTTTTCTTGTTGCTACAATCTAAGTTCATTTTCTCTCTCTATCTTCCATTTCTTTCTTCTCCTTCGATTCTCTCTCTGACATCACCAACTTCAACTTTGCCTGTCGGAGCGCAACTATTCTTACATCCTGAAGGCTAACTTGGTTCAAAGACAATCGTATCCCTTCGAATTTAAGATTAAAAACCAACAAGTTCCCTTTTAGTTTAATAGAGATTGATAACAACTTCGAAACTAAAACCAAGAAGGAAGGTTTTGATATATTTATATCGAAGCCTTATGCACTTGAATGAATTTACTGAAAATATCTTTTTAATTTATGTAAAACTATTCATATGATAAACATGAATAATGTGACATTTATATAGATAAATTTAGATTTCAATTAAATTGTTAAATTTCCGAAACTTTTATTTCTTGAAGAAATGTAAATATAAGTCATGAAAAAGTTGAAATGAAAATTTAGTCATAATATTAACATAAGAACATATCTTAAAAGCAGAAAAAGTTTTACATCAAAAAATTATTTGTAGTGTAAGTATACCTTTAATGCCAATAATTGAAAAAAAAACAACCATCGGCCAATAATTAACAAAAAATGATATCATCAAAACCTTAACGTAATAACAAAATTAAGATGCCTATTTATTGTTTAATAGAAAGGTTGAAAATATTATAATGATGATCACGTGTCTTACAATATATTTCTTATAATAAGTAAGGAAAAGGAAATTTTATTTATTTTTTATTAGCCTTTTCACAAGTATTTAATTTTAAAGGGATTGTCTGACTTTTCACTAGGTATATATCATGCGATCCTTCCTCCCTTTTTCTAGCAACAAAACTATCTAGCCTCATGTTTTGTTTTTTAGAAGTTTCAATTACATATTAAGGTAATAAACTATGGGGTATTCTCCCAGCTAGCCTTGAGCTTGTCCCTATCCCCTACCTCCTCTTCCTCCCTTGCTGCCATCAACGACCTCATTCGTCTATACTTCACCTATATATGCATTTCCTCGTTCCTCTATCTTTATGCCACTCCTTAAATCTAACAAGAACCTCAAGCTTTTGTCACCTGAGCTCCTCGCATCTGAACCCTCAAAGAACGATTAGGACTTTGAAACTATTATCAAGAGAAAGACCTGTCCTTAGATAGTTGGAGTAGCTTCCCCTCGCACTAAGCTTAAATACATTGTCCTAACAACAAATGGTGATCCTCCTACGGTCTCACTTCCTATGAAAATACTTCAATTGGAGCAAGTAAATTGAGTAGCACTCTTATTGGGTGTTTTTCTGACAAAAGACCTTCTTTTCCCTTGATGAAAACATGGACAAAAGATAGATGGACAATTTCAGATTTAAGAGAACCCTCATCACTGAGGAAGACTTTTTTTTTATTCAGCTTCAACAATGAAACTAATGCCTTGAAAGCATTTGAGCAAGGTCCTTGGCGTACCAATACATAGCTTTTAATTCTTCAATTACGTAACCTAGTTATGATTTTGAGTTGAAGCTACCTAGCTAGCTTTATTGGAAAACCAATTTGTATAGATGAAACACTGCTTCCCTAGGCATAAAAGGCTATGCATAATTCTATATGGAAGAGAAAATAAAAAAAGGAACTCCCTGAAACCCTTAGATTGGAATTTGAGAATTTGAAATATCTATATCATACCAGTGGAAGCCTCTCTAAACAAACAGAAAAAACCACATGGAAGCCTACTAGCAAATTGTTCACGTAAGAGAACTTTAAGGAATTACAAAAGATCTACAAAATAATTAGGGTAAGGAGCAAGTAAATGCCAATATGGACAAAGAAAAGAAAATGGAGGGATATTACCAAATAAGGGGGCCTCCAACTAAGAATAATGCTCATGAGCATAACTTGTTAGGTTTTAGCTCTATTTGCTAAGAATAGGTGGCTACAGAAGTTGAAGATGTAAGATAAGTTTGGGGGAAGAGGATATGCGGAATCCTTAGGAGGAACTCATTGCCTCAAATGCAAATTTGGCCCAGGTTAAAACATTAATGATATAACTTAAAATGCCTCACACATTAAGGAATTCACACTCGGAAGTAGGAGAAGTGGTAAGAAAAAAAAAAGAGGCATGGATCAGAGTAGACTAGAGAAATAATCTATATATCCATAATAGTTTGGAATGGGAGGGGTATTAATTCCCCTAAAAAACAAGAAGTTATTTTTGACTTTTTGAATACAAAAAAACCTATGTTAATTGGATTACTAAAAAAAATCAAGGCAAACAATCCTAATTTTTTTGGAAGTCTTGGAATATATTGACCAATCATCAAGATCATACAAATGAAGAATCGTAGTGACTTGTAATCCAAGTATATTGAAGATCACCAACGTTAGGTATTCCACCTAATTCATTTATTAGCTAGTTGAAATCTTGCATAACTTTAGAATCTTGCGTGTCACATTTGCCTATTCTGTAAACTTTGCCTTCCAAAAAGCTAACATATGGAAAAAAAAATTGATGAACATTCATTCTAATGTATCTCCTCTGTGGTTATACTAAGACTTCAATAATATTCTTTTTTCGCATAAAGCTATAGAGGAAAAATTAGGAATAAATTTCTTTTATGATGGATTCAGGGATTGTTTCATTAAACCTAGAACTATGGAGTTGAAATCTGATGGAAACTATTACATTTGGATTAATGATAAATAATATAAATGGCTCATCAGGGAAAAGATTGATAAAGCCATGGTTAATGCACTTTGGCTAAATTAATTTTTAAATAGAATAGGCCATTTTGGTAACCATCCTTCATTTGATCATTCTCGAATTGAGATTTAACTGAAGAATGAACCTAAAAGGAGGAAAAGCACATTTAGATTTAACTACTTCTTAGCTGAGTTAGAGGAGTTTGATGAAGTAGTGATCAGAGAATTTCAAGCACATTTAAAAATATTTGAGGCCTATAAGTGCTTAAGGAGGCTTTAGGATGTGAAAAAGGAATTGAAATATTTTTAAAAGGCTAATGACATGTTGAAGGATATTAATAGTTACAGTAAGCCCTAAATCTAGCCTAAAACAATTTTTATGTTGATATTAAAAATAAGGCCTATAAACATCTAAAAAAGGAAGCCTTGGAGAAATACATTCAAGCTCTAAAGATTAGTTCTTCACTAGCCAGGTAGAGATCTAGGGTGTAATGGTTGAGGAATGGAGACATGAACCTAAGATACATTTATAATGCAATTCTAAACTGAAGAAATTCTAACAAAATTATTTCTCAAGAGGATCTTAATATCTTTCATCACTTTAAAGTTTGTATAAAGAAAACAACTCTTTTAGACTTCATTCTTCTTAAACTCAGTTTCTCAAACTTATTATTGAAAAATAGATAAGAAGCTTAATTAGAAAATTTTGTAAAGGAGATATGGAGTTGACTCTTTTTAGTTTAAGCCTTTAGAAAGCCCTAGGACTTGATGGGCCAAATGCTCTTTTTATTAAGAAAATATGTCATCTTGTTAGGGATCAAGTCTTAAAATCCATTCTGGAGCTCCTTTCTAATTGGAAATGCTTAAGGAGATTAATAGAACACATATATGTCTAAACCGAGTAAAGCTTCATCCTACCAGGATTTAAGACTACATGTTAATTTCTTATTTAAATGTGCTATATAAGATATTGGCAAATATGCTAGCAACCATATTAAGGCTCTATAACTTCAATAGTCAATCTTAGTTAAGATTCATTCATTTATGGAAGGATTATATATGATAATATTATTCTACTATAATAGTTACTCAATGATTATCATAAGGACAAATTTATAAAAGCTATACCATGATGATAGATATCCTTAAAGCTTTTGACTTAGTTGTTTGAATCTTTACCCTTGAGATAATGGAAGCTTTAGAATATCCTACTATCTTCATCAAATAGATTGAGATATTATTGCAGTCTAAACAAAAAAAATAAATTAAATTCTATCTAGACCAATTAAAGGCAAGCGCACCCCGTCGACAAGTAATATAAAATGGTAAGAACTGGATATCGTACCCAAGGGAATTCCAACACACAAGACAATTAAATTAAACGATAAAAATTTACTCAGACGATCAAGAATTGATTAATTTAAAAATAAAATAAAATAAAGTAAGCAAATCAAGGAAATATGAAAAATGCAAGGTATGAATAAAAAAACAACTAGATTTAATAAAATGACAGAAATTGGCTAAGGTATCGGATTTCAATTGGATTGGACACTAAAAATTGTAACGTTGGATTAATCTAGGAATTACTTCACTTAAGCAAGTCAAACAAATATTAATGGGGATTCCCTTCTTTTCTAAATCTGAGTCACCCACTTAGTTCATAGATAATTCGAAATAAAAGGCGTTCAATACAAGAAGCCTAAAACTAATTTCGTTAATCCTAAGTATCCTCACACAAGATCCTAAGGTTGGTCTACACTTTGGTCTCAAGTATGTCGCTTGATTAATTTTTCGACAAATTAAATCTCATTGGTTATGTCATTCAATCATCTAAGGTCTTAATCTAGGTGATAAAGCTAAATTAGAACCAAACATATATTCAATCAGGCAAAAATCAATACCATAAAAATTATGCTAATCTAATATCAATCTTAACCTTAACCGGAACAAAAAAACTTACTCACACATATTTATCAATGTAACATAAATCATGGTCATAATATATAGTTGCATTGATTAAATCCAAACAATTAAAATAAATAAGGAATTAAAATTTTATAATTAAAAACACCCCTTCTCTCACAGCTGTATTTTCTCGCGCCACTAACTTCAGCACGTCTTGGCCAACGTCCTCTGCTCTCTCCACTACCAGCTTCTCCTCTTTTGTTACTATTCATTGATGTGACAAATAAGATTTGTATCCAGCTTATTCATGCACGTCCCTTCTAGCTTCTTCTCTTGTTTCACTGTAATGCTACTCTCCTCTTTTAATGCAGCTGCCAACTTTCCAGCCCTCTCATTCACGCATAGCTCTTCCTTTCCACCAGCTGTCTACGTTTCATTACTGTCCTCTTGCCACCAACTGCTTGCTTGTGAGTGGAGAGTATGTTCAGTGGTCTTCAGTTCTTTCCTATAGCTCACGCACAACACAGCTACATAACACTCATGTTTACGTCTTTTTTTATCTTCACCATCTCAACGTTTTTGCTTCAATGTTTTTGCTTCCACATCTTCTTTCTCTACCAGCTGCTGTGTGGTTGTCCACCAGTGGCGGGTTGCATCCTTTAGCTACTTCAACCTTCTGCTTCCATTAGCTGCTTGCATTTGTTTCTCTAGCCACTAGATACCAATTTGTGGTGGAGTAGAGGTATTGATGAAATTTTGTAAAAACAAATTGTTAATGAAATTTTATTGCTTAAATGTATGATTAAGACTCATTTTATGTATTGATTTAAGAGTTTCATTGATGTTCACCCTAAACATTTTGAGTAAACTGAGTGAATTTTTATGCGACTGTGTTAAATCCTATGGCTCTTAATTTCAGAAAGGTTATCAAAATATCATTTATAGTGTTTGCTTATGAAATATTTATTCTATATTGTTCAATTATAACGATGTTTAAACCTTGAGGCATGAAATTTGAACGGAAAATAGATAAGTTACGATGGAGGAGGGCGGATATTAAGAAAAGTTGATGAAAGGACCCATCCCGGAGTTCCCCTTCTGGAACTCGAGTGGAGGCCTCCCAATCAC
Organism: Erythroxylum reticulatum; assembly: GCA_025504915.1. Lineage (NCBI taxonomy): Eukaryota > Viridiplantae > Streptophyta > Magnoliopsida > Malpighiales > Erythroxylaceae > Erythroxylum > Erythroxylum reticulatum. Next base: position 26,174,639 of record JANSVA010000002.1, on the reverse strand, counting down.
CCCACGGTAGCCCTCTAATCAATATCTGACTCGACTGAAGGGTTCCCACAAAGCCAAGTCATTTAACTATTCAAAACCTTTTATACTTTAATAATTAAAAGAGTGGAAAATAGCGAGAACTTTTTTTCTACCATTTTATTGAAAATTTTTGTAGCATAATGATTGCATTTTAACATTCCCAAATTTTTTAAAAGCCTTGTAAATTTTGAAAATAGTTCTATATTCACACCAGTTTCTTAACTACAAAATTTGGACTTTAAGTCCACTCATAAGTAACCCAAACAAATAATTTTCAACGGTCACTCTAATAAAATTTTAAAATCTAAAACATTTATGCATTTTATTTAAAAGCTTTTATAAACATGCATTCTTTACACAAAAGCACAGCAGCACCCGACAATAAAACTAATCTTGAGGCGGAGTCCCAATTACTACAACACTTGTACACATACTCAGGATGATTTGTTTAAAAACATAAAAATAAGGGTAAGCTAAACGAGCTTAGTGAATGTAATTAATTTACAAGACAATTGAGCTTTTCATAACAATATAAATGCAATATTCCATACAAGCATAAAGTTCATGATAAAACATTTTCAATAAAAATTTATTCATGCATCATCAAATTTGGTAATAATATAACATTTTGTAAAACACAATTTCAATTTTTTGAAAAACTATTTTGAAATGCGTTTTGAAATTAAACTGATCATATAAAAGTTTCAATTTCCCATTTTACTTAATCAATGAACAGTGGTGTTAATTGGTTTCAACCAAAATCAATTCCAAATCAATCATTTTTCATTTCTTTACTTCATTAGCATCAAAATAATGCTATGTACATCTTAAAACATCAAAATAGAATTTTGGATCATAACACATTAAAAACCCTAACCTTGGGTGAAAATTCATCTAATAATTTTCATGCTTTTTCTTTCATTCTTTCGTTATTAAACTAACTTCTTAATGTCATTCATTAATCTTAGATCATCAAATGACAAAATAAAATACTTTAGTCAATAGATCTCACCTTTGAGCAAGGCTTTACACATTAGGTTTTCTTCATTTTCTTCTCCCATTTGCTTCCAATGTAATAAAACCTTGATATTACATCAAAAGGGTGCTATTTACACTATCAAAATCTAACTTATAACCCAACAAATCATACAAAATTTTCAACAAGATAAGTAAACTTACTTACCTATTTTCTTCTTCCTCTTCACTTAGATAGCTATGAAATCATGTTAGATGCTTGATTGGAGCTAGAAGAGCATGAAAAGTGGTTTGGATTACTCCTCCATGGCTATAGCTGAGCCTCCCTTTTTTGCTTTCTCTTTTCTTTTCTTTTTTTCTCTCTTTCTCTAAAGTTCTCTCATCAATGGTCAACCACTAATGTTTAAAGAAGAAGGCTTTGTTGAATTACAATTTTGCCCCCATTTCCATTATAATTACACCTTTTTCCTTAATAACATCTTATAATTACAACTTTACCAAAATATCTCGTATTTACACTTTTACACATGCCACTTGTCACCGTTTAATTGGTTCTCTTCTAATGACTCATCATTCCACTAGCTTCTTGAATAAATATCAAATTGCTCTTTAATGAATACAAAAATACCAAATTACCCTTTATCACATTTAATTCACCAACTAACCGAATTAAAATTTGAAAATATTCCAAAATCATCTTATCATCAAATTGACCATAAAATACTCAAATTAGGGGCAATACTTATTGATTGGATGCTTTTAAAAAATTTCGAATGGATTTAATATCCGTTATTTTCCAAAAAGGACATTTTAACACTAAACTTTCGAAACTTCTGAAATTCATCTGATCAAACTTATTTTCGAATCGTTTGATTATCATTAAACTTTAATACCTATTTCGGGTATGTTTCAAAATTTCATAGTTGGGTCCCCATAATCACTATTTAAGTAGATTTACTATTCATCTAAAAATATTGTTCACCCAAATTTACTATTCATCCAGAAATCATTCGGATTTCATTGAAAAGTATCACCTAAATCATCAAAGTACATTTGAGGAATTTAAAGTTCGTTCGACTCATTTTGAAGCTTTTCAAAGTTTTCGAAATTTTTTCGAAAAATTTTTG
>JANSVA010000002.1:26149531-26160763 GCA_025504915.1 Erythroxylum reticulatum | reverse complement strand
GAGCATTTCATATGCATTTGCTTACATATATTTGATAGAGTGGAAGGCAAAATGCCTTATGCTTATGTGAAAAAAAATGTGTTACTAATGTACTCGTGTGGTATTTCTGATATATGCAAAATGATGAAATAATTGTGATATGCTTGATTGTTGCATGAATTGAGTGAATCATCGATGATGGTTACCTCACTAAGTTCGCAAACTCACCCAAAATTGCAACATATTTTTCAGGACCGAGAGTAGACTCCTAGCTCCAGAGGGACTTTTCGAGTCGCGTATATCATTTTGGCGGGAGAAGTCATGGCTCACAGGTCAGTCAACTGGTATTTTTGGGACGACCTAGATAAATCTGTTATTTTCCTCTTTCATGTAGCACTTGTACTAGTTTTTTTGGATTGATGTACAGACAGTACCGGATGATAGACATGTAAACAATTTGACTTTGATGAAATGAAATTAAGAAAAATATGGTTTCAAAAAGATTGTGATTTGAATATTGATGTTTTATTATGATGCCATGTGAAGTGATTATAGTGATTGTTCGTAGCTCACCCTTATCGTAGGATATGTACCGAAATGACCTGCGGGCATCCCGATGTGTACCCTGCGGTAAGGGGGTGCTACATTTGATGCCTCAACCTCATATCTCTTATCCTCAAATGACTCATCCCAACTCATCTCAGCTAGGTTTAACATACCAAACACATCATCAAACCATTCAAACACCAATGTCTAGCCTATCAAGCTAACAACCTCAAAGTACAAACTAGATAAATAACTCCTTACCATATCCTCAACCAGAAACTCACACAAATTCTCAAAGCAACTTGCCATACATATCAAGCATTCAACCCAGACCTTCAAAAACCAAAAACCTACTAAAGAAAACCATAATTGAAGAGAGTGTATTTGTAGCAGAAATCTGTCAAGTCTTGGAAACAAATTTTGCAGATAATGTTTATATACCTGAAGTGAAAAGTGAGAAGAAGAGTGAATGGATAATAGATAGTGGTTGCTCTAACCATATGAAAAAGAAGAAGGAGGCATTTGTAAAGAAGGATAATAGAGTTAATGATGTGGTTAAAATAGGAAATGGAGAGACCTTACCTGTCACATAGAAAGGGGCTTTGAAGTTAGGAACAAAGGCTAGATACACTATACTTGATGAAGTCTACTAAATACCAGAACTTGATCAAAACCTGATAAGTGTTGGTCAGCTTTTGGAGAAGAAGTATAAAGTGCATTTTGAAGAAGGAATGTGTAGAATTTTCAATGTAGAGGGTGAGTTAATACATAAGATCCCAATGGTGAATAGAGTCTTCAAAATAAAAATGGCAAAAGTAGAGGGAGCATTTGCTGCAATGCCAATGACTGAATTAACACAATTGTGGCATAAGAGGCATGGACGTGCAAGCCCTAATTATATAATTGAAATGTAGAAAAAGGAGTTGGTTGTGGGATTACCTTAGCTGAGCAATAAGATGAAGAGTGTATGTGAACCATGTGTCAAAGGAAAGAGTCATGTCTTACCCTTTCCGAAAAGTGAGTGAAGGGCCACAGAGAGACTACAATTGGTGCACACCGATGTTTATGGACATATGGACGCACCATCAGCTGGAGGGAGTAGGTATTATATTGAGTTTACTGATGATGCATTAAGATATTTATGGATTTACTTTATGAAGAGCAAAGATCAGGTATTTAGTATGTTTAAAGTGTGGAGAGCTGAAGCTGAAAGTCAATATGAAAATAAGGTGGGATGCTTGAGAAGTGATAGAGGAGGAGAGTATGTTTCGAATGAGATGAAGAAATACTTTAAAAGGGAAGGCATATTCCATCAATTTTTAGTAGCATACTCACTACAGCAAAATGGAGTTTCAAAAAGGAAGAATAGAACCATAGTAGAGATGGCTAGATCAAAGATGTTTGGGATGAGAGTGCCAAAGAAATTCTGGCCTGAAGCATGCTTTACAGTAGTGTATTTGTAAAACAGATTGAAGATCAGATCATTGAAGGAAAAAACTCCATTTGAAGTCTGGTTTGGGGTAAAGTCGAAGGTGCAACACTTTAGGGTATTTAGACGTATAGCCTATATGTATATTCCTGAAGCAAAAAGAACTAAGTTGGATGAGAAAGAAATTAAAGGAGTCATGATGGGATATAGTGTGGAGTCCAAAGGGTACAGAATTTATAATCTAGAAACTAGAAAAATGCTGGTATCTAGAGATGTGAGGTTTGATGAAAATGAGGGATGGAAGTGCGAAGAGCCAACTGTTAGAAAAAACAGTAAGAGTAGAATTTTAATTTCCATTAAATAATCTGAATTTTGATGAGACAATGAGAGAAGATGCAGATAATTATAACAATTATGGAAGTCATGGAGTTCAGGAGGAGGCACCTATGTCGGATCCATAAAGCTCAAACAATTTTGAAAGTGATGGTGTTCAGGAGGAGCTTTTACTAAGTCCTGAGAATGATGAAATGAGCTTAGAATCACAAGGGGAGACATCAAGCTCAGATAGTGCTTATAAGACAAAAGATTTGACCTCTATTTATAATGAACATAACCCTTTGTTTGATTTCAAGTACAGTGATGCAGATGAAGAAGAAACAGATGATGCCTTGACAATTGTTGAATGTGCATTGCTTACAGGGTCAGAACCAAAGTCATATAAGCAAGCTATCAAGAAAGACGTGTGGCAAAGCTCAATGGATGAAGAACTAAAGGCCATTGAAGAAAATAAGACATGGCTGCTAGTAGAGTTACTAAGTCTAAAAACCAAGGTTGTAGATTCGAAGTAGATTTACAAGGAGAAGTTGAATCCAAATAGTTCAATTAATAAACACAAAGCAATACTTGTAGTGAGGGGATATAAGCAAGAATATGGGATAGATTACACAGAGACGTATGAACCAGTAACAAGGTTGGATACTGTGAGGTTGTTATAAGCCTAGGGAGCAAATAGTGGATGGAAGGTGCATTAAATGGATGTGAAGAGTGCATTTCTCAATAGGATATTGGATGAGGAAGTATATTTAAAGCAACCTGAAGGTTATGTGAGGGATAAGAACAGAAAGTGTACAAGTTATTGAAGGCTTTATATGGCTTGAAACAGGCTCCAAGAGCTTGGTATTCGAGAATTAACAATTACTTGATGCAAAGTGGATTTAAGAGAAGCAAGAGTGAAGCTACACTTTATGTTAAAACTTACGCTGAAGGGAAACTGATATGTTCATTATATGTTGATGATTTGTTAGTAATTGGTACTAAAGATAAGCTTGTGGAAGAATTTAAGGAATCAATGAAATCAGAATTTCAAATGATAGATCTAGGGGAGATGAGGTACTTTTTGGGACTGGAAATATAGCAAAAAGAGGATGGGATCTTCATCCATCAAAGGAAATATGCTGAGGAGTTGATTAAAAATTTTAGTTTAAAGGATAGTAGTGGCTTGCCAACTCCCATAGAGCATCAACTGAAGTTGGAGGCTACAAAACTAGGTGAGCAATTTGATGTGACTTATTATAGAAGTATGATTGGATCTTTAATGTACTTAAGTGCATCAAGGCCAAATATTGTATGTGTTGTGAATATTTTGGCTGGTTTCAATCATAATCCTTCGAGACATCATGCTTTATATGCTAGGAGAATATTGAGATATGTGAAGTATACTGTTTACCATGGAGTTTGGTATGGAAGAGAGAAAAATGTGGAGTTGTATGTATTTAGTGATGCAAGCTATGCTGGAAATAATGATTGTAAAAGTAGAAGTGGGTACTGCTGTAGTTTAGGGATTGGTGTTTTTGCTTGGAGTTCAAAAAAGCAGAGATTTGTTGCTCAATCCACGAATGAGGATGAATATATAGCTGTAAGTATGGCTACTAAACAAGCTTAATGGTTGATGAAAATTCTGATGGATGTAGATGAATTGAAGGAAAAATGTGTGACTATCTATTATGACTCTAGTGCATCAATTTCAATGGATGAAAATCCATCTGATCATATCAGAACCAAGCATATGAAGGTGAAAGACCATTATGTTAGGGAATTGATCGAAGAGAAGGAGATTAAGATGGCTTTTTACAGGTCAAGCTTTCATCTTGCGAATTTGTTCACTAAAGCCTTGCCAAGATGGAGGTTTGAATCTTTAAAGAAGATGATATGTATGCAGGCTCCACAAAACAAAGGAGGAGTTGTTGAGTTGAATTGTTTTATACAGCCTGCAGTATTGAAGATGGTGGAGGAATTAGCCATGTTTGTCAAGGTAAGGAAGAAATGAAGGCTAAAAGGAAAGCTGAAGGACTTCAGGTGTAGATGGAAGTTGAAGATGATGATTCTAGGCATAATTCAAGGTTGTATAGATCACAAGAATGAAGTTCAGGTTCAGATGAATGAAGCTGAAGGTAAAAAGGAAGATGAAAAGGTGAAGAAAGTAGTTGTGAAGATTTCAAGATGTCCAGAATAAGAGAAGGAAAATGCAAAGCATGAAGAATAGGAAGCAAAAATTCTGAAGCAGAATTGATTCAGTGAAGTTCAGGAAAGATTAGGCCAGTAAAGTTGAAGAAATTCAATCCAATCAAGAGTCATTAGAGTTAATCAAAGCATGCATAGCCAGTACACCATGCATACACCATTTTTTTTGCTATTATTAGGGTCTGCTATGTCAGAAATTTGTTACCTGCAATTCTTGATTTCATTAGCTGTTAAGTTTGTTAGGTTTTGTTATGCTATGGACAAAAATGCATACTTTTGTGTCTTGGAAAATGAGGAAATGCATGTTATAGTCTAGTTTATATTCTTTAGATTATGTATTTGTCTTTGAGTCATTAAGAAAACTTGTAGCAGAATGTTAATAGCCAATATATAAGGCTCAGCATCTTTTTCAAGTCTGTAAGAGAGAAGAAAGAAAAAACATCAATACAAAGTTCCAGTTTTTATTTTCCAGTATCCTTGTCTTGTTCATCTTGTTTTGATTCTTCAAAAGCAAAAGTCTGAAATTGAGTAACTGAACTTGTTACATAATATAGTTGACTTCGATATCTAATGAGAGTGACAACCAAATTCTTACAAATACATCAAAACCTTTACTAAATACTTTAAACCCTGTGAGTGAGTGTCTATTACATTATGTGAGCAACAATATGGTTAACAAAATTGAAGAACTTCAGTAGCAGAATTTCCCACTTTCTTGGAAGCAGACGTGAACAGTGCAACAGGTGTTTGATGAAAGGCTTGAACTAGGAAATCTTCTCCTCTAGTTGTAGTGAAGGAGGTACATTCTTCCATCTTCAAGAGTGCACCTTCAAGAGGAGAAATTTGGCACGCCAAAAGAACCTTAACAAAGGATCTTTTTCTTCTATGAAGGCTACTATGCATGGAATAGGGACTAATGTTCATAGCATTAGTTGCACTAGTGATCCCAACCAGATGGCAAGGTGAGTTTTTAATAGAATCAGATTTTAAATTCCTCAAGATTTTTAGTGATTTTATTTCTTTTTTATTTAAATCTTCTCAAGTTTCCAAACCTTTTCAAGTTGATTATTTCTTCTGAATACGCGGGTATAGAGACTAAGAGTGCTGCTGAAGAAAGAGTTAAAAAATAGCGATGTTGGGCCTTTTGGAAGGAGTCCGGATCCTCTGTCCAATTTTATGATACCTTATTATGTCCTCTGAATTTCAGCCATTCATTTATGTAGGACCCGCATAAATAAATACGAGACCTGCATAAATGAATGGCTGAGATTCATGTCACAAAATAAGACACTATAAAAATTGGACAGAAGATCCTGTCTCTCTTAGGAGGATTGTACTTACAAAGGTGAAGTTTCTCTCTTTCTGTACAACAAAGGTAGTTTTATGAGGTACGAGGACGTACAAAGTTAAAACTAGAAAGGCAAAAGCTATGAATTACTGTCTGTTTTGGACTTGCTTTTAACAAACACAGCAAAATGGTGGCAATAACTTAAATTTGCTCGACTCATCAATTTGCACACATAATAGAAATTATGAAGACGGGAAAAGAAATGGATAATTGGCCTTATAATTATAGTAAACGTAACTATCGACATCACTAAGTTGGTTTGGACAATGCTCTTATAATTGACAATTATTAATGGATATTTTCTGAAGATTAGACAAGTTCATTAAGTGATTCCTTTTTATGTCCATCAAGAGGGCGATAGAAGGAAATCTTTCTGCTCTTTTCAGTAAGGAAGGCGTGCCTATTTTGCTGAGAAATGCTTGCACTAACGAAGAGTGGAATTTGCGGTTCAAGTAAGTGATTAGAATGATTGATGAATGTCTTCAACGTTTCCTTTTCTCATCCATCTTGGTTAACAATTTTTTTTTCACAAGTATAGCTCTTACGCTGCGTTTGATGACCCAGATTTTGGTTGAACAATACGAGCAGAATGTATGTTCTTGAGGATGCAAGTAATCCACATTACCAACACTTCTCTTGTACGACTTCTTCTTCCTTTGGTTTAGTGCAACTTATCAAGGAGAATTTGTTAGACAAAACGGTCTGGAGAATGGAGATTTGCTTACCCTTTACGAGGATGAACCCAAGAATCTCGTGAGTCAATCATCCTCCCTGCATTACTATCCAATACATGATGTTAAATTCACACCTTTACAATTTTGACATTGGATGCTGAAATGCAGAAACGTAATAAGTTTGTTTAACTACAAGACAAACCTGCTCATGACCTTTCTGTGACGTTTATGCATCTTTTTGAAGGATATGCAAATAAGGAGAAGAAACAATTCTGATTAAATTTTGGACTCTTTAAGTTGGATATTGAAATTGGAGAAGTCAATAAGTTTGTTTAACCTCATGACAAACCTAGCCGTGTCTTTCAATGACGTTCATACATCTTTCTGAAGGTTACGTGTAATAAAGACCCCCAAGACGAGATTGTGTTTAAACGGTGCTTTACGTAATTAAATGGTCTTAAAATGACCAACTAGTATTAGTACAATTTAGGCATAATTCATTTAAGGTAAATGAGGAATCTCCTATATAATTTTACTTATTTTCAAAATATTATTATTATTCTATGTTATCTAAAAATAGTTTTAGGATATTAAAAATTGAAAAAGAATCTTTTACTAACATTTTGTTAACTTATTTAGTTTAATACAAATTACTTATGTAATTGATTATTAAATAAATCATAGGTTACATGTGACTTCTTCGACTTAATTTTAAAAACTATTATGTTAAACTAACTTTTAAAGAAATTTAATAAAAAATTTCTTTTAAAAATATTTTTAATAAATCAACTTTAAAAATATTTTTATTATATCAAGATATTTTTAAATAATAAGGATGCATTTTAAATAAGTAAAATCGAAGGAAAATTGTATTTGTACCCTAAATTTTACAAGTTTGAAAAATACTAAAAAGACAATTTATTTCAAATAATAATTTCAATAGATATTGTAGAACATAAATAAATTAGTGTCAAAAAAGATATTTGATTGACATTATACTAACCATTCAACAAGTTGTAGATACATATATCTCATTCAAGTCTCTTGAATACTTCCAGAACCTTTTTTGATTTCTTCCAACTATGTAATCTTTTCTGTGCGAGGAAGCGCAGTACTTCTACATCACCAAGGTGACAAAACCAGCTACAGAGATGCATTTTGATCAACCAACAAACAGCAATCTCTTATACATACTACAAGAAGAAGAAACATCCATAACAAAACTAATTGAGGAACGTACTGAAAGAAATAAATCAGAAGAATCTGATGTTCTCCTGAATTTTCCAATGGATATTGGTTTTTCATATGGACACATACAGGAAGCAGACAAAGAAGTCTCAAGCGATAAGATGAATGTTAATCTGGCGAGTATTAGTATGCAACCTCTGTCCTCACAACAAAGCAAGGTGGGAAAAGCGGGCGTAATATCGTCACAGCTATTAGTAACGTGGTGAAGATAGCAGAGGTGGATGCTGATGGGTGTTATACTGAACTTGGAGCTCTCCCTGAAGTTAAATACTTGTGACATCATGCTACAACCGTGAAAGTGTACGAAGACTTGTTTCTTTAGAAAGCTATAGTATTTATCCATGTGAAATAATCTTAAATGCTTTTCATTGAGAAAGATCATTATTCGTTCTCTTTCATCAGTAGTTACTGGTTTGCTAAGTGTACTGTTGTTCCGATGAAGATGATGATTAAAATTTAATATTATAATAGAAAATATTCAATAGTTAATTTCATTTATAGAGCTCTCAATCATAAAGAATTTTTTCTAAGTAGAACGAAAAAAAAAGTTCTCATCTTTTTTTATTTATAACAGTTAATAGATTTTTTGCAAATAATTACTTAGAAATTTTGTCACTAAAAATTAGTATTAATTAATTTAATTATACGCTAAAACTATTACATATGATTACTTTGTAATTTTTTATTTTTCATATATTCCTTTTTATATTTCAAATTACTATTGGGCTTGTTTTTTCTTCCTATGTGGAGGGTCCATTTGTGTTAAGCTCAAGTCTTTAAACCCTTTAAGGTTGTAGTATAAAAGGAACATGTTTTCTTATTTGAAGAGTATCAAAGAAATATGATGCCATAAACAACAAGAAGAAAATGTGAAATGGTTGTTTTAACTTAAACCTATCATCTTCCATCAATGATCTTTCACTCGTTTGGAGTCTGATCTTGTTTATTTTTGGAGAAGATATTGGAGTCTCTTTGTTTTACATTTTGAACGGTCGAGATTTGGTTTGGAAGTTTGTAAGTTGGGGTTTTCTTGTTTATGAATAGATAATGTTTCTAATCATTTTTCTTGCGATTAGTTTTCTTATACCTCTTATGGATCATTTTCCAACTGTTGGATGTGGCTAAAATTGTGACTACAACGAGTAGACATATGGTTGTGTATTCTAAACAGTGGAGATCAATTTTGGAGGTCTGAAAGTGACTCGTTTATTGTTCATATTGAAGCTATCTTCTAGTACTATGCATCTAATTTTATGTGAAAAGTTTTTTCATCTCTTTTGGAGTTTAAATAGTTTGTTTTTCTCGGATTTAGCAAAAATTTGGTAAGCTTGTTCTAGACTCTATACTCTTTAATCTGTACAATGGAAATTGGGTTTGGGAGTCCAAAATTTTTGCTATTGCTTTATTAGTTGCCGTACTTGATTTGTAACTCATTCATGTTGTTTGGGTTGTGAACTTGTTGTTGTTCACTTATGCTAGATTGTATCTATTGCAAAACCATTTATTTTATAACCGAATTTTTCTTTAGGTTGGGAGAGGCCTTGTGGTTTTTATCCTTCACATTAAAGGAGTTTTCCACATTAAAATTGTGGTGTTCTTTTGTGATTGATTGATTCTATTGTTTATGCTCCTTATAGATTCTTTTAAGTAGGGGAAAGTTTATTGTTCTTGTTTTGTCTAACTATTGACTTCTTGAGAGAACATTATTTTTATCGATTTTTTTCCTTATCAGTGTGGTATCATAGCCTGGTTACTTATCTTTAGTGTTTGCTTAATTGAATCGTAGAGGTAAATTTCATAATGGTACAAATTATCACAGATGGAAAGGAAAGATGAAAGATCTTCTCTTTGTGAAGAAGATGCATTTACCAATGTTTTCTAGTCAAAGCATGAATCTAAAAGTGACGACGAATGGGAATTTGAGCATCAATAAGTTTGTGACTTTATTCGGCAATGGGTTGAAGATCATGTGCTAAATCACATTGCAAATGAAACATATGTCAAAACTTTGTGGGCTAAGCTTGAGACTTTGTATACTTCTAAAACAAGCAACAAGTAATTCTTACTCAAACAAGCTATGCGCTTGCAGTATTGCTCAAACAAGATGGTTCAACTGCTAAAAGTCTAGTGGGGAAACCATTCTGTAGAAGAGATCACGTAGGAACCCTTGGAAGCCATGAGGGAGAACTATCCACGACTCTTCAATGACTCAGGTAATAATTTCGAGAATGAAATTCTTTTAAGAGGGGGAGAAATGTTGGCCCTTGAATTTTTTTTATAACTAAGCATGATTAAATTGACTTTGGGCTCTCGTTAGATTTATATATGTTAGAATTCATGAGCTTGCTAATGTGGGTAAGATAATATGACATAGGTTAAGGGAATTGAAGTATTAAAGTAGTAAGAGTGTGTAAGGGCAATTTAAGCAAGTCACATAAGTTTAGAAACAATAAGGCTTTTAAATGAAGGGCAAAATGGACATTGTGAAATCATTAAGGGTATAAAAGGAGAAGATGAAGGGTGGGCTTGAATTTGAAGAAGCCAAAAACGTGATTGGAGAAAAGAGAGAAGAGTGAAGAATGAAAAAAGAGAAAAATAAAAAGAAAGAAGAGAGTATGCTAGGTTTTGATTTTTCGTAGTCTTAAAGAGTGTTTTTGAAGCTGTGCAAGAAGGGAAAAAGGTACCGGAAGATAAGAATTTTCTTTTGAACTAAACATCCCGTCATTTGGTGAAGGTTTAAGGTAAGAACATTTTAATGTTTTGGATTTTAGAAAGGTTTTGGTACAAAAAGCTTAGAACATGCATGAGTTTAAATATTCTAGGACCCATTTTATGTATATGTTTCTTTGGGTCCTCATTTAGAATTTTTATTGATTCGGGATTTGTATCATTGTTGAAGAAAATCAATGGAGGTAAGAGGAGCAAGAGGAGAGGCACATTTGATCAGGTTATAGGCAAGGAAATTTAAGGTAGGTTTCACTTTTATAATTAAGAAATAAGGCATAAAAGTTTCTGTCAAGAAATGGAAATAAATGATTTTCAACTACTTTATTCATGTGCATTTATTGTTTCGTATATGATGTCAGAATGTGCTACATAGTTGAATATGAATTGTGTTGATGATTGATGAAAAACCTTGAAAAGGGATTTCTCTCTGAAAAGATACATGTTTAGGAAATCATGATTTTAAGAATGGTTTTCACAATATATCTCATGTATATGAAAAACAAGTTTTCAAGAAGTGCCATTCTGGGCAACAAGTTTACAAGTTATGAAATATGTGTTATGTGAGTGTTGACTAAGTTATAGGCTTCTTCCGCCTGCCCGCTAGTGGCACGGAGCTCCTTCACGTACCTCCTCAAGTTTATGACTACACAGGACCATTATGTGGAAATATGTAGCGCGTCGTGTTTTTGGACCTACCCAAACCATTCTGATGTGCTTATGTGCTTATGTTATGTTAACAAGTTTGATGCATTCATGTTTTG
>JANSVA010000002.1:26100067-26110395 GCA_025504915.1 Erythroxylum reticulatum | reverse complement strand
TATAATTTTTATTATTATTAATTTTATTATAAGAAATTAATTATCTTATTATTATTATTATTATTATTATTATTATTATTATTATTATTATTATTATTATTATTGTTATTTTTATTATGATGATTATTATTATTATTAACTTTTATTATTATTATTATTTGATTTTAAATTATTACAATTTTGTTATTTTGATATGTATATGTATTTTTTCTCATGTGAGTCTATTGGAAACAATTTCTCTATCAGTTTAGAGTAAGATTGTGTACTACTAAACTATTCTACATTGCATAAATCAGTAAGATTTATACTGAGTTGTTGTTATTATTATTGTTTAATTGTATCAAAGGTGTTAGGATACTAGATTGAGGTTGTTAAGTCTTGAAACGATGATATAGTCCATCATTATAGCAACTTTGGCTCTATCAATCGGTCTTCTAGTTTACATAATTTTGATTAACAATAATAAGTAAAATGTATGACATAGAAGAGGTATCTAGGAGGTTCTAATCCCTCACCTGATATTTGATTCTTTAATTCTCCTTATTTTCAATTTATTTGTTTATATTTGATAACATGAAATTGGTTGTATAGATAAGATTGTCTTAATTAAAAAAATTTATTCATTTAAGTTTTAATAATTCATATTTAATTAAGGTATACAATTCATTATTTTGGACATGTTATTTATTATTCTAAAAGAATCAAATCTCTAAACCATATTATAATGAATTTTCAATTCAATACAATATGAAAGGAAAAATTTTAATTCAATATGATTTTGGAAATTAATTTTCCAAATCTTTGACATTTAGAATGATTCTAGATATTTTCAAATCTTCGAATAGGATGGTCTTATGTGCAACACTAATACAAACATATTTTTGTTAATTAAAATTAAATATTTTGAAGAACTTGAATATTAAAATTTAAATATAATAGGTTGATACGAGAAAATAAGTATTGAAGTCATTTAGGAAGATGACTTAATTTGAAGTAAAGCTTAAGATACCCTGAGGATTCTTAAGGATCATATTTCAAACCTGAAATTAATGTTTTGCTTCTTAATTTTGAAAGGAATTGAAAGCCACAAACTAGCTAGATCTTTCATCATCAATAGGTTTACCTAGTACAAGGTCGAGTGAGGGGGGACCAGTGGACCTAAGTGATGATGCACAGGATATAGGAAATATAGATATTGATGGGAAGGCATGATGCATAAATTTAGGTGCCCACTCCTTTGCAATTCCGTCGGCTACCATCCAAAACATAATTGTGAAAAACTTCAAAAGTGAAGGGAAAATAGAAAAAGAGGTAAGGAACTAGATGCAAAGGACATACATAATTGCTGATATTCGTACCAACGCGCTGGATCATAGGACGGGACTCGGTTTTCTTTCACCTTTCACCTTTCACCTTTCACCTGTCACCTGTCACCTTTCGATCGTACTCTACTCGAAAATGCAACCACAATTGTCGTCGCTCGCCTAGAAAACGACCTTCCGTGCTTCTATCGCATAATAGAGGCTCCACTTGCTACATCCGTAGATCCCTCCAGCTCTTCAACCGAAAGTATACGAATAAATACCGTAGAAGTTCCACATAATTGACCTTGGTTAGGAAAACAGTATTCTGTTCTTTTCCGTCCTTAAATTACCTATCTCAATTTCTTTTGACTAGTAATGTTAATCAATTAGTTAAATCATTTCCTATTCGTTTCCTTGATTCCAATTTTATCACGAACAAGGAAAAGACAAATGGTGAGAATATGTTTTAGTGTAAATAATGTGTGCAAGTTGGTTCTTTGTCAAATAAATTTACAGACGGCTGTTGCTTGGATCGTTTGTTTCCAATAAGATTTTTATCAAGCGACAATATCTACATGCAAATATTAATGAGTAACACATCTTTGTTTATTACATTTCATTTCATATAAGAGAAATAGGATAAGTTATTTATACTTGCAACACAGCAATGTATTTAAGTACCAGAAATCGGATCCACGTACATACACGGCAGTATATGACTAGTTGGATAGACACAGTCACATCAAATTCACGTTGGATGTGTAGGTAACTAGTCTTGTAGCTAATCACATGAATCTTTTATTTCTTACCCACCACCATTACGCTCATGTGATATTTGAGAATAAAAATGAAGTCTCTCTCTCTCTCTCTCTCTCTCTCTGTGGTCCTCACTTCACACCTATATTTCTTCTTTTTTCACTCATTGGTCAAGTTCTGGTCTTCTTCTTCTTCTTCTTCTTCTTCTTCTTTGCATTTCTCTCTTCCTTTGTGATCTTCATGGAAAGCAATAAAGCTGAGGGAAAGAGAAGCTTGATGGAGATTGAAGATGAAGAGGAAGAGGAAGAGGACGAGGATACTATGGCTAGTGAGTTAGGGTTTTCTGACAACAATGACAAGAAGAAGAAAGGCAAGAAAGGATCCAGTATTGGTGGGTCCATCCCGGCGGTTTCTTGTCAGGCCGACGGTTGCTCCGCCAACATGGTCGATGCCAGGCGGTACCATAGACGCCATAAGGTGTGCGAGCACCACGCCAAGGCTCCTGTCGTCCTTGTCAATAATATCCAGCAACGTTTTTGCCAACAATGTAGCAGGTCAAACCCTAATTTTCAACCCATTTCCTTTCCTTACTTCCGTGTAGCTTTCCAGTTTCTACGCACCAAAATAGGATAAGTCTTACATCATTATTTTCATTAAAAAGCAAATTCTTTCTTTCCAGTTTGCTCATTTGGATCAATTACTCTTTATTCCATAATTAACTCTTTCGGTGTTAAAATTTTAGTTGTAATCTACAATTAAATGTCCAATTACAAAATATTCATCATATCTAACTATTGGGTCAGTTCCCGTACATTTTCCGGTTTAAGTTGCCAAAACAACTCGGATAACATACTGATGGCGCCCTCATTATGCATATGTTCCAAATAGTAATGATAAAACATTTTATGGTGAACAATAAGTATAATGGTGATCTAAACAATGAAGTATTAACATCTTTTAAAACTTTTGCTCTTCTTTCCTAAAAGTAGATAGTTACCAGAAAGGCGGAAAGTATATGTACTACAAGAAGAGACTGTAGTTCATGAAATTTCACCTTCCTAGTGTACAATCTTCTGGAGAATAGTTGGGTTTTAGTAAATAATTTACCTCTTCCAACTTTCTCACGAGTCACTCATCTCATGCCAATACAGTAGCCAAAAGATAAGGATGTGAGCTGGAAATCACAAAATTATCTATCGCTCCTTCGGTGGGAGCACGCTATAACAGTTAAATTTCATTAATGTCCTACTTCCTATATCTATACTATGCATACCATTACATATGTGTAAATTGTCCTTTAATTACTCTAATTTCTTTATCTACATAGTTCCACTCCATCCGTCTGTATGAAAAGGAATCCGTGAACATTTTATTATATTAGTCTACAACACTCATTTTATGTCAAATTTTGACGGAATTCTTAATTTATTATGCTGTTTCTACTCTCTTCTCGGATTAAATAACTTGTCAATTACGAATTTAAGTTGATAATAGACAATTGGAATGTGTCTAGGTTGCACTTGATTGTTGAAACTTCGTGTGTTGGGTGTCCTAGTACTAGGAAATTTAAATAGCGTCAAACCCTATACCTAACAAAACTAAAATGAAATATTTTCCAAGTATACGTTAAAATTATTAAACTGTAACTACGTATAGAAGTCACCCTTGTTCACAAGTGGCACGTAAAGTTATATACCAAAATTTTGAAGCCTAGCATTAGTTTACTTTACAATTGGTTCTTCCATATTAATGATCAGAAAAACCTACACACATCTTTTTTTGCCTGTACTCAGATATGTGCATGTAGTGCTGCTATGTGAAAATAACGTCGGGAAGCCTTTTGTTCAATGTGACCATCGTTTTATTTTTACTTTTTATTTTTCGCATTTGAGAAAGTAAACACTCGATCATAGTTTTAACTTTTGATAAACTAAGAAGCCTTAAACTTCTTATGCCATTGAATAAATAGGCTGGGGCAATCACAACTACTTTTACTGTACTTGTGGGATATAATTCTTTTCATTTATCTCTGTTTCAAGGGCTACAGGTTTCATGACTTGTCAGAGTTCGATAACAGCAAAAAGAGCTGTCGCAGACGCCTGGCAGGACACAATGAACGGCGTAGGAAAAGCTCTTTGGACTGCCATGGAGAAGGGTTCAACTAACAATGGTTTGGCCTGTATTGGGAGGTAACTAGGGAAGCATATATGGCATTTTTCCAACAAATTACCTCCTCCTGTTCTGGTTAGATCGTTTAAGATGTGTCACATATATATATGTACATCTCCAGCATGCTCTCTCTCTTCTGTCAATCCTCAATTCAGCCATCTTTATCTTTACATTTGTGAGGGAATTTCTGAATGTGAAAAAACAAGTACGAATAACAGCAAACTTATCATTAGGGCTTCTATTCACTAATGACTTTCATTCTTCCAATAAAATGGCCATTGATGACTATGCAGTCTTACTTTACCTTGAACGGTTATCTCGATTAATGTCTTGAGCTGCTCACTGCATTACGAAATAATCGCATGTAGTATGTCAGGTTCTGGACTAACTGTGAGAAATATACGCGCTCTTTAGATCAATATGATCCACCGGGGCGTGTCCTCTTCTCGGCGGCGCTTAGCACATCTCAACAAGAACACATATTAGTTTGCGTGCAGTGTGTCTCGACGATCCTCGAAGGGACGTCTCAATTATGATCATGAATCACCGACCTACATAAGAGGATAAACAATGGTTGGTTTGACCTCTAACATTCATAAGCTTCTTAACAGGTGTATTGGTACTGCGCCGGCTGGAGCTTGGTTTTCCAACTTTACTTTTTTTCTTTGTCAATCTTTTTGAGCGTGGATTCTTAGCAGCCACATTGGACTTCGAGTATCAGAGTTCCTACCCTAGAATAGCAGGAATTTGGACTCAATCTGCTAAATGGCATTCGTACTTTCGCAAATGTACATAAATCGAGGCGTTCTTTCGATTTATTCTTGGGTTCATGTTACCAATTTTTGAGTTTCTACCTGTCACTAGAACTCAAAGACAATGTAGCAAGACGGAAAAGTGTGTAACCAAGTTAAAATACGCAGAAGCTGCTCAGGAGAACAATCCAATAGCTCAGTTGACAATAATTAAATCCTTGGAAGGTAGCAATTCCAAACATATCAGGGATCAAATGATTTCAAAAAACAAATTTAAAGATATAAATTAAATGCTGCTTCCCTGACTAACAGGCAAATACAACCGGAGGTAATTGCAGGCAAAACAGAATGCCATCTTAGAAAAAGAATGGGATCGTATCTATCATTCCAAATCCAAATACAGCAAATTTTTTGTTGATCAACCTAACTAATATTTTGGTCATTAACTAGCATTTCTAGCCATGCTTGATTCCCAATATTTTCATAGCTAGCTCCCACGTGACTATAGCAGCTGCATTTGCAGGGAATGCTCTCACTATTGTGGGTCCCAAACCTGCATAGCACCCTTTAAGTCCAGTTCTCCTGTAAATCTACCAAGAGTACTACGTTAGCATCTTTTTCTTGTTCTTAAAGTGTATACACAGGCCTCCCAAATCCATATCACAGCATAAGATCGGGGCATCTTACTGAGTTCAAAACATGGAATGGATTTCTTGTGGAGTTCGTATCTGGGGAAGTCTGGATGATGGTCTTAGCTACATCCAAGGGTAATACAGCAGTCCAGAACTGTATGGTATTGAGAATGTAACCAACAAAAGCAAAAAACACAAAGAAGCACTTTTGACGTTCACTGGAACATCCAAATCAAAAGATGATTTAAGAATAAAATAGTGCTTACAGCGACACCACCAAGGCCACCAGTTACTATACCAATCCCCATGTCAATCCAATTGCTTTGGTAAGATGAATTGGCTTTCAAGTGTAAATGCATGTAATGACGAACATATTCATAAACACTAAAGAAAACTGCATTTCCAATAGATTCCCTCATAAATGTGGTAAAACCTCCGCGAAAAATTCCTGTAACCTGAAAATTTTTCCATCAGCAGAAGAACTCCTAAAACTAACTTTTAAATAGGCATAGGATTTCCTCACCCCTTCATTGCGCACTGTTTGAAAGGCACAAGCAAGAGGACTATTGTATCTGCTGCATTTTGGAACCAAGGAATCCGTGCCTTGTACTTGCATCCTACACTGAAACAATTTAGTTTCAAAGAATGTTACAGATCGCTAACTTGGAGACCATGCTATAACGTATTAACACTGAAAGCAACTTACTTTTACCAGCTCTGATGGGCATAACACAAAACTGATGATTGCCCCACTATAAGCCGCTGAAGGAATTATTACTTCAGCCTGGGGTACATCACTTTGAATTCCCCCCTGCAAGAGCACGAAGAAAAGTTATATCAAGAAGCAGAGCTTGAAGAAGATTCCTAAAATATGCATCTCCACAGCCTAATAAGCCATTCAATTCGCAACTGCCCCTAATAGGCAACCCTATACAGCAGTGCAAACAAAATAACCAAGAAGCTTGTCTGTGCACAAACCTGCAAGGATCGTTTGGTTTGCGAATAAATTCCAAAAAGAAGTGAACTCTCAAAGGCCACCCCAACAAAAGATGATGTGGCCCCTGTGTAAAGTCCTTTAACCTGTGAAAAACAAAGAGCACTTTGCATGGCCATTCTTTGAAATCAAATCCAAGAACATTCAAACTCCAGAATCCCAAGTTCAGATTTTAGTTACAGGCTAATCAGAGACAATAAACTAGCAATCTAACGGACAGATAAAAAGAAAGAAAGTTTTGGCACAATGTATTAATATTAATCACTATATTAATATTAATCACTAACCTACTCCAGTCTCCAGACACACAATAGATATTTGCAGGTTAAATTAAAACATCGTTAAAACTCAAACAATTAATCCAATGCAAGAAGTTTACTTATCTGTAATCACAACATTAATTTTAAGCTATTACTACCTAAACAACCACATACAGTTCTGAATAAGACATTCTATCCCACAATTCATCCATCTAAAATTTTTAGAAAACAAAAGTCAAATTTTGAGTTAAATTATTCGGCTCCCAAGAAAGCACTTGTTAAAAGAAGAATACTCCTTCAGTCTGTAGTATCCTAGCAGCGCAATGCAACCCATTCTTGTACTTAATCCCATGTGCTTCTGTATTGTGCTTTTGCAGCTTCACCTGAAAAAATGAAAACCAAATAAACAAAAACGATCACCAATCATTAAACTACAACAGAAACTTTGTCCCTTACCACAGAAAATCAATCTCGAAGATGACTCTTGCAAGAATATGAACAAGTCCAAATGCAAAGATATAATATAGAATGGCGTAGAGTGATAAAGACGGGAATTTGCGAACTGGGTTTGCCCTGTATACCTTAACCGTGTCGAAAGGGTGACCAGTGATTACGGTGGAGACGCCAGCGAGTAAACCGGCCAAGTATTGCTTGAAGCCGGAAGTCTCCGCCATTCTTCACCTTCTCTGTCTGCCTCTTTCGCTCAACTTAAAGCTGGTACAACTAAAACAGTGCCAGTATCGTGGTGGAGTCCTAGTCACCACCCACTATTGGGCAATACTTTCTCCATAGAAAAATTAAAACGAGCGACTCAAGGTGACTCAGAAAGTAAAGAAGAAAGAAAATTGGAGGTTGAAGAGACGGAGACAGCTTTGGAAGTTTTATACAAGGCAGTTGGGCTCACTTTAATTTTTTGTTTTATCTTTTAAAATATTGGGCTTGTATTGGTTACAATTATACATGCTTTTGATCGTAAACGGTCTTTATACACTTTTATGGTAATTTGATTCATATATGTTGAAATTTCAGATGATGATGGAAGTATTTGGTAAGCATTCTTATAGAATTTGAAATTTGCAATGAAATTGATGGGCCGATGTCTAGCCAAAATCTAACATTCTTCATTACTTATTATTTTGTCTATTTAATTACGCTTCTTGAGCAAATATTTAATTCTCACCATTTAGTCTTAAGGGCTAGATTTACTTTACCATTAATGCTTATGTCATAAAAGGGTCAGTATTCGTAGCTCATCCTTTCTTAAAGTGAGTACTTACTATAAATGAGCTCCATTCTACCAAGAAAAACCAAAAAATTATGTATGATTACAGAAATGGATTTGATTACTTCAACATTGTGTGAGCTAAGAATTGAAGGGAGTACAACTGCCAAACAAAATTGTAAGAGACAGGCGTGTTAATATGGCATTTAGATTACAACAAATTCCTGATACATACAGGGATACTCTTCCCAGCCTATCCATTATACCCAATTGATATGGTCAAATTTTTCTTTACTTGCAAAAAATTAAAGACAAACGACATATTGTCATAACTTACTGGAGAAAGTTGTGTTTGAAGGTATTGTGGAGACTTTACCCGTTTCAGCTATGAATTTAGCGAATTTGGAACCCTTCACTTGTTTGTTATTGTCTTCTAGTACTGACAGCGGGTGTGGCTTGGAAGTTAGTGGCGGCGTGAGTGCCCATATCGAAGAAAGGAACTCATTTGGTTGATCAAGACGTTGAAGAAGTGATAAATCCTGCATATCTGCCATAACAAGAGAATATTTGTAGCATCTTCAAAGACTATGACACCACATGCAAATAACTACGAGGATCTTTGACTACTGTTGTGATGCAGCAAGGGAATAAAGTTCATACAGATTCAACTCCCGAGGGAACCCCTGTTTGCGTTCATATTGGACAAATATAGACCGAAATAGAGACTTTGATAGAAGATTTAAAATGTTAAGGATATCCACTCCTCAGTGTGTTTCTTACAGTTGCCAATCATTGTTTACCCAAGATACTTTTTCACAATGAGAAAACACAAGAAACAACTAAATCTGAGCTTCCAAATTGGATATCAAAAAGACGGCAACATACTGCAAGTGTTTCGGACATAATCAAGGGCACTACACAACTAGTTAAACCACCACAGGCAAATTTTTGTAAAAATCATCCGGATTATTCACATAATACGTCCAGGACATCCAGTTGAAATGGCTGCACTAATCCAGAACTTATAACAATGTGTATTACTAACAAATTCTTAATTATTAGTTCGAATAAACAAACCTTTCGAAAACTCAAAGACAGGTGTCAAAACTGCACATGGGATGCTGAAGTTCAGATAAGGTATAACTGTCCCTCCTCCATGCCTGGCATTACTGTATCAAGAAGTTATCTCATTAACTAGAGTACTTCAAATTAATTGGGACCAATTGACAAGATTTACTAAGTAGATCTATGAACCAATAATACTGGAAACAAAATAGCAAAACCAATAAGAATACCATACAAGTGACCTTTGCCAATTCAATGCAGTTATGAAAACTACATGACATAATTCAATGCAAGGCGTCCAAAATTCTCATGTAAGGGATGTGAGGCATTGATATCCGACAGCCAGTCAATCTTACATTGAGCTTAATGCATTTAATCACAGATGTTATGGCCAATGATTGAAATGTTACTCTAGATCAAGAATCCTGATCCAATAGACAAGTTGGGATCAGCAAAATCTCACAACAAGAACACAGAATGTTGATTGGATTTAACATGAAGAAGGAGAGATTATAACTATCACTTAGTGCTTTATCTGTCTCTGTTGGAGAGAGATCTTACAAATTAGTGCTTTTTGATGAAAGATATCTGTCTCTGTTGGAGAGAGATCTTACAAATTAGTGCTTTTTGATGAAAGATACCTTAAGTGAACTTTTGTGAATTGTACCTGGTCACAAGCCCAATCATATAACCTTTTGAATTCATGACAGCACCACCGCTACCACCAGGATATACAGCAGCTGTTGTTTCAAGCATTGCTGGAACGTATGAATACTCTCCTTGAGTTGATTGATACGTAGAGGACACCTTGGCTTTCACAATCTTTGCAACCACTCCAGAGCAAACTGAAGGGGAAAGAGCTGCAAAATAGAAGGTGGAATTACTCAGAAGTGACTTGCTACAAGTATTATCTATCAGATACCAAGCCAAAAACAATATCTAATAATTGGAAATGCCAGAAAGAATCCAGAAGCTTCATCTACAAATGAAAAAAGAAATAGTAGTAGAAGATTATCACATACACCTGTGTCTGACATACGGTGGGGTATACACCAAACAACACGGACACATGTAAAACATGACTAAAATTTCAAAAAGCTAATTCCCATATCTTAACGAAGAAAAGCTTTGCAAGACAAACAAAAAGTATAGCCACATTGATGTGAAATCGCTT
>JANSVA010000002.1:26082796-26099967 GCA_025504915.1 Erythroxylum reticulatum | reverse complement strand
GTCATGTGCATATTCAGGTAATAGTAGATCATATGATTCAATAAAGACATGTTCAACGACACCAATACAGTTGACGTTCAAGGTTTCCCTTCATCTTAAAGGATGTGAGTCCAACAATTATTTGAAATGACACTCGATTAGATATCCGTGCAATGCTTAAGCTAAACTATGTGCAATGCTTAAGCTAAATTTAATACATAAAAAACAAAATTAATAAATCAAGTATAAAAGATAAATGATTGAAAACAGTCCTTTTCAACATTTTGGCCAATCTAACCAAGCAAGGAGATTACCGCATCTTGGACCAAAAAGTCCGTGTCCAACAATATATGCCTTTGATCCCAAATGTGGGAATGTGTAATCCACATTGATAGGGAAAAGTTGACTAGGTATGCTTTTAAGTTGCAATAGCGCAACATCCAACGGACCCTTAGAAACATATACTACTTTGGCATCACACCAAATCCAAGATTTGGCATGATCCAAGCGAACTCGTAAACTTCTGTGACCTCTGTTTGGAAAACTTAATTTATATCCCTTGCTCTCTCTAGACATAGAAGCAACCATAAAATCCAACGTCTTCAAGGATGTTCCTTGACTCTCTTCAAAGCCGTCAAATTCAGTGCATGTTCGACATGTTGAAGTTTCAGGCTCAAATAAATGGGACTCTGATTTTATATCATCTATTCCACCACTTACAGTTGCTTTTCCAAATCTCCATGGTTCTAATAAGTGAGCATTTGTAAGTATGAGGCCTTGATCATTGAGCAGAACCCCAGATGCCCAGACACCTTCATCAACAGTAATAAGGCAGATAGAAGCCATTGCCTTCTCAAGTGATAGTGGTGGAAGGCAATGGGAATTAAAGTTAAAAGGCCCTTCTGACTCATGAATGTCTGCATTCCCTACAGCATTTAAGTTTTCCTTGTTAAAATTGATCCCTTTTTCTGCAATTTGAGGCACCTTCAGCAGTAAGTCACTGCAAGCAGTTGCAATGGCTTCCCACGGAATCACCAGCTGTTAACCAATGCTAAAATTTTGTATGATCTATTATCCAAAGGATGGTTTCTGATTCAAAAATAGATTCAAAGTTACCTGAACTTCGGCACCACTACTTTTTTGCCTCAATGGTCTAATTAAGATGCCAATGAGATGTGCATGTCTGCTAAACACAGGACCACCTTCCATCCCTGAAATGTTCAGTGTCCAGACTGAATAAGAATTTTCATAGCATCAACACAACCATATGATCCTACAGCAAAATGTCATACCTGGTAGACAGCGAATATCAGACATCAGCAATGAGATGTTGGATGAACCAGGTGGCTGACAATTGGTAATGGATCCTATAGATATGCTGAGTCAAATGGAAAAGATAGAAGAAACATAAACCCACTACAATGCTGGGAATAACTGCAGACTCAATTTTGAGAGAGAGAGCAGGGTAACGATAGGAAGATCTAAAAATTTTGTTCTTCAATAATTCAATGAGCAAATAACACAGGCAAACTTTCACATTTCTATTCTAATAGTTGAATAACTAACATAAATCGCCAACAAGCTACTTGTCATTACTATCAGGATCAATATCAAGTTCAGCATTCTTGCAATGAAGGGTTTAACCACTTGGCTCCTTCATGATTAAAAAATCCAATAAATTAAAACAAATGATAAGAGCAACAATAACAGTTGCCAATAAAGTCTTCAAGATGGTGGCATGTGATCACATTACCATATCGACAGGCATGAGATCCCTTATAACGCAACCTCATAAAAATTGAAAAAGAAGTTCAAGAAACTATGGAAATAAATAAAGAAAAAGTACCTGTTAAAGAAGTGTACTGGTGAGAGGACACCAAAAGGAGAACCCACTGCTAAAAGAGAATCTCCTCTTGAATTTAAACGTGATACAGCAATGCTTGGCAGATCCTAAAGGATAATAATAACAACTATAGTATGCATATGAAGAATGTAAAATTTACCAAAGCATTAGCTTGCCTGATGAACTACAAAATGACATGAATATGGAAATAAAGTATAACATCATAAATGTACTTTACCTTTAAATCTATGCAAACTCCAAAAATGGCAATTCTTGTAGCTAACTTTCGCATAAGATTTGAATCATCAGATTCCTGCCCTACCAATTGCCTATCAGCCTCAGTGAATGAAGAATTGTATTGCTCACCCTGAAAGATTAATCCTGCTTATCTTAGTATATCATGCTTTATTTGGAAAAGTCTCAATAAGGAGAACAACTAAAAGAACTTTTTAAAATTGCTCTAATTATTATCCAAGCCTTTAATTGTAAGATATAACTGCAAAATATACAGAAGCACAAATATATGTTTATGATGTGTGCACATCACATCAAAAAGCCTATAGGTTATTCTGTTATAAAAGCTTTTTGATGTACGTAATTGTCAATAGTCCTTTCAATTCGATAGTGGTATTTGAGGCAGTTCATAAATGTTCTATGTGAAATATTTCATTCCATTAGAACACTATGTTTGTAAAGAAAACATCCAGATCATTTGCAGTCAAAAATAGAAAAGATGATGCAGAGCATATGCCTGTTAATGAGCAGCACTCAGAAGCCTTGAATAAAGAAATGAGTAATAATTCTAAAAGATGATAATGTTTACAAGATTAAAAAATCAGATGTCACTCTAATTTGCCTCAGAATTAAGATGGACTCTAATTGTTGTTTGAACGATGAATTGCTGTTCCTTTTCCTAAAAGTCAAAAAATAGATTTCTACCACATTGAACAGCATTATCATATAAGTTCTGAACACTATCAACAGCAGGAGACAAATATGCTAGAGATAAAAGAGTATCCATTGCGCTTCAGTAACCTGTATCTTCAATGCATCCTTAAGAGCTTGAGGACCACCATCATTTGTTCCCATAGACCAACCAAACTCCCATCCACGATCCAGAGGGCCTGAAGAACCTTCAAGAAGTGATTGGAGAGAATTGGACGATGCAGGAACATCAACCTTCACAAGACATCAAGCAATCAGTAATGTGTTGCCATATATTTATGGCTTACCTTAGGTGGTAAAGAGATAAGAGCACCTCCTCATCCACCAGGGTTCAAACCTTGGGAGCTTCATAAGAGAAAGGGATTATACTAGGCCCAAAATCACCATGAACACCAAAAGAAAGCATATTTCAAAATTTCTTTTCTATTAAACTACGAAGAAAGCAAATTGACATGTCATAATCATTCCATATACATATCAACTGCAGTCTCCAGGGTATGACAATTTTCCAGATCCATCAGTTTACGTGTCATCAAGCAGTTTCAGATTCATGACACTACAAACATCCTAAATATAATGATTTAAGAAGCTCATATGACCACAAAATTACAATATCAAGTCAAACACCATAATATGGTGCTTAGCACAACACTTTAGTAGTAAAGCTAATTTCTTTTGAGATTGTAAGGCAAATGCTAGAACTGCAGGTATGAAATTGTAATGCAATTCTCACTACTATTCATAATAGTTCGATAGCTAACTAGAGAATGTAAGGCCTACCAGTTTTATAAGTTGAGCAGTCAGCCAAAAAGAAGCCTGTTTGTTTATATCCCTCTCAATATCCTTTTCCAGCCTTAGCGTTCCCTGATGACCAGAACAAAAAGTTTAAAAATGCCATAATCTTGAACCCAGGAAACCAATCAAATAATCATTACAAAATACACAATTGCCTGTAATCAGCTCGCACCTCTAACATAACATCAATTTGAGCACCGGGAATCAACTGAGGCCGGCCCTGAAGCAAACAATAGCTCCTTATCACCAACAAATCCGTCAAGAACTCCATCACCAACATGAAGAAGAAGAAATGCAATGAAGCATATCAAAATAGTGAGATACTGGAACCTGAGCAGTGCCATCTCTATGCTGACGTAACAGAAACGGCTCAACAACAGAAGCAACAGTCAGCACCAACGACAGAACCTGGCCGTTGCCTTCCAAAACCCGATTCGCCACGCTAGCATCGTAAAGGTTGTCAGACAAAAGCATCCCAGACGCTGAAAGTGTTGTCTTTCCGGAACTGCACACGGAAAAGTATAAACCCAAAGAAGAGGCCGAAACAAAGAATCAAACTTTCAAATTAGAACATAAACTTGCTCACTTGTATAGATGAAACGCATGTTTCCGCATCTTCAGTCCCTTCGGGTCCTGATAAAGACACAGAAAAACACAATATTACCAGAATGTAATCAGCGCTCGGATGATAATAGGCTATTGAAAGCGTAAATAGATAAGAGGGGTCATACAGGGCCGTGGACTCTGACCATGACCGCGAAATTGCGCCCAAAATCGACAGTTTCCGGCAACCCCATGAGACAGGAAGAAAAGGAGGATTAAGTTTGCGACTTTTATGATTTTGGGATGGTCAGTTCGGGTTTTGGATTGAAATGGAAAGGAAATTTGTTTTGCATTCTCAGGATGGCAACCTGCAGTGACGACAATTATGACACTGTGCGTTAAGACTCTGGCAGCGGATTAGACTTACGCTCGAGATTTTATTGGTTTATTATCCAGACTTATACACCGTTTCTAGCAAAACCAAATATGTGTTCACTGTGAGTGAATCAACAGGGATGGCCAGTCAATGGGCCGCTACTGGCCAGCTAGCTCGGCCTGGTTTAGTTTTATATTTTTCAAAAAATTAAAAAATGAGTTTATTTTTTTACGTTTTGGTCAGGTCAAATAATTTAAGCCCGTGACTCAATTAATCCGACCAAAAATTAAACTAAACCAGATCAAAATTAATATTTCTAAGTAAATAAACTGGTTTGGGATAGTTTATCTTCTGACATTTCTTTTGGGTAAACATATTCTCTCTTTTTTTTAAAGAAATATAAGAAACATGTAGGAGAAAGGGTCTCAATAAGAATCCATGAAATCGATTTTAAATACAAAAACTATTATTTAAATAAATTTTGTGTCAAATAGTATGCAATCTCATTAATTTGCCCGTTAACAAAATATACATTTATATCAGCATTTAACGTTAACATAAACCTACATTCTAAGATGATAGGTTTGAATTCTAAATTATTTTATGGAATATGTTGGCTTTTAATTACACCTAAATAGGGTGTTATAAATTTAAATAACTATTTTACCTAACAAACTTCAATTGACCAATAATGAATATATGATAAATAGTTTAATATAAATTAATAATAATTAAAAATATAAGAAATAAGAAAGGAAATATAATTTATAGTTGTTCAACGCACAACTTTGCTTATATTTTCCAAGACATTTCTCATATGTTTATTAAATTTATTTTTTCTAAGATAAAAATGAACCTTGTAAATTTCTTTTTTTGATAAGATAAAAAAGAGCATTATTACAACAATCTTATTTTCTACAAGTAAAAAGCAACTCTTCTTACTACTTTTCTTTAAGGTGAACATTAATCCCAGTCATAAAATATTTTGCAACTTAAAAGACCTTAATCACTTTGATAAGTTTAAAGACTCACTCCCTTCAAAATGAAGCAACGAACACACACAAAACCTTTGTAAAACTTTTTGAAATATGTTTATACAACGCCTAAATGTTTTCTCATATCTAAAATAATGAAAAACCATGTATTTGTATATTTGAGGTCAAATTAGCCATTGTTATAGATAGTTACTATACATTACTCGATCAATGAGCATTGAATACACAAAACTATTAGCTATTGAGATATTGACTAGCCATTGTGACATATTAATCGACCAATAAAACATATTGGTCAACCAAAGCACCGACCATTGTCCTTAAAAACTTTTGATACAAAGGTTTAACATTTTTAACCAACATTAGTCTACTACTAACCTATATAAATTGACCAATATATCTAAAATTATGATGCCAACATTTTTAAATGCTTCAACTTAATTTTCTTAACATAAAATTGTCTTAAACACTTCTTTAAATGTCCCCAAAGAATGTTTTAAGAATTAAGAAGATTTTTTGTGGGATCAAAACCTTAATTCCTCTTTGATGAGTATAAAATACTCGTCTAAGGAGTTTAAATGATCACGCCCTTATGTATCATAAGCCTCTAAAATATAAGGGTGACCAAGTAGGAAGTACAATAAATATTACAAATTCATTTATAACTTTATTATGCATTGTTCTTGTTCTTGATTTTGTTTTTTACTTGAACGACTTGAACTCTAACTTTTTTTAAATGTCTTCATAAGATGCATCTTGATTTGCACATGGCCATTATTGCTTTCATAAAAAAACAAACTCATTAGTGGTACTTATGTTTTTTTATCATCAAAATGTGAATTGTAACTTCGCTTAATTTAAGAATCTCCCTCTTTTTTAGAATGAAAAATATTTTATGATATTAAATAAACAAAGCAAAATCAAACACATATAGTTTATTATTCCAAGGCAATATGAGTAATTAGCTTAATATGACACACCTAAAATTAATCACTCCTCATAAATTTAATATCACTAACTTTTTCTAAACAACTCTGAAATTAATCACTCTCTCTAAATTTAATATCAGTTTCTCTCTTCCTTTTTGGAAATATCAAAAGATGTCAATTATCAAAAGTCTATAACAATAAAACGCTCAAGCATATAATAAATCAAATAAAAAACAATCAAAATCAAAATTAAGCATTTATAGATATCCTTAGCAAATGGAATTCTTATTATTCATGCCTAATTCTCTCATAATTAAGCAAAATCTATCCTCATTCATTTGTTTAGGGAATTGGTTGGTCAATTGATGTAATATATCAACTAATTCTAACTTAATATCCTTATTTTACTCATAATCTATATTAAAATGATATTTAATTTCTACAAGTGTTGAATAGAATTTATTATGTGAAAAATGGCACTAGTATTGTCACACCTAATTACTATCTTGGCGTGGTTCATGTTATAGTCTCTAAGTTGTTGTCTGAGTCATTGAATTTGGGTATAAAAAATTATTGAAAACTACATATTTAGTTTATATAGTTGATAAGGCAAATGAATTTTGTTTCTTACTAAACCATAATACCAATGCATTACCTAGAAATTGACAATTATTAAATGTGCTTTTCCTATTTAAAAGATTAACGACATAATTTGCATCTGAATAGTTAAGTAAATTAAAAATTGTGTCATTAAGATACCTAAGCCTTACTGACAAGGTACCACATTAGTATCTAAGTATATGCTTAATGGCTAGAAGGTGGGACGCCCTAAGGCTTGAATAAAATCAAACATACAAGCATATACTAAATGTAATATCAGGCCTACTTGCTATAAGATTAAAGCAAGATGTTTAATATTTCTAAAATAAGATCTAGTAACTACCCCTTATTGACATCATTTATGATTTGTTTCAGATGATGATTATTCTTGAATTTTTAATCCATAGGAAGCTTCTTATCCTTTTTTCTCCCCCATTTAGTTCAATAATTTCTTCTTATGGTTGTTTTAGATCATCCTTGTTTTCCTTAAAGGCTAATTTCTCCAAATCCTTATATAAACCTACATTATTGTCCTTAAGACTTTTCTTGGAGGCAAGATGTTTAGATTCATCAAAAACAACATGCACGAATTATTTAATAATAAGAGTATTCCTATTAAATACTCTACACGCTTTGTTAGCTAAGAGGTAACTAAAAAAATTTATTCATCCACTTTTGAAATAAACTTACCCAAGTTATCCTTAGTGTTTAAAATATAGTACTTACAACCAAACACTTTTAGAGAACTCATCTTTTTCCTTTTCCCATGCTAAAGTTCATAAGTAGTTTTATCTATATTTGGTCTTATGTAAACTATATTGGATATGTAGCATTTGTCTGCTATAGCTTCTACCCAAAAATTGTTGTACCCCGATTCCGGAGCCTAACAATTGGGGTCATAAAATGTTAGCATATTATCCTATAGGGTTATTTCAAAGAACCCTCATTGGCCATCATCCCAGAAGGGTGGCATGCCCACACTAGTCAAATATCAAAAACAAACTCATTTCTCCTATTTCAGAATAGATTTTGGAAAACCTCAAACTAGAATTACAATTTGACCTCTTTAGAACATTTGTTCCCATTTTCTTAAGTTTCTAATGGCACTAAAATCATTCAATTTGGTTTAGAATTCTAAAAGTTAGGGCACAAATATTTTCAGGCTATTATTAAACTAAAACAATACATTATACCTAACTTCCATCCAAAAATTAAAAGTCTTAGGGTTTGAATTAAAATTCTATTCCTTCAAATCATTTGTAGCTCTATATTTAGAAACAAAAATCATCTCATTCGGATCTCTACAAATCAAGATAGCATCAAAATACCGAAATATGTTTAGTAAAATATATAATTCATACTCTTCCAACCCATACCCTTACTTTGAGTCAATCAATCCTTCCTAAAACAACATCAAAAGCTACAAACTTTCATATAAAGGTAGAAAAAATGTGTTAGAAATCTATTGGTTCAAGAATTACTTCATTTGGAGGTCGATAACAAAATTATGGTTGAAAGAATCAAACAAAGTTTTGTTCTCAATCATATTGAACCTGTTTCGGGAAAATTAGTATAAATTTCTCTAAATATGATGAATTAATATAATATTAGGACGGTTTTGAAGAGGACTTCTATATATACAACTTTTATGAAGACATTGAATAGATATTTTGTCATCTAGAAGGTCATAATTGAACCAGACGATACCAGACGAAAGGTCAGTCCAAAGGCTTCTGTCTAAGACCTATTTTGTAACAATTAGCATAACTTTATCTACATATATCAAATCAAGAAAATTATTAGATAGTTTGAAAGAGGACTTATAGATCTACAACTTTCATAAAGACACTGAAGCGAGATTTTGTCATTTAGAGGGTCAAATTTGTACCAGACCAAAGGTCAAATGATTCAATCTGAGATGCATAAGATGATTCAGTTTATACTGAATCACATTTTGACTTCTTCAGATAATTTGTAAGTCTATATCTCTGGTTTACTCCAAATCAAAAGTCATCTTATTTAGAATCCTACAAATCCAAATATAATCAAAATACTGAAGTGTGTTCAGTAAGATATTCCTATTTACACTATTCCAACAGATTCCACGTTTTCATTTGTTCAATCTCTTTCAAAACAATTTAGAATGCTACCAAGTTTTTTTTAGACATAGAATAATGTGTTAGGAATCTATTAGTCTAAGAATCACTTGATTTGGAGGCCAGATAACAAAGTTATGGTCGAAAGAATCAAACAAGGTTTTGTCCTTAATCATATTGAACTTGTTTCGGAAAAATTGACATAATTTTCTATAAATATATCAAATTAAGGTCATTTTATGATAGTTTCGAAGAGGACTTCAAGATTTACAACTTTTATGAAGAACTTAAAAAGAGATTTTGTCATATAAAGGGTCAAAATTGAACCAGAAGAAAGATCAGACGATACCAAACGAAAGGTCAGACAAAAGACTTTAGTCTAAGACCTATTTTGGAACAATTAACATAACTTTCTCTAGAGATATCAGATCAAAGTCATTCTTATACAATTTGAAAGAGGACTTATAGATATACAACTTTCAAGAAGACACTGAAGCGAGATTTTGTCATCTAGAGGTCAAAATTAGACCAGACGAAAGGTTAGATGATTTAGTCTGAGATGTATCAGATGATTCAGTCTACAATGAATCAGACGATTCAGTCTGAGATGCATCAGACGATTCCGTCTACAGTGAATCAGATGAAGGTATTCTACTGGGTCTTCCTCACATTACCAAAAGTTCTAAATCACTAACTACACTCTTTAGAGCATCTCTACTTAAAAAGACCATAACTTTCGACTCTGATGTCCAAAAATTTCATACTATATATATTGTTGGAAAGCTAAAAAGATAAGCTATAACTTTGTAGAGGACAACTTTATATAATTTAGCCTAGATCAATATAGTTTTCCCAGAAGTCATAACATAAATTTACCCTTATGAAAGACTTGAAAATTTTCCCAATTTCACTTCCTCTAATGCAACATCATTCTTATCCATTCAACTACCAGATTGACTTCATTAAACTCTCAAATCTCAACTCATTTGACTCATCACATTCAACTACATCTCATCATTCATAATTCCTATCTTTCTTTTTCCTAACATCTCACTTATATATATTTATATATGTATCCACAATTCCTGTTCAAAAATCATCAACTCAAGTTGGTAACTTGTTCAAGTATATCTAATTTCAACTCATATCATCCATACACAATTCATATTTCGTTAACAACAAAATAAGAATTGACAAACCTTTAATGGCATTCTAAGCCACATTACATCATCGGTATCAAAATCCAAAATATAAAAGATACCAAAACTCAATAATTTTCGAAATGCGTCTAAAGTCTTGTTTTTACAAAATATAACTTAATTTACAAAAACATTACAAAAGTATAATGATTCCTCGACTCTTGGTTACTCGATTTTATTTTATTATCCTAAAGATGGGACAAAAAGGGGGTGATTTGAAAGCTTGTGGGTAACAATTTATAACCAAAAAAATAAGCAAAACCTTTGAAATGTTCATTTGTCAATATAACATTCAAATTGAAATCATAAATCGTATTATTCTCAAATCCTTAACCAAAGTTCACGAATTACAAAACATGAATACATCAAACTTGTTAACATAACATAAGCACATCAAAATGGTTTTGCTAGATCCAAAACATAGTGTACTACACATTTCCCATAAAGGTCCTGTGTGGTCGTGAACAGAATGTACTAACACAATCCTACATAATGGTTTTGTGTAGCTGTGAACTTATGGGAGTTTTTGAAGGAGCTCCATGCTACTAGCGGGCAAGCAGGATAAACCTTTTTGTCAAAATGCACTTGACATACTTAGGGGATCACCACAAACCCACATATTCATGCATTTCACATCTTGTAAACATATTACCCAAAATGGAACTTTTCCAAAACTTGATTTTCTATAAACATGAGATATTTTGAAAACATGATTTCATAAACATGTTATCTTTTAAAAAAATCACTTTCAAAGTCTTTTCATAAATCATCACACAATTCA
The DNA here is from genome assembly GCA_025504915.1 of Erythroxylum reticulatum. NCBI lineage: Eukaryota > Viridiplantae > Streptophyta > Magnoliopsida > Malpighiales > Erythroxylaceae > Erythroxylum > Erythroxylum reticulatum. Next base: position 26,088,886 of record JANSVA010000002.1, on the reverse strand, counting down.
TATATCAACATATTGCAATTTCTCAAATCATTTGAAAGTAATAAATGCAACACTTATGATGCAATTGAAATCATTAAACTTCTTTGATTCAAAAAAAACATTAATGACTTATTTACTCTATTATAAACATGTACCCACCTTGATTTTCTTGCTTAAATAGTTGCTCAAAATGCCTCTCCTCTTGCTTCTCTTGCCTTTCTTGATTTCCTTCATCAATGGCAAAACCCCATTCAATAGGAATCCAATTGAAAACCCCACGATGCAAAATCACTAAAATTGATTTTAGAATACTTAAACCCATGCATTTTCTAAACTCCATGAACTAAAGCCCTTCCAAAAATTCGAAAGATTCAAAATTATCTTACCTTGATTCTTCACTAAATGAAGAGATCTTTGACTCAAATGGAAGCTCTTCTCTTCCTCTACCTTTTTCTCTTCTTGAACCACTTCAAAATCTCTCTCAAAAGCTAAAAAATGATGAAACACTAGCTCAACTCTCTTCTTTTCTCTCAAACTACTAAAACCCTCTTCTCCTCTCTTTTATTTTCATTTTTTCTCTCTTCTCCCCCTCAAGTCATGTTTTTCGTCTTCATTTAAATGCAAGACAACCTTTCATCTTCCAATCCTACCCTTAATGAATGTAAAATGCCCATTTGGCCCTTCCTTATATGCCTTGTATCTTTTATCCTTAAGTGTCTTGCCAAAAATACCCTTGAATATTCTTATAACCTTAACACTTTAATTCCATTAACCCATGCAATAAATGCTACTAACTTTGACATAATTAAATAATTAAAAAATGATTAATTTATTAAAACCTTAAAATTATTTAAATTATGCTTATTCATTAAGAAAAAAATTTAGGGGCCAACATTTCTCCCCCTCTTAAAAGAAATTCTTGTTTGACTAATCAAGAGGCAGATATATGTTTCCTCTTATGCTCTTCCATTTTCCCATTTAACTTCATCACTCAAATAATTTTCTTTCAAATGATCCTAGTTAACGGATTCAATCAATCCTTCGATGACTTATTTAGATATCACACTATCTTAACTGTTTCCTCAATATATTTCAGATTACTCATAATTTTTCCACATCCTGCGTCGATAACACCAATATTAGATCATATCAATATTTCTTAACACAATTGCATATAACACATTATGAGTATGAGACATCTTTGTTAGTAATACTAACTCGTAAGTCAATGGTCTGATTCTTAGTAACTTCGTATGGACCAATACAATTCAAGCTTAGTTGATTCTTTATCCTAACCTGAGCACATCTTGTATTCAATCTAAGCACACCTTGAGAAGGTACTCTCAGAAACATTTAATCTTTTGCTTCGTAGTTAACATCTCTTTAGTATCAGTACATTTAACTCTTATTTCTGTCTCACTGTATTCCATGCCTTTGTCATGGATCCACCTAATTCATTCATCTTTCTTAAATCATTTAATTTCTAATACTGATTGATTTCATTTATCAACATCCTCTTCAATTAATTTTGGCCTTCAACCATTTTTAGGTCTTAATCGTCAAAATGAAAGAGAGAACGACTCTTTTTTCATCTAACTCCTCATATAATATTCTAATGAAATCACTATGATAATGATTGTGATGCTTAAAGTCAAATAGAACTATACATTGATCTCATGTTCCTATGAACTCCAAACTATAAGCCTTAAACATATCTCTGACAGTTAAGACCTTCGACAATTCAAACATTTAGTCACTTGATTCTACATTCTTAGCTGCTAAATGATGTTCCGACGTATTTCTAATAAGATGTATAACTTAAGTTACCATTTGTACTTTTCTAGCAATCTCTTTGCTCTATCACCTTTATCGATTACACATACTTCTTATTTCAATCACAAAGTATAATTTTTTCCTATTCGAACTCAAAATTCATATTCACTTTTGATTTCTTAGTAAGATTCACAATTTCTGAATTCTCATTTTGGGCTTGGTCAATCCTTTCATATGAAACTAATCTTCAATTCTATAGCAAAGAGTACTTTGATTTGCCAAACTTTCAACTCCACATTCTATGCTCCTTTTTTGCACTAGTTTTGATAACCTCAATATCTGAATTTGTGCTTCACTACTATTGGGATTTCTGCTTAATACATTATATACAACACTAACTTTACTGGGAAATACTCATTTGTACAATCATATTCTTTTAGTACTTATATCAATTGTCTCAGTCTTATATTCAATTCTCTCAACTCAATAATTACCTCAAACTTTAATGATCTGTATATGTATATATATATCCAAGATGCTCCTATACATATACTATCTCTAAACTTTCAAAGCAATCAGTATCATAGCAGTTCTAAATCATGTATCAAATAATCAACTCATAAGACTTTAGTTGTCTCCATATATATGAAATCACTTTATTATGCTGCATTGAATTTTATCCAAATCTCTTATACAACATCATTGTATACTATAAAATCTCTAAATCCAGACGATATAATTTCTATCGGTGTTATAATTCCTTTAAAATTCTCTTTACTTTCATTACTCATACGATTTACATGTTTTTCTTCAAGTATTCAAACTATTTTTCTCAACTTTTCAAATACCTTTAATATATCATCAATTTTTTTTGGATCGCTCTAATCTTTAATACCATAGTACTGAGAGGCCATTTGTTAACTTGAACAAATATTTCTAAAGCTCCATATGCCCATGATTAGTTCTTATAATTCCTTAAATAACTAATTCCTTTATGAGGTAACATTGTCTCACATTATTTTCAATTTCCCGATTAACTTCCTTTCTCGAATCATTTTCTCAATTCATTCGATTTCCTATTATTTCACATTGAATTATTCTGCTATTTGCTCATTCATACTAATTTCTCCACACATTTCAATTTATTTTCAATCTTAACTCCCAGTGTTTGTAATACATTCATCAGGTCAAACTTGTATCTCTTGAACATATTGACACAGAATATAACATGGACCTATATACTCCTCATATTAGTAATTAATGTCTCCTCAAATTCAGGAATCCACTCATATAGTTGGATAATTTACATTAAATACAATACATAGATTCTCAGTAGTATGTTCTAGATCTTATGCTTGAGTCTCCATTAGGATTAGGACTCCAATATCTTTTCTGATTTATTTCTTCATTGGTCATTCTTAAGAAAAAACTATCTGGTCTGTTTAATCTAATTCGGTGAAATTCTTCTTCGTAAGAAGATTTCTTATTTCTATCTCATCTTCTTATTGTTATTTATTTCATCTCCCATATGTATATCCTCAATCAATTCAAAAGTATAGATGTATAATCATCATAGAATTCTAATCTCAATTTCACTAATATATTGTTATGGTGGATCATAACTCTTGTCACATTAATTAAACAATCACTTCAGTTCCAATTTCATCTTTTTAAGATCATAACAATTTATGTGTTCCTGACATTCTACTTATACACTTTAATCTCATCATTTCTACTTATATCCCTATTTTATTCAAACAATCCACGACAGTATATTCATATCTATATCACATTCAAGGGTATACCTTCACAGTACAATATTGATGTCGCATTCAATAATACATTCTCCAATACAATTGCATTGAATCATTATTTATCATATCCGACCATGTACTATTTCCTATTTCTAAATATCCATAAACTTTCGTTTTCTCACATTCTGCCAGATCATCATTGTCTTCTTACTATTTCTATCACCTCAAACTCTTAACAAATGCTTATAAGTGTGACTTATACACATGCGACTCAGATTAAGGATTAGTCGCTGCAGCATGCCAAGACATGTCAAAATATAAGTAACTTGATACATATTTCCAAAAATGCATGTGTAAGATACTAAACCTAGGTGCCCTGATACCACAAGTGTTGGACCCCAATTCTGGAGCCCATCATTTGGGGTCATAAAATGTGATCATATTATCCTATAGGGTTATTTCAAAGAACTCTCATTGGTCATCATCCTACAAGGGTGGCGTGCCTACACTAGTCAAATATAAAAAACAAACTCATTTCTCCTATTTTAGAATAGATTTTGGGAAACCTTAAACTGGAATTATAATTTGAATTCTTCAGAACATTTTTTCCCCATTGTCTTAAGTTTTTAATGACACCAAAATAATTCAATTTGGTTTAGAATTCTAAAAGTTAGGGCCCAAACATATTTAGACTATTATTAAACTGAAACAGTACATTATACCCAATTTCCATCTAGAAATTGAAAGTCTAAGGAACTGAATTAAAATTCTATTCCTTTAGATAATTTGTATCTCTATATCTCAAGTTTATTTAGAAATAAAAATCATCTCATTCGGAGCTCTACAGATCAAGAAAGCATCAAAATACCAAAATATGTTCAATAAAATATCCAATTCATACTCTTCCATCCATACCCTTACTTTGATTCAATCGGTCCTTTTCAAAAGAAAATTAAAATCTATAAACTTTCATTGAAAGATATAAAAAATTTGTTAGGAATCTATTGGTCTAAGAATCACTTCATTTGGAGGTCGGATAATAAAGTTATGGTCGAAAGAATCAAACAAGGTTTTGTCCTCAATCATATTGAACCTGTTTCGGGACAATTGACATAAATTTCTTTAAAGATGTTAAATTAATGTCATCTTAGGATGGTTTCTAAGAGGACTTAGAGATATACAACTTTTGTGAAGACCTTAAAGATAGATTTTGTCATATAGAGGGTCAAAATTGAACCATACGAAAGGCCATACCATACCAGATGAAAGGTCAGACAAAAAGGCTTTAGTCTAAGACCTATTTTGGAATAATTAGCATAACTTTCTCTAGAGATATCTGATTAAGGACATTCTTAGACGGTTTGAAAGAGACTTATAGATCTACAACTTTCATGAAGACACCAAAGTGAGAGTTTGTCATATAGAGGGTCAAAATTGGACCAGACGAAAGGTCAGATGATTCAGTCTATACTGAATCACAATTCGACTTCTTCAGATAATTTATAAGCCTATATCTCTAGTTTACTCCAAATAAAAAATCATCTCATTTGGAATCCTACAGATCCAAATATAATCAAAATATTAAAGTGTGTTCAGTAAGATATTCCTAGTGTTCAGTAAGATATTCCTATTTACACTGTTCCAACAGATTCCACACTTTCATTTAATTAATCTCTTTCAAAACAATTCAGAATGCTACCAATTTTTGTGCAAGGATAGAATAATGTGTTAGGAAGCTATTGGTCTAAGAATCACTTCATTTGGAGATCGGATAACAAAGTTAGGGTCAAAAGAATTAAACAAGGTTTTTTCCTCAATCATAATGAACCTATTTCGGGACAATTAGCATAACTTTCTCTAAAGATGTCGAATTAATGTCATCTTAGGACGGTTTCGAACTACAACTTTTATGAAGACTTTGACTAGAGATTTTGTCATCAAGATGGTCAAAATTGAACCAGACGAAAGGCTAGACGATACTAGATGAAAGGTCAAACAAAAGGCTTCAGTCCAAGACCTATTTTGGAACAATTAGCATGACTTTCTGTAGATATATTGGACCAAGGTCATTTATAGAAGGATTGAAAGAGGACTTATAGATCTACAACTTTTGTGAAGACACTGAAGTGAGCTTTTGTCATCTAGAGGGTCAAAATTAGACCAGATGAAAGGTCCAACAATTTAGTCTGAGATGTGTCAGACGATTCAGTCTACATTGAATCAGACAAAGGTATTTCTACTGAGTCTTCCTCACATTACCAAAATTTCTAAATCACTAACTAAAATCTCTAGAGCATGTCCACTTAAAAAGATCATAACTTTCGACTCCAATGTCCAAAAATTTCATATATATTTCGTTGGAAAGACAGAAAGATAAGCTACAACTTTTTGGAAAACAACTTTGTCTAATTTGCCTAAATCAATACAGTTTTTTTCCCGGAAGTCATAATACAAATTTACCCCTATGAAAGACTTGAACTTTTTCCCAATTTCACTTCCTCTAATGCAACATCATTCTTATCCATTCAACTACCAGATTGACTTCATTAAACTCTCAAATTTCAACTCATTTGACTCATCACAT
>JANSVA010000002.1:26041038-26075248 GCA_025504915.1 Erythroxylum reticulatum | reverse complement strand
TACCCGCATTAGTCATTCTTACATAAATCTCATTTCTTAACACACATCATTAAAAAATTATATTTTCTTTAGTGGTTTCAAGCCAAAATTTCCCTTGAAATTAGGAGTCTAGGACTTCACTATGTCCAAATTTAGCTCACAATTCTGAATACTTGATTCTTTATGTCTTGATTAGCTTAATCATACTTGAACCTATTCGGTTTCAGTAATTCATCCACACAGGTCTCATTCACAGAGGAATAACTTTTTCTACATAGGTCCAATGTTTCTCAAATCTTCCATACCTCTAGTTAACACACAAATTCACATTTTTCCTTTTATGACCATTTTCTAATTTGGTCATTAGGCTTCCAAATATCCCATTTACAGTCAGTCTTAGTATTCTATCACGAGTTGGACCCTTCCTGACTAAAATCATTGTAACTTATTCTTTTTTTATCTAATTGAGGTGATTCAGTTTTCAATTTTCAATATACTCATATGGCTACCACATATCCAAAGATAGATTAAAAATTGATGTAATTTGGATTTATTGTGATTTTTATAAGGCTATCTTATTCATCTCACAGAATACTCATCCAATTAAATTTCCCTTTGTGCAAAAATTAGATAACACATTTTTTAGAATTTCATACTAGGTGTTACACATTTTGATGCTCATCTTCATTTACAAATGCAATTATCTTTCCCTTTTTACACTTAAAGCCATAGGAAGATGCAACCTAAGAGGCTTCATCCTTTTTAGGTAAGCCTTTGGATGATCTTTGTTAACAGAAATTTCATTCTTGGTTTTAACATCTAATATTCAACTATATAAATATAAATAGATGGCATAAAATTAGGGATCTCTTCCTTAGTTAGTTTGGATCATTATATATATATACCCTTTTTATACTTGATGATACATATAAAAATATAGAATCCTTTTATAGTTCTTTTCTTTCATTCTATTTCTATATGATATCGAAGCTTCCTTTGTAAAAAGGAGTCAAAAAATTTTAGGTTTCCTTTCAATTTTTCTCTCACAACCTTCTATCCTTACACTATGGGTTCCTTAATTTTCTCTCAAAATAATTTGCCATACACCAAATTGCTCCTTTGCTCAAGTAGCTCATAAAGGTGAAAAAAATAACCCTAGAAATGCCTTCACATGCCCCTAGAAGTCCCTACAGTTGAAAAACCCTAGCTGAAAGTGTCAAAAGGAAGAAAACAGATTATAACAACACTTTTTTGGATACATCAAAATGATGTTGTTTAGTAAACATCATCTTAGCCAGTTGCACATCATCATCATAATCAATGATGCATTATTAGTCTATCATGTCACATATCTATTTGCCATGTCAACATCCTAGTCATTTTCCATATGTCCTTGCACCATTTTTCCATATGCTAGAATCTACCCTTCTTTAGTTCGGTGTGTTCCAAAAAGGGTTAACAAAAACTTTGACCACTCGATTCAATCCCTTCTCCTCCAGTTCCTTTACAAACCAATATCAATTTTTGATTTTTTTTACATTCTAAATTCACTTTTTATGTCAAAATTATTAAATTTCAACTCCACATGCATGTTTTCTCCATTTTATTGCCTTTTTTCACTATGGATTCCTCTAAACTCCCTCTGTACATTCGAAACCCAATCAATGTTACATTTGATGGATCAAAGTATGATTTATGGGCTAATGAAATGTGTAGTTTTCTTAAAGGGAGGCTTTTACAGAGAATTGTTGTAAGAGAAATGCCTAAGTGAACCAAGATGATAGGTGAAGAAGAGGAGAAATTTACAGGCGTTTGGTATCTTGGAATGGAATGAATCATCAAATCATGACATGGTTTTAAAATATATGTCCTAAAATGATCAAACTTGGTTTTCAATCCTTTAACACAGCTAAGTATGAGATTTTTTGAAGAATCATTACTCTATATTTGATTATGTTAACCAGATTCATAATTATCGAAGACTTCTTCAAATGCAGCAATAACCTAGCAAACAATCTACATTTATGTGTCAAAACTGCAAAAAATTTAGGATTGAATAGCACTTGGACACCTTACATAGCCTAGTCCTTTTGCAGCCACCATCTATGCAAATCTTCATTATCATCTACATATTTTCCATTTGCTAATGACTCGTTGAGAGGAATTTGAATCCAATCATAACTCTTCTCTATCGAGGTTCCTTGCTAACTCTTGAAACTTTAATCAAGGAAATAATTATAGAAAATATTCAACTCAATGCACTTCATAAATAAAATTCTAGTCAATTTTGAAATGTTGTTATATCCACTCAAACCTCATCTTCTTAGAGTTTTCAAAATTCTATCAAGAAATCTTATAAGGGATCTTGTCGTTACTGTAAAAAGCTTGACCACCACATTTATGAGTGCAAAATATGAGTCTGATAGAATTTTGGATAAAGTAATTCTTTCAAGCCCCTTTATCCTCTTTCTAATACTTTTGTTGCTTCCACAGAGGGGGCTATAAGGAGTACTTCTTCCAATTTCTTTTTTAAAGATCCCCATGATTTTGTCCAATAACTTCAACTCGATTATGGTACTATCTCCTCATTTTCTTTGTCTATCATCATATCGGGTACTTCATCATCATAGTAATTAGGTTTAAGAAATAAGCGCAGGTCCAATTGCTTAACCCAAAGTCAATAGGCTTGGTGTCCTTTAACTAAGTTTTAGAAATAGCTCAGGGTTTTTTGAAATTTTGAGCTTCGAGTTGGGCTCATGCCAAAAATTTTATAAAAATTATTTCATTTTTCAAATTTTAAATTAAAAAATAATTAGATCAAGCTGGGTCTGATTTGGCTCTAGCTTTGGCCATATGTCTCAAACCCAATCAAGCTTTTGATTGAGCATATAACCCAAGTTAAAATTTTCAAGCAAGGTCTGGTCTTTGATGGGTCTGACCCAGCCTGGCCCATCATCTTCCTTATTGGTAGTTTAGTTCTGCCTGTTGCAATCATAAAACCTTTTATTCTTCTATTCTTACATCTCCATAAACACCATACGTTCTATGTATTATTCATATTGTTGACATTTTAATTATGAATGTTTAAAGTATAAGCATTGCTAAAACACCTAAATTACCTTTGTTTGACATTCTTTTGTTCCTAAACTATCATTAATTCTCATTTTAGTTGGTTAATTATGTAAACTTGGTTTTTGACTTATATTTTTTGAGTTATGGTTGTATTGTGTAGGATCTATAAATGGGTGAGATCCTTAGGACAACTTATAAGGTTAAGTGGTCATTTGAGCTTACTTCCTTACATCTTCCATCCAAAATTGTTGATGGGGTTGTCACTTCTCTTCTTCAAAATTCTTATCTTGATAATATTTCTTCTATTAAATTAGGATCTTTAATTTCTAGTGGTTGTTTAGACTCTATTAAAACTGAAAACTATGATCATGTTTCCTATCAACTTTCTAAAAGTCATGTTTTACCTTTTTCTATTAATGATTTCATTTCTTTAATACCTTTTAGTATGATTCATTTTGATATTTGAGGTCTTGCTCCTTATGATACTATGGGTGGTTTAAGATATTATATGATTTTTTGTTGATGATTTTTCTCGTTATACATTCATCTTTCTCATCTGTCATGGGTTTGAATTATTATTTATTTGTTCTCATTTTATTAATATGATTCATACTCGTTTTTTTGGAAAGGATTAAATACTTCATACTAATAATGCTATGGAACATAGAGATGTACTATTATCCAAAGATCTTGTTTAGGTAACTCTCAATAAAATAGTCTACCTAAACAAAACACAAACATATCTTTGATACTATTCGAGCCTTTTTTATATCTTATTCTTTTCCATATAAACCATTTAGTGAGAAGTAGCTTTTAATATTGTATACATTATAGATTGTATCCCTTCTCCTATAATAGATAACATCTCTCTATAGGAATGCTTATTTAATCATACTCTTAATTATCAAAATGTCAAAGTTTTTGGTTATGCTTATTTTGTTCTCTTATAACCTCATAAGTACATCAAACTAAAACCATATGCATGACAATGTTGTTTCTTTGGATATGGTATAGAACATAAAGGGTATAGAGGTTGGGATCCCTTGTCACAAAGGATACCTTGTCATGTAGTCTATGTATCTTTGATTATGTAACTTTTATGGGAAAGTAAGACATTTTTTTTATTCTTTTAAAGTTCTAAGTCAGCTAACCCCCATCTCAATTCTTATTTAACCCTACTATACCTCTTTTTCATAACATTTCTCTTATAGGTTCTTCTAGTAGCCCACACAATTTGACTCCACCTACACTTGATCCCATTACATCTTCTCCAACTTTAGATCCACCAAATCCTCTAAATAACCATCCCTTATCAGAACCTCTCCCTCCACCACCAATACTTCATTGTATTAACTATATAAGTTAACCTAGATGTATTTGAATTTTCTATGTTTATTATACTATTTTCTCTCTATATGAATCTTTCACTTATTACAAGGCTAGTTTTAATCCAGATAAGTCTGTTGGTTGCAAATGGGTATATAAAACCAAAACATGAGAAAATGGTTTAGTAGAAAGATATAAAGCCAAATTTGTTACTAAAGGATTCATTCAAAAATCTAGCATCGATTATGAGGAGGCCTGCCCTCTTATAGGCCAATTGACCTCATTTCATAGTCTCATTATTGTATCTACTAACAAAAGATGGCATCTATTCCAAATAGATGTCTTGAATGCCTTTCTTAATGGAGATCTCATAAAAGAAGTGTATATGTAACCACCTCTGGGATATGATCATCCTTTGAATAAGTTTTTCACTTTTACAAAGTTTTGTATGGAATAAAACAAGCTCCTTGAGCCTGGTTTGCAAAATTTAGTTCCATTATTAGACATTTTGGTTTCTAGTCTAGCTCTTATGATCATGCCCTATTTCCTTGCAAAACATATCAAGAATGCAATGGTCTTCTTCTCTATATGGATGATATGATAATAATTGGGGATGGTACGTAGGGTATTTATACTCTATAATCCTTTCTCCATGAATAGTTTGTGTAACACCGGACTCTCTGAGCCCTTTTGTCTTGTTCTATACTTAGAGATGCTACTGTATATTGATATATAACATGGTTTTATATGAGTTCAAAGATGTATTTAAATCCTTTTGGGTATATATGTCAGTGATTTATAATATTATATTCCCTTACATGAACTTAGAGTTCATCAGTATGCGAATTTTTGGTGATTTCTGACATATAAGCATCTAAGGGTGTAAAACCGAGTCCATTAGATGGATATGACGATGGTGGCTACGTTAAATGTGTTCTAATGCCTTAGAGATTATTAGATATGATCTATAAACTTATTAGACACTCAGCTAAATTGGAAAGATTAATGTATATAAGGGCTTATTTGTCAATTGTTAAAACTCAAAGGACTTAAATGTAATTTTTCAATTTTGGGAGGACCATATGTAATTTTATAAAGTTAAAGGGCTTAATTATTATTTCCAAAATTACGAGGACTAAAATAAAAATAAAATTTCTGTAAATTCCCAAATTTTGGGCTTAATTGCAAATTTAGGAAAAGTTTGGAGGGTAAAATGGTAATTTCATGTATCCTAAGGGCAAAAAGGTAATTTCACCATATTTTGGTCAAAGATGAGTTGATATTCTAGACCCTTCTTTAGGTATGGCCGTGCACCCCATTACTAAAGACTTAAAACATTTTGTTTTAATTAGAAAAAGGAGAAGAGAGGAGGAGAAGACCATTTTTAGCTATCACTTTGCTTTGATTCTCTAACCCAAATCATGGTGTTCTAAGTTAATTTAGGGTTAAGGAACTCAAATCTATCATTAGATTTGAGAAATTCTCAAAGGATTTGAAGATATCACCAAAGGAAAGTTTAGGTAAAATTTGTCTCATCTCTCTCTACATTAGGATTTTGAGTTTCGTGTTAAGATATGTTGTTCTCCATCCTTGAATACGGATGAAACAAACATGGTTTAGATAAATGAAATGTGTCATGGAGAAGTTTCTTTAAGCCAAAATAGAAAATTTCCCTTTTTGGTCAAAATTTGTGAATTTTTTAATATCTTTTGAAATTGATGGTCTAAATGAATTCTAAGGTGTTAATTGTACATTTATAATGTGAATTGATGATGAAAAATGATGAAGATGTATATTGGTTAAGGCTTGGTGGAAATGATGGGAGAAGAAGTGGATTAATTTAATGAGTTGTGTAATTATGATAAATGTAGCTTAAATGAAGGGAATTGGATTGAATGGAGTGGTGAAATGTGTTATTGTTTGAAAGTGTTTACTATATAACAAGATAGGAGCAGGAATTACTATGATAAAGTCTTGAAAATGTGACTTGAAAGTCATACACATTAGGTGTTTGATAAAATGTATAAGTGAAGTTGGATTAGGATTTAAGGATTCGTAATGATATACATTAGAAAGTGACATTCATGTTTTTGCTCAAATTGAAGAGTAATAGCCAAATCTTATAGCTTAAAGATGGTGATATTGTGTTTTATACACTTATATGATGATTTATAAATATGAGATATATATTTGAGCAATAAATACATTGTATATCTTTCATGTATAAAGGCTCAGAAGCTGTAAATCAAAGAGCTCGTACTAAGGATTGTTGAAGTTAAAGGAGTGTATACCTTCTTTTGAGGTGAGTTAGGGAAACTATATCTCTCAAATGGGATTAGAACATCCTAAGATATACATGATGACTTGTATGTGAATTTTGAACCTAGGTAATGTATAGTAGAATTGAATCCAAATAGATGCTAGTATACTTATGTTTTTAATAAATGATATTATTTTGAATAACTCTTTGCACTTGGAGTGCAGCTAATGTTTTTATTATGTATTTTGAGAAATGATATTGTTTTCAACAAAACTGCACTTGAAGTGCAAGGGACAATGTTTTATTTTCTAAAACTACATTTTTGAGCAACTTTGCATTTAGATTGCAAAAGATAACTTTTATTGCATGAAATAATGTTTTGAAAATTACATATGCATAATCGAATGATGTATACTGCATGTTTATGATTTTTTTCTTTTGGCTTAGAGCCATGGTAAGGTTCCATTTTATCGGTTGGACTGATAAATAAAGACATGGTGCCTTACTTGATTTTTATACTTAATATTTGAACATGATTTTTATGATTGGTGAGGTAACGATTGGCCAATCATATGCTAGGCACAACAGATTAAGCGAACCCCATACTCTTGACGTTGGTACATAAAATTTGAGTCCCCATATCGACACCTTTCTACAGGACTTGTGGGTAATTTCACACCTAAGATTTGGACATCGACGAGGTCATCACTTAAGGTTATGACACTCTTGTTGACTATAGTCCAGGCTCACTATGGATGAAAGTCGAGCCAACATCGGACATTAGTTTGGCCGACTAGTGGTGACACACATGATTGTTTTGGCTTATTCTGATATTTGTTTTTTGATGACATTTGATTTTATACGTGTGATGTCTTTCTGCTTATATGTACTGGAACTAGAACTTATGTTTGTCCGCTGAGTGATTAATAGGCTAGGCTTATATGGTTCCTAACCAGTATATGTTGAGTCATAAGGTAGGCTTATGTGTTTCTATGTGATGTATGCTCACCTCATAGGTTATTTATACTGTCTTGGTATATATCGAGTTCTATTTACGATATATGTTTTTTCCTGCTTACTGAGTATATAGTGCACTTGCCCCCTCCACCTTCCAACCATGCAGGTTAATTTAGTGAGCTTGAAGCTTTGAGTGGATCGTGTGGTCTTTTGACATTTTTAGAGTATTACCGTACGTGGGTAGTTTCTGTTTTGAACTTTAGTTACATAGTGGCTCATGAACTGTTTTACTGTTTTTATTAGATTGGTTATGATGATATGCTTTATAACTTTATAAATTAACCCTTAATTGTATTGTAGTTTATAAAAGACCTTATATATGAACCTTTGGTACTATTGTTGGGATTGCTTTTAAGTGAACTTAAAAGTCTAGAAGTTGTGGCAGAATTTTAATGTGAATATAGAAGTGCGTTTAAAATTGTTTGCAGGTGTTTTGATTGAGTTTGGGATTTTAAAAATATAGCCATTATGCTACCCAAATGTTTTCAAAAAGGTATTTAGTTAACCTTACATAATCGGATTAAAGGTACCGTCAGTGCCCTTAGCCCGAGTATACGGTAGTGGTCATATGCCCGATGTGGTACCGGTTCATGACAGTTTGAGATCAAAAACTATCTATTTTTTGGATCTTAGGATATCCTTTTATGAATTTGGATACTATCTATCATAAGCAAAGTATGTTACTAACCTTATCTCTCAAGTTAACATCACTAATACTAAGATAGTTAGCACTCCAGTTGACTCCAATGATCATTTTTCTACTATTGATGGGAATCTTCTTAATGATGGTATACTTTATTATTAACTAGTTGGTAATATTATCTATCTTATTGTGTATCATCCAAATGTTGCCCATACTGTTCATATTGTGGTTCAATTTATGTCTGTACCTTGTACCACTCACTTTTCTATTGTTCTTCATATATTAAGGTACATTAGAGGCACTTTGTTTCGTGTCCTTTATTTTTTCCTACTCTTCCCTATTAGAGCTACAAGTATTTTCTAATGTTAATTAGGCTGGAGACCTAACATACTATCGATACATTACTAGTTATTGTTTCTTTCTGGGGACATCTGTTATTTCACGGTGTAGTAAAAAACAAATAATTGTCTCCTGGTCCAATATAAAAACTAAATATAGATCTCTTACTATTACTACCTCTGAACTCATCTAGTTCTAATGCCTACTTCAAGATGTGGGTGTATCTTTCTCATCTTAGTTACTCTTTACTATGATAAGCATAATGCCTAGCAAATTGCTCATAAAATTTTCTTTCATAAACGGACTAAACATTTCGAGCTCAATTGTCATCTTATTCGACATCATATTCTCTAAGGCACCATGTAACTTGTTCCTATCTCATCACAATCTCATATTGTAGACATCTTCACAAAGTCACATCCACTTTGGCACTTTATATATCTTATTTCCAAACTCAAGCTCTTATCTTACATGACACCATAATTAGCATCTACTAGTTAACTAATTACTATGATTGTGTAAGTGGATTGTATAAAATTAGGGATCTCTTCTTTATTTATTTTGTCTCATTCTATATAATTACCATATTATACATTTGATGATACACATAGAAATACAAAAATACTTTTATAGTTCTTTCTTTTCTTTATGTTCCTACATTCTTAATGGATTAAAGTTGTACATCTTTGATTAGATTTTACCAGGTTTATTTTTTACCATTATTGACGATCGATCTCCCCTTATAGAAAAGCCTTAATTAAATCTGAACTTATTTTTAAAATCAAGATAAATGGGGATTGTGAATTGACTTTAGGCAATGTCATTATCATGTCTAGACCCATCAACCATGCATTTATCAATTACATGTATGGACTTCTTACATTCAATTTGTTTCCTTTATTGGGTTTCTTATTCAAATTCCTTAACAATGGTGGAATCTTTTCCCTTTCTTACCTCATTCTCCAACTCATAGACCTCCTTTCTCAATAGTTTTTCATTTTACTTGTGCATTTATTTTTATATTTTTTTGCCACCATTGTATGCTCTTTTGTTTGTTTTTTCTGTCTCTCCTCCTCTCCATCTCTTGTGCTCTCTTTTCCCTATTCATGTTTATCTCTTTCTAGTTACTCTCATGACTTTCTTCTCCCCTACTCCTATCTTCATCTAGCTCTTCCTCTTCCTCCTTTTTCTGTTGTTACTTTTCCCCTTTTTTTTTTCTTGATGTTCCTTAATCATGATCTTTGTACCTCATCTTCTCTCTTTCTTATATTTATTTTTCTTGGTATTCCTTAATCATGCTTTCCATGCCTCATCTTCTTTCTTTTATCCCTTAATGTTACTAGTGTATATGTATCATCTCTTCATGTTAGATATTATCTCTCATCTTTCCCTGATTGTTTCCACTTCCTACATGTTAGTAGTCTCCTCTTTCTCTCTAGATTGTTTTGCCTTTTTGTTGTTGGGTTAATCCTTTTTTCGTTTATATTAAAAATTAAAATAAATTATAATTAATATAATAAAATTTTGACTAAAAATAATTAATAAAAATCATCATAAATGAAATAAGATTAATAAGTTAATTAGCTTTTCAAATTTACTAAAAAATACTAGAAAAACAAAACCTTCAAAATTGAAATTAGGAATATCACAATCAAACCTAATAAAAAAGTTATAAAAGAAAAAATAAAATTAAAATAATTAAAATATGATTATAATTTTTTAAAATTTTGAAAAAATAAATTACAATATACCAATGTGTAGGATAAAATTATCTAAAACTTCCCTCCTTTATGCATTTTATTTTATAAAAATATGATAATTATCTGTACTGATATTTCATAATATTAGGTGTATAAAAATATGATTTTAAATTCTTCATTATGTGAAAAATGTAATTAAAAATTACCATATGAAAAATTAGAAAGTAAGATTTAATCAAAAGGGATTTTGAAAAATTGATTTAGATCAACGGTAAGTCTAAAAGAAACATGATATGAAAACAAACCTAGAGAGCTTTGCACTTTGAATAACTGAAAATTAGGATCTGACATAAAGGTCTCTAGTTATTTAACCTATGAAATTAGAGAGATATCAAACATTTAAAAAGAAATTTTATATTATGACTTAGAGAAGTTTTTATAGATTCAATTTCGATTCTAAAGAGGTATTTAGGGTTTGAATTTTAAAATTGAGACAATAGACCTAGAGAGCTGTTTAGGTATTTAACTACAAATTTAGAGTGATATCTAAAGTTTGAAACCAAAATTTAATATGGAGACATAGAGAAGTGTTTAGGTATTTAACTTTAAAAATAGTGTATTTAGGATATGCACTAAAAATTAGGATTAGAGACCTAGAGTGGTATTAAAGTATTTTATTATAAACCTAGTTATGAAATTTAAATAATGGACTTAGAGGAGTTTCCATATATTATCTACAAACCTAGATTAGTTTCCCAGTATTTAGACAAAAGTTTGGGATTGGACATCTAAAGGGTTTCTAAGTACTTAACTACTAGCCTAAAGTGATATGTAAGAATTTAAAACTAAATTAGGAGTCTTATAGTGATTTGTAGGATTTTGGCCAAAGAAAGAAGAGGGACCTAAAGAAGTATCTAGGGATTTAAAACTAAATGAGAAGTCGTAGATTGGTTTCTAGAGTTTTACCCAAAGTAAGAAAAATGATCTAGAGTGGTGTCTAGGTATTTATAACTAAAAAAGGATTCTTAGATTGGTTTTTAGGGGTTTATCCATAGGAAAAAAGGAGTCTATAAAGGTATCCAAGGATTTAAAACTAAATGAGCAGTTTTAAAGTGTTTTTTTTATATCTAAAGTAAGAAAATGAACTAAGAAAGGTATCTAAGGATTTAAAACTAAAAAGAGGAGTCCTAGAATGATTTCTATGGTTTTCCCAAAGTAAGAAAAAGGTACCTAGAGATGCATCTAAGGATTTAAAACTAAACAAAGAAACCTATAGCTCTTTCAATAGTTTTACACAAAGAGAATAAGGGACATAGAGATTTATTTAAGGATGTAAAATTAAATGGGAATTCCTAAAGTAATTTTTACGTTTTTTTTTCGAAGTAAGAAAAGGGACTTAGAGAGGTATCCAGGTATTTTATCGTAACAAAGAGTCTTAGAGCATTTTATAGGTTTTTATCCAAAGTAATACAAAAGAAACTAAATAGATATTTAAGGCTTTCAAATTAAATAGGGATTCATAAAGTGAATTCTAGGGTTTTCTCAAAGTAACAAAAGGGACCTAGAGAGGTATTTAGGGATTTAAAATAAAATAGAAAATTCTAAAGTAGTTTTTAGGATTTTTTTATATATAGAAAAGTGACCTAAAGAGGTATTTAGGATTTAAAATTAAAAAGGGAGTCCTATAATGGTTTAAAGGGTATTCAAAGTAAGAAAAAGGATTTAGAGAGGTAATTAGATATTTAATCTAAACGAGGAGTCCTAAAGTAGTTTCTAGGGTTTTTTTTTCCAAAGTAAGAAAGGGGACCAAGAGAGCTATCTAGGTATTTAAAGCTAAATGAATCCTTTAGTGATTTTTAGGATTTTTTAAGTGAAAAGAAGGGACTTAAAGACGTATCTAGATATTTAAAACTAAACAAAGAGTCCTATGATGCTTATTAAGGCTTTTTAAAGCAAAAGAGGGACTGAAGAGGCACTTAGGGCTTTAAAACCAAATGGAGAGTCCTTAAGTAGTTTCAAAGGTTTTATCAAAAATGAAAAAAGATATATAGTGGTATTTAGGAATTTAAAACTAAACAAGAATCACTATAGGGTTTTTTTTAAGTAAGAAAAAAGGCTTAAAGACATATTTAGCTATTTCATGTCCTATAGAGGTTTCTTGGTTCTTGCCCAAAATAAGAATGAAATCTAATGATTTATCTAAGGATTTAAAACTAAACATGGATCTTAGAGAGATGTTTAGCAATTTTCCAAAAGTAAGAAAATAGACTTTGAAAGATATCTAAGTACTTAAAACTAAAGCAAAAGGACCTAGAGAGATTTGGGGACCTAAACTTAATGAAAGTTCTACATTGGTTTATAAAGTTTTGTTTGAAGTATGAAAAATGACTTAGAGAGTTATCATAAGCCTTAAAATTAAACATGAGAGGCCTAAAAGTATCACCACAAGGCTTGAAAGTAAAGAGACAGGTGTTTAAATGTATCATTATAGGAATTAAAAGTAACATAAGGATTCTTAGAGGTATCATCACAAGGCTTAAAATAAAAACAAGGTTACGTAGAGGTATTGATGAGAATCAAGCTTCTGTTATTCAATTACACGAATTTACTTAATAAGGAGGACTAATGACATAAATTAGGGAGAAGAAGGCCAACAATGTTGACAATGGTTTAATAGTGGATCCACTTGTAAGGAGTGAGGCTTTTCTACTTCTAAAGGATGAATTTAGACCTATCTTAATGCTTCAAATAATGGAGAAAGTTGAAGAACCTTTGTTTATATAACATAATAGACATTAGAATTGAAGAATAACTGATGTCATTACAATATTGCTAAAGTGATAAAAAAAATGTAACTGATGCTAGTTACAGACATTAGAATCCAAGAATAACTGATGTCGTGCACTGTTGATAAAGTGCTAAAGAAATAAAATGTAATTGATGATAGTTTTTTTGTATGGTTTTGTCATCCAGAGTTCCAAAACAAAATTGGCATCAACGTTTAAATTATAAATGGCATTAGAGTTCAACTTGTATCCAAAGCTAGAATCATCTCAATTCCTTCTTTTCTGGAGTGATGATTCATACTATTCTTTCACGCATTTTTAGGAATAACTTGTATTATATAGAATATTCCTAAGTCCTTTCATATTGATATTAACTTTTATCTATGCTATTATTAATGGTTGTATTAGAAATTGACGTTAGATCTTAGTTATATATTTAAGTTCATTTTAAACGTCATGTTTACATATTTAATATCTTTCTTCAAGTTTCATTAAGAACAAAATTTTCTAAAGCTTTGTGTTCCTTATTTCTTGAATTCCAAGCCCATAAAAAAAGAAATAAAAAGTTAGAAAAGGTTTGTAAAGAAAAACACTAAAAAATTTATCTAAATCAAATACAAAAGGGGTAGTAATTACAACAATCATTAAACAATATCAATGAAATACTAATGCTAAGAGGTGTAGTCTAAAGCTCCTACCATCTTTGTATTGTTACTTGCCATATACTCTTTTCTAATACCTTGGATTAGGAGTAACACAACAATGGTTTAGACAGGATAACCCCCTATGTATGTTTGTAGGTGTATTGTAATTCTTTATTAATGAAATTCTCATTTTACTTAAAAAAAATCATTGAAGAAAAGTTATTATAACAAAGATAAGAATCCTACTACGAAGGTATTTTGTTTATCTAGTTTTCTTATTTTTATTACCATTATTTCATTCTTATCAAATTCGTATTTTTGTTTTAAAGTCCAATTGGTTTCCTTCAAATTTAATTTCCCATTTGAGTTTTCTTGTTCATCATCCTCTAGTATTATTACTTTATTTTTTATGTTTGAATTTGTTTCTTTATGAGTATTTGAAAAATGGGGAGGATTCAAACTAGCTATCTTGAAAAGAATCTTTAGTCAAGGACATAGGTTGTGGGTTGAATGAAATCTTAAGGGAAGCATATGAGGGAGTGATTTTGCTACGAACACCTCGTGCAGATACATAGTGACTCAAACTCAAGACAAAATAACATCCAAAGATAGGGAATTAGATAAGGAGGAAAGAGTAAGAGTAAATCAAAATTCCTTTTGAATGTCATCTAAGGCAAATTTGAGAAAATTGCTCAATAATTTAGTAAATTTAGGGAGACGTTGGAGAAACATAAACCTATTATAGCTAGAATACAAAATAATCCACATATAACTATTAGGATGAATGAATTTGAAGCAAGAAAATAATGGAGTTGAAGGTGTCTCCAACTATTTAAGAGAATTAAACCTAAGGATTCATAGAGGACTAAGAGGAGAAATAATAGGGAGATAAGAATGGGCCTAGTTTGGCATAGGCTATGTAAGAGAGTGTGATTAAAAGGGGATAATAACATGGGAAATATTAAGATGACGATACCACCTTTGTAAGACAGGTAGATACATATGCATACATGGAATGGGAGACATGAGTGAGCTAGTCTTTAATTGTTGTAACTTATTAAAGGATAAAAGTATTAAGTTAGTTATGATAGATTTTAACAACTACGTAATGGATTGTTAGGTCAACAAGTTCTTACTAATAGGAGTATTCGAGACACATTTGTTAGAATAAGGGAGGAGATGAAGTTGGTGATGATGAGGCAATTTTTCCTAGTTTCTACTATCAGGAGCTAAAGGTTGAAAAAGTTAAATAAAGGCTCTAAGAGTGTGAAGGAGTACTATAAAGATAAGGAAGTTACCATGGCTTAGGTAAATGTAAAAGGATGAAAGGGAAGTAAAAATGGCTCCATCTATTTGTTAATCGAATTTAGAAATATCATAGAGTTACTCCATTATTTATTGATCAAATATAGAAAAATTTTAATATCTATAAAGTTAAAGATACATATCAATAGGAGGCTTACTAATCATTTTGGTGTATCCAATATAGGTTCATCATCATGGAGCAAACCTTGGAGTAACAAGAAGGACAAGGCTTCAATTCTTAAGTATGAAGTAACCAAGTTGCAAATGCTGGAACTTATTAAAGGGAAAGTGAAGGTTGATTCCATTTTCATACCTAAGAATTGAGACATGAGAGTGGGAGATATGAGAGATGCATTCTAGGTCAAACACTAGATACTTTTTCTTATTTATAAATAATATTTCATTTCTCATTGAGTTGATAATGTTATCTTACCTGGTGATCTTATGCTTATATTATAGGAGTTTGAGGATTTCTTCTAAGAAGATATACTTGTTTGATTACCACCTATGCAAAGGATTGACTAGCAAATCAATTTCATTTCGAGTTTACAATTTTCATATAGTTCATCATATCAAACAAATTTGGAGGAGGCCAATGAGATATAAAAGTTAGTGAACTTAGAGAAAGGCTATATGAGGAAGAGTTTAAGCCCAAGTATTGTTCCTAATTTATCAATAATGAAGAAGGATAGAGCATGGAAAATATGTGTACACTATCATGCCATCGATAAAATCATTATAAAGTATCAACTACATATTCCTAGATAAGATAATGTATTTGATGAATTGTTTGATGTTTGTTTATTTTATAAGATTGTTTTAAAATATAGGTATTTTCAAAATTAGGTTTAGAGAAGGAGATAAATGGAAAATTGCATTTGAAATTAAATATGGATTATATGATAGCTTTAGCATAATTATTGCACCATTGACAAAAATAGTGAAGAAGAGTTTAGGGTTTAGTTTAGGTGAAGAACAAGAGAGAGCTTTTAATTTATTGAAGGAGAAGTTGAGTTCAACTCCTATGTTACCTTTACCAAATTTAACAACACCTTTGAGATTGAATATGATGTTTAAGATATAGGAATTTGAGCAGTGTAATGTAAGATAAAAGACCAATAACACATTTTAGTCAAAAGTTTAATGGAGCGACCTTAAATTATCTGATGTATGATAAAGAAATGTAAGCATCAGTGAGAGCTTTAAAGACTTGGAAAAAAAATTACTTATGAATAAGGAGTTTATGATACATACAGACTATGTTCCATAAAGTATATCCATAGTCAAAGAGTGGGCAAACTTTATAAAGACATCTTTTAAAGTGGTGAAATATAAGCAATCTAAGGAGAAAGTGGTAATTAATGCATTATCTAAGAGACATGCTTTACTAAGTACTATATACACTAAATTGATAGGATTTAAGCATATTAGGAATTCATAAATTGATGATCCTAAATTTGGTAATGTATTTAAAGTATATAATACTTCGCTTTTGGAAAGTTCTACAGGTACGAAGGGTATTTTTTAAGAGAAACTTGACTTTATGTACCTCATAGTTCTTTGAGGTAATTGCTTATGAAAGATTTGTATAAGGGAGACTTAATGCAACATATTATAATTAAGAAGACTGTAGAGCTATTGATTATTCATTTCTTTTATCCACACATGGGAAGAAATGTAGAAAAGGTGTGTGAGAGGTATATTACATGTATGTAGGGTAAATCAAGATTATAATTCTATAGCTTATGTATACCTTTACCTATACCTAGTAAAATATGTGTAGATCTTTCAAAGGACTTTATTTAGGGATACCTTGGTCTAAAAATGCTAAGGAATTGATTTTATAGTGGTCGATAGGTTTTTTAAGGTATTACATTTTATTATATACCATAAAACTAATGATGCATCTTGCATTGTTGTATTCTTTTTCAAGGAGATTGTTAGATTGCATGGAATTCATAAAACCGTAGTCTCCAATAGAGATGTTAAGTTTTTGAGCTACTTTGGAAGTGTTTGTGGTAGAACTGTGGACTAAATTATTGGTTTTTGTAACTTGTCTTCCACAAACCTATAGTTCAACCTAGGTGGATAATATGACTCTTAGGATGTTATTTCTTATCATTATGGATAGAATTATTAAGACTTGGGAAGAATCATTCCATATTTATAACATGATTGTATATAGTTATATATGTTTTACACCATTTGAGATTGTTTGTGGATTTAACCTATTATCTCATTTAGATCTTATGACTATTCCTCTAACTGAAAGGAGTAACTAGGATGGTAAGAGGAAACCTGAGTTAGTGAAGACATTTCATGAGAAGGTCAAGTGTTATTCACTATTTCCATAACTTAAAATAGTATATCTCCTTTTAACTATAACATAGATCTCCTCTTACTTGTAATCCTCTCCTTTTATAAGAGTTCCCAAACCTAATCTCAAGGATTGAACTTTTAAGTTAATTCCATTCTTATTCTTTCTTTCTCTAAAACTTGATTATTGTTAAGGTAAAGAAACTAGGTGAGACTTCTATCATATAGTCTCTTACTTTTCTCCTCAATGGCTAAATATTCTTCATGCTTGGCAAACTTGAACTATGGCAACTTCCCTCCCTACTTCATTCTAAACTTACCGTAACTAGGGATTGTAAAAATTGTCTAAGTTATGGCCCATCCTGAGATTAGTGGGCTCAACTGCTGCTTATCCCAAATAAATCACAAATTTTTAATCGAAATGATGCCATTTATAATTTTTAAAATTAAAAATATGTATTTAATTGAGTTTAACTTGACCCATTACCAAATATAGCTATGACCCTAAATCTAAGTCCTCAATACATAACTTTAAACACTAACTTTAAGATTAAACAAGGTCTTGTCTCTTTCCTCAGTTAAATGACCTTTTCAAGCCCTTAAGCCAAGAATGTAAATCCCAGCATGGAAAATCTTGAATACCATAGCAATAACTTTATTCCAAGTTATCGAGCTTAGTTGGTTGGCCACTCCTTTAAGTCTCTTTAGGATAGTTTACCTTTTTAAGTGTAGTTTGCTTTTACCTCTAGAAGAACATGGTCACAAATGGTGGGTGATTCTTCCTTACATACCAGGATTATTTATTTCCCTTACTAAGTGGGAGGAGAGACAAGTACAATGTCTCGACTTATAGAAGTTTTTCAAACTAGAGTAACTAGATGGATAAGCACTTTAGAAGAATACTTTATTGACAAAAGGCCTCCGTTTTCTCTTAAGAAAACTTAGGTAAATAAGATTAGAAAAGAAAACTTAGGTAAAAGAAAATTGGAATAACATAGGATAAGAGAAGGTCCTTATAAATTAGGAGAATTTCTTCTTATTTAGATTCACAAGTGAATTTAACACCCTAAAGTACTGCAATAGGGGCCTTGTAAATTTAATGGAAAGCTTATTCTTATACAAAAATGGATGTCAAGTATAGATTTTGATAAAACCAAGCTAAGAGTGGTTCCTTTATGGGTTCATTTCTACAACATATCTCTAGAATATTGGAGCATGTTAGCATTAATACGAAAATAATGTTGTAATGAGAGGATAGGTTATGCTAAAATTTACACAGAGGAATAACAATGTAAGTACTTAAACCCTTAAGTTGAAAAGGCTAAATGATCAAACAATATAGAGAAAACAAAATTTTAAGCCACATATTAATGGAAACCTTCCAAACCAAAAGAGAAAACTATTCAGAGGCCAACTATCAAACCTTTTTTAAGAGGTGAATTGTGAGGAATTAATGGATAATAATGTTCCTAAGGATCTAGAGAAGAATAAAAGGTCTTTTAATAACACTTAAGAGCATATTAGAAAATAGATTAATGAAGATCAAATTATAAAAGAGAACATTCAAAAGAACATTACCCTTAAAGACAAGAAGAATTTATTGGACCATAAGGAAGTAGGATTGATTATAAACTTGTGAACCAAATACGTCAAAATGAGAGAAAAATTATGAATGAGAACAATCAGAAACTAATAACTAATTAGATAGGAGCTTATTCTCTATCAAATGGAGAAGTTATCCCTCATGATAGAAAGGAAATAACCAAGGAGAGCACAAAGATGTTTACTCTATTATTAAGGAAGTCTCAAAGGAAATCTAAGACTAAAGGAGCCAAACATTCCTTACATTGCCTTTAATGTTAGTGTTAGATTATAATGTTATGGGTCTCAATAACCCCCAACAAAAATCATGTACTTTTTAACTACTTAAAGGCAATAAGGATAATACAAAATTGTCCTTTTAGAAACAGTACTCAAAGAGGATAAATGTAAGAAAGTGTTGTTTATCTAGAGCAGTTTAGGAATTATCACTAATCATAGTGCACATTATAATGGAATAATATTATTGGCATATGATCGAAAGAAGATTGAGGTAACTAATTGTCAATTCAATGATTAGGTTCTACATGTGTATAAAGTTCAGAAGCATAATAAGTAAAGAGCATGTTTTAGTTTTTTATATGCTATCAATTTACCATTCCTAGAAAAATTATTATGGAAAGATTTGGAGAATAAAGGTTCTAATATAGACATCCTTTATATAATCCTTGGTGATTTTAAATTTACTCTTTATACATTTAAATCAAAGGGAGTGATGGGATCAAAAGCTCTATGTAATTAGTTCAGGTCTTATTTGACAATATAGAAGTCACTAACCTCAATTATGATGGGAACCTTTTCCCTTAGAATATTAAACATCAATGGAAGTGGTACTTTATAAGGAAGCTAGATAGCTTTAGTGATTCAAAAATGGATAGTTGAATTCTAGGAAACCAAGGCCATCTTTAATGATCCCCTAACTTTAGATCACACTCCAATTGAAGTCTATAATCTATTTGAAATCTCCACTAGAATTAATAATTTTAGATTGTTCAATTATAATGCAAAGCTTGAAGGATAAACAATTGAATTAGGAATGATAACTGAAATTGAGGATTATAAGCAATGCAAATGCATCATGAAATTGCATATAGTTAAAAAGAATCTCAAGCTTATACATCAGAGATTCCTAAATAATAAAAGCCTTGACATTAAGAAGACAAAAAGTTAACTCACCTCTACATAATTTGTTGTAAAAGGATCCTTTGATTATCAGTTAAAAAGAGAATGAAAATGCTACACTTAATCTTATTGTTAATGCAACTTGCGCTCGTAACTCATCTTTAAGGAATAAATATAAGGTACAAAGGCCTAACAAGGGTCATAGGAGCTTTGGTTTTTCTTTAAAGCTATCATGGCTAGGAGAAATTAAAAAAAACTTACAAACCTTATTGAAGATAATGGAGAGGGAATATAGAGACAAAAGGAGACCACAGAAGAGGTGTTCTAGTACCTCTAAAATACTGTGGTTCTCATTTTAGGAGTTATTCTTCTGTACAAGTGCTCAACACTTTTATATCAAATGCAATGTCTAATAAGCAAGCTGAAGATTTGGTGTGGCCTATTTGCTCATAGGATGCTGATAAAGCATTAAGGGGCTTAATTCCAATAGGGCTCAGGCCAAATAGGCTTAATGTTTTTTTTTTCAAAAAGTCATGGTTATAGACTAAAAGGCAGGTAACCAATGTCATTCTAAAAATTTTTAGCTCAAGAATACTTTTTAAAGAGGTAAGGTAAACTTATATCTATGTAGTCAAAAACCAATAACCTAAACTCTTTTAAAGACTTTAGTTTAATTGTTTATTATAACACCCTATAAAAAAAATCATCTCCAAAATACTGGCTTTAGGGCTGGAAAAAGTCCTAGAGTCTTTGAAAAATAATCCAACAAAAGCATATATTAAAGGAAGAAATGTTAGAGATAACATACTTGGCCTAAGAATTTTTCAAGGGATACCAAAGGAAAGGCTCAACCAAAAGCTATGTAATGAAAATAGACTTTCAAAAGGATTTTGACCCAATCAATTGGGAATTTATCTTACACTCTTTTCAAGTTTTTGGATTTCCAAAAAAGTTTATTTACTAGATCAAGCAATTAATAACAATTACATTACTTATCATTCTAGTGAAAGGATAATAAACTCATGTGATTAAGGGTGGAAAAGGGAATGTGACCCCTCATCTTACTATCTATTCTCAATTTGCACGAAATTTTTAGTAAGACTTACAAAGCACAACATTAGGAGGAATCCTTTTATCAAGTTTCACAACAAAAGCAAAAGGTTCAAAATATTTAGTCTGTCATTTGCATTTGCCTTATTAATGTTTTGCAGAGATTATATTTGCTCAATTTAGATACTAATAGACTCTAACTCTTTTAGCAAGTTGTTAGGCATTCCAATTAACCTAGATAAAAGCTACTTAATGGTCTCAATTAATTCTAATTCCCCGAGCTAAGATCTATCCTCCTTAATAAGTTTGAAGATCCCTATTTACTTATTTAGGAGTTCATATTTCTA
The DNA here is from genome assembly GCA_025504915.1 of Erythroxylum reticulatum. Taxonomy (NCBI): domain Eukaryota; kingdom Viridiplantae; phylum Streptophyta; class Magnoliopsida; order Malpighiales; family Erythroxylaceae; genus Erythroxylum; species Erythroxylum reticulatum. The sequence continues at coordinate 26,053,743 of JANSVA010000002.1, read as the reverse complement.
TTAATAGACTAATCTACAAGGATGATAAAGAAATATATGATTTAATTAAGAGAAAAATGTCTTTAATGCAAAAACAAAAGTCTAACACACACTAGAAGACTTTAGTTGATTAAATCCATTATGAATTATCTCTGTATATATTAGATACCCTATTTTGTTTCTATTTAAAAAACTTTTTGAATATATAAAAAGAATGTTGAGTAATTTTCTTTTAACAGGAGATGCTCACAATAACTAAAAGTCCAAGGCCAAGTGAAATGAAATTCGAAAACCAAAAGAGGAAGGAAGTTCAGGAATCTACCCAATACAAATCACCAAAAAGGTCTTACCAGCTAAAAGGATTTAGAGATTATTAACTGACAATAGAACCTCTATGTATAATGGGTACATCCACATTAATTAAAGAATCATAACTTATATGAAATAAAGCAAAAATCATACACATATTGGACCATGTATTATATATTCAATTTAAAAAACACTCTTTGATGGGATTTCAAATACAAGATGGGGAATAAAGAGAATACATGATTTTGGTTTGATAATTGGAGTGAAAAAGGCTCTTCATTCACTTGTTTCCTCAAATGTTTCACTTGGGGTATATATTGAATTCGAAGGACAAAGTGAAAGAGTATCAATAATTCAATAATTTGAAAATAGGATAAACTGGATCAGGCCCTTTTCAAGTTAGGTTAATAATAAAACTTGTTATTAGGTTTTCATAGGATTTCACATAAGATGTAGTGGAGCAATTTGGTATGATTCAAATACAATTTTCCAAAAACTACTTTCATCATATGGCTTTCCATAAAGAATAAGTTAAGCGCACTTCAAAGACTAATGGCTTATCCAAACTTAAGTTTTATCTGCATTCTATATTGAAAATGAAATAATAAACCATATACTCTTCCAATGTGTGTACTCCAAGGATCTTTGGTTAAGAATTCAAAACTTATGCAATTATTACTGTGGTGAAGGGAAATGGGAGAATATAGTGGCATAGGCATCCAAAAGCCAAAAGCTATCAATAAAGGACTACATCCTCTTTAAAATAGAATTGTGTTTGGGAGTATATACCATATAGAGAGAAAGAAATGAAAGGATATTCAAGTATAAGCTCCACGATGTGCATACTTTTTGTAGAAATATATTCTCTAAGATAAAGGAAAACATAATGTTCAATTTTAAATAGATCCAAGTTATATGGTAATAAGATGGCGTATAGGGAGCATCTACTCCTGGTAGCCTTAAAGGTCCTAAGCAGAGCATATACAATTAGCAAGTTAAGAAAAGAATAGGATAAGGGGTATTAAATGTAGATAGTTAGTTTTCTCAAACTTGGCAAGACTGTGTAGCAATGTATAGAGGAACTGGTTGAGTTCAAGACACTATAAGGAGGGAAGAATATAAGACAATGCAAGAATAAAATGGTTTAAGGCTGGTAGGAATCTCTTGGCTTATTCAAAAGTTATAGTTACACTAAATGCTATACTAACTCCTACCTTATTGCAATGTTAACTATATTGAGCAATTCTCTTGTACTTATAGGTTGTACTTCTCTAGGAGCTTATTCATTAATACAAATTTCTTTAACTTTTAAGAAAAGGATTAAAGGGTTATGTACTTGTCAAATTTACTCAAAAAATACTACATATATAAAAACATCAAATTTAAGATTTAAGAAAATGATAGTCAGATCTATTGATTGACATTAATTGTATGTAATTCTCTAGAAGAGCTTGATTCCTTAATGCAATTTCCTTTACTTTTTTAAAAATGATAATAAAACCTAATGAAAATGTTATAAAAAATAGAGTAAAAATTAAATTATTTAAAAAATAATTTTTATTTTTAATTTTATAAAAATAAATTAAAATACATCAAATATGCAAGATAATATTAAATGTTTACAATTAACAATTGTAGAGACTAAGAGAAGTTAGGGTTCAAATTTAAGAAAAATGAGCTTAATAAAAACGATAAGTAATGAATTAGCCAAAGCCTAAATGTTTAAAGCCAATCAAGTATAGATTTCAAATTTAGTATAAATCTAAGGCTAATTGATTAATTTTAGCCTAGTTTAAATTCGTTCATCCACACCCCCAATCATTGATGTCTTATTAAAGGCCTCTTAAGCTTTAAGCTTAAAAGCTCTTTAGAATAGTCAATTTAGTATAAAGCTTTTTTCTTCATTAGATTTTCTTAAAAAAAATGACCTATTTTGTTAGGCTCGTTACGTTTTCTAATTGCTTAATTCATCTAGTTTATCCTTTTTTTAATTTAATAAAATTTTCTATTGCACTCATTAGTTTAGGACTATCCAGTTTTTTAAAATTTGTACATTATAAATAAAGAGTTAATCTTTCTTCTAAGATCACAATCCTTTATTAATCAATATTTTTTAACTCAATGGGCAAAATATAATTAAACTCTTTCACTTACTCCACACTCATTTGATTTTAAATCTTTTCAACTTTCCCTATAAAAATTTATCAAAATTAGATTTTTTTAAGTCTTATGACAAAAATCTGGGCATCTTTGTTATTGTTTAAACTCTCCATAAAATTCTAAATTACTACGCACTTAATCAACTTTTTTATTCAACATACTTTTTTTATCTCACTTTTCAAATTTTAAATTTTTTTGCATAATTTTTAATTCTTAGGTCAGGTTACTATTTTATAATTAATCTTCAAAATAAATTTTTGGTTACCATTGCTTCATCTCTTTAGATTTTTCGTATGTTCCTTCAAATTAGATAGGTGGCAACTATATTAGTTAAACAAAGCGCTTTTTTTACTTGAAGTGAGAGAACCTGTTGCTTCTCTCTAAACTCCTCTAGTTTCCATAGACTTTCCAAGATCCACCTTATATGCTCCTATTATATCTTCCCTCACCTTCACCTTCTTATCATACTTCTCTTTGATAGCAAGGCTTTAAGTTTAAAAGTTCTAGCTTAGAGTGCTCCTTTGTTGTCTATTTTCTTAACTCTTCTCGGCATCCAGTGTCACCCACCCTAAAAGTTACCTGCGACCTTCATTTATTAATCTTTCCTTAAGTTTGATTTGCTTATCCCCTATTTGCAAATTCAATAGGTCATCTTCCTCTCTTCTCCCTTAGTAAACCCTCAACTCATCTGAACTATATCGCTTAGGGCAATGACAGGAGGACTCTTCCTTTATGCTCTTTTTACCTTATTTGGTGACTTGATTTTAACTCACTCCACACCTACTACTGACCATGTTAGACACTACTTCCTTAATCCTTATAAACTTTACTCTTATAGGTGATTTGCCTGATGGAGCCAAAAAGTATGGCAACTCTAAAATCTCCCACAATTCTCAGATACTAATCAGGATGGGAATTTTGAACTCGCAAGAAAATAGGCACTTATTAGAAAAACTTGAGGGATAGTTCTCTAAAAAAATGCATGTTTTTTTCCATATTTCACTTTCGCCCACTAGTAATAGCACATGATGGCAAAATCATTATAGCCCTTGAAGCATACGTCCTAAAAAGCAAATGGGATAAATCGCTTATAGGTTACTTTTAGGATAATAGACCTACATTTCTAGTGGTTAATATATGGGCCAACAACCATTGGAAAAGCATGGTTTTACCAGAGGTCTTCTTAAAAGAAGACAACATTTCTTATTTAGGTTCTCTTCAACAAAAATTGTTGGTCCTTGGATTTTTTTCTTTAGTTAAGCATGATTTAAATGAATTATGAGGTTTTGATAGATTTATTTTTTGAGTTTAATTTTTATGTCTATATTAATATGATTTATTTCATTGGATTTCTGAATTAAACGTGGTAAGAATACATTAGGGCATTTTTGGCATAACACTTAAGGTTAAAAGACATAAAGCATGAAAAGAAGGGCAAAGTTGAGTTTGCACACTCATTAAGGGTATTATAGGAAGAGGAAAATGTTGTCTTGCTTTTAAGAAGAAGAAAATCATGAATTGAAGATATAAAGAAGAGAGGAAACGAAAATAAGAGAGAAAGAAGAGAGGTTTCGGTTCTTTAAGAGAAAGGAAGGAAGAAAAAGCTAGGGTTTCATCATTCTTAGTTTTTAAGAGGGAATTTGAAGTTGTTCAAGAAGAGAAAAAGATCTTCATTTAGAAAAGAGTCAAGGTAAGAGCATTTTTTATTTTGGATTTTCAGAAGGGTTTTGGCTCATGAAGCTTAGGAAATGCATGGGTTTAAGTATTCTAAGATCAATTTTAGTGAATACGTGTTCTTTAGGTTTTCAATTTGAATTTCTATTGAATGAGACTTTTGCCATTATTGAAGGAAATCAAGAAAGGCAAGAGAAGCAAGAGGAGAGGCTTTCTTAAGCAAATTTTAAGCAAGGAATTCAAGTGGGTTTCATGTTTATAATTGAGTAAATAAGCCATCAATTTTTCTTTCAAATAAACGGAATTGAATGTTTTCAACTACTTTATAAATGTAAATTTATTGCTCTTTAAATGTTTTGAGAAAGTGTTAAATGTTATGGTGGAAATTTATGAGCCATGAACATTTTTCAAATCAAGAAAGTTAAATGTTTTCAATTATGTTATAAATGTTGCATTTATTGCTTCTTTGAATGATTGAGAAATTGCTACACGGATTGTATGTTAATTATATTGATGGTTTATGGAATGAATGTGAAAATGGTTTTTGAAAAGATGTTATGATATGAAATTATGTTTCAAAAATGTGCCATTTTGGGCAACATGTTTACAAGATGTGAAATGCATGATTATGTGGGTTTGTGGTGGTTCATTCTGTTATGATAAGTGAACTTTGACTTATTAAAGACTTCTCCCGCTTGCCCGCTAGTGGCATAAAGCTCCTTCATGAACTCTCTTATATTTACGACTACGCAAAATCATTATGTGAGATTTTGATAATACATTCTATTTATAACTACATAAGACCATTATGTGGGAATGTGTTAGTACGTTCTATTTACAGACCTACCCAAACCATTTCTAATGTGATTATTTTCTTATAATGTGTTGACAAGTTTGATGAATGTATGATTTATGTGTTTTATGGATTTGATGCAAACTTATTATGACATTGAGCATTTTTAATAGTTTTGCTTGTTTCTGATTATAAACTTGTTACCCACGAGCTTTTAAGCTCACCCCCATTCTCCTTCCTATATTTAGGTGATGAGCAAGAGATCGATTGAAAGAGAATCAAGGCATCACTCCAATTAGGCATATTTTTGTATTTTAAGCTAGACTTTGTAAACACGAGCCTTTATTTGCATTTCAAGTATTATTGGTTCAAGTACCTTTTGTATTATGAGATTTTGCAAAATGTTATATGTAGCTCAGAATGCCTATTGAAGCTTTGTAAAACTCTTATCTTTTGATGTTAATGAAATATGATTGCGTTTTGCTCATGACCTTCCAAGTTATACATTGCATTTTCAAGTCTTTCATAAGGGTGAAAATTTGTGTTCTGACTTCAGGGGGAAAAACTGTATCGATCTAGGATGAATTAGATAAAGTTGTCTACTTGAAAGTTGTAATTTATCTTTCTAGCTTTCCAATGATATAAAGTATGAAATTTTTGGATATTGGAGCTGAGAAAATTTTTGGATACTGGAGCTGAGAGATATGATCATTATAAGTTAGTGATGTTGTATGGGATGTACATACGGGACAACTATATTACTTTGAAATTTTGACCCTTTTAGAGGTAAAAACTTTCTTCGTGTCTTCATGGAAGTTGTAGTCTAGAAGTCTTTTTCAAAACGGTCTAAGAATGACCTTAATCTAACCTCTCTTATGAAAGTTATGCCCAAATATGTATTTGATGCAATAGCGAGGAACAATAGTGCGAGCGCAATAGAAGCTATGGATTGAAGGAAGAAGAACATCACACTGGTGTGATTGCGAGAGTGTCCGCTGCGATCGCACGCAGGATTTTTATCCATAACTTTGCTATCTGACCTCTAAATGACTTGATTCTTGAACCAATAGATTCCTAACACATTTTCCTATCTCTCCATAAAAATTGGTAGCCTTTTGAGTTGATTTGAAAAGATTGATGGAAAGAAATCGGTTGGAAGAGCATGAATTGGTCATGAACCTACTTTGTCTTTGTAATCATATCTTGAGCTATAGAGCCCCGAACGAGATGATTCTTATGTCAAAATAAACTACAGACATAGGACTACAATTGTTTTGAAGAAGCCTTTTTAAATTTCCACTGTCTGATTAGTGTGGACTCCCCCTTATATGCGTATTCAGATGTCACTTAGGACGTCAGGTACGAGTCTCGTAAGGGCAGGGTGCCCAACACTTACGGTATCAGAGAATGAAGATGAATCGATGATAGTTAAAGAGATTTCATTGAAATAACCCTACAAGGAAATATGCTCAAGTTTTATGATTCCAGAGTTGGGCTCCGGAAATAGGGTTCAAGAAAAATAGCCCCTAAAATGCTAAAAAGTGGCCTTCGGAACTTCAACTCCAAACCTATCCTGTTGCAATTATAGAAACTAGGTATAAAGTTATCATATCTTAGACAAAAACAAATTCCCATATAGGTGAACATGCATAACAAATTCCTATATGGATGAACAAGAATAACATCAAATGCTGGAGTACTGATGGAATAAGTCATTTAGCCAGTAATATGGGGAAATTTATCTACCTAAATGAAGCTTGTTTGATGTTAATAAGGAGTTATCTAAAATACGGCCATTGCTGAGACTGGATAAGGCCAATAATTTCTTTAAAGATCTTGTAGTGGTCTCTTACAACTAGAAACTGTCACATTCTGCTCACAATCAGGTTTGGAAACTAACTAGTTAATGATTTCATATCGGTGAACATGTTGAACTCATCTAAACTAAGTGTAATTCCAATGAAGCTAATGCTAAACATAAAATAACCACCAAATCTAATTTAGGAAGGAGGATACAATTAAATAAAAGGTAAGAATCTCCATAACATCATAAGAGCAAAACATGTCTTCAGAGAAAAAATACAAGACAAAGTGGTTATGCATTTTAGCAATAATATGACTGATGATTATAACAGAATTCTAGTAGGGGAATCAAGTAAGAAGGAACTAAAAGAAAATGAAGTTAACCCCCCAAACATTGAAAGAAAGCATCAAAGATAACTTAGAGGTATCCCTTGCAGCACTCATTGACATACCTGAAAGGAACAAACAACTAAAGGACAAATTTTTAAAGGTGACAAAGAAAGGTTCCAAAAGGAAGAAGAAAACCCCTAACTCCAAAATCACATAAATATTCTAGCTTGGAACAATAGAGGGCTCAATAAACTTAATAAACAACACATAATCATGGATTTTTTGAAATAAAATAAACCCTTCATCATTGGTCTTTTAGAAACTAAGATTAAAGAAAATAAGTGCAACATTCTTAATGTTATAAAAAATATTGACCTATCATCTCTAATCATTCCTATCATTCCAATAGGAGAATTATAGTTATAATGGATCCTGATATAGTACCAGTTTCAGGAGTGATAATAAAGGAACAACTAATACATCTACAAACCATAATGGAGGGCAATATCCTAAGTTTTTAGCTCACTTATGTATATTCTTTCAACTTTATCTTCTAAAAAAGTTCTCTTTGGAGTAGGATCAAGCAATTATGGGGTAATATGGATCATTCATAACTAATTATGGGAGACTTCGATTGCATGCTTCACTTACATAAGTACAGGGGAACTTTAATGGAAGAAACCATATTGATAAGCTACTAGACTACTATAGTAATGCTTAAATACTAGATCTTAAAATGGAGGGAATGGTCTATACGTGGAAAGCATAAATTTTATAAGGAAAAACTTGATAGAGGCTTAGTGAATAGCTAATTGCTAAACATTTTCCAAGAAAGTAAAGTTGTGTTTTTAAGCCACCTATTGTCATATCACATGCTTATTCTAGCTTAAAATATATTCAAATAGGAGATTGCTAGTTATCCCTTTCATTTTAACAACTCAATCGAGGGCTTTAAGGAAGATGTGATATGAGGTAAAAGAACTGTTGTTAAAGGAAGTAAGTCATTTACATATATGAGGGAAAGCTCTAAGGGAGGAACTGAAAAGAATTTGTTCTAGTAGGAATACATAACAAAGAGAAAGAGGCAATAGGGCATTATAGTCATATGGTTGGAAATAATTTCTCCAAATCAAGAAAAGAGACAAAATTTTGTGGCTAACAAATGGATACATAAACACACAATTTTTTTGCAAAGTAATCCAATAAAAAGGAACAACAATAAAATCACTTCCTTGAGAATAGAAGATAGGAAACCATTAACCTCCAAAGAGGAACTACTTCAAGAGTTACACAACTTCTTCACAAATTCAATAAATAGCACTATAGAAGTAAGAAGCCACATTAAGGACTTATTGAGGATTAGGTACCCACTTATCTATGGAGATATATGGTTAAACCAGTTGATGCAACTGAGTTTGAGAAAATCCTATCCTCCATAAACCCCAACAAAGCTCCTGACCTAGATAGTTTCAATGTGAATTTCTTTCAAAAATGTGGAATCACACTACAACAATGGTGCAGATGTTTTATTAAAGTTCTTCAAGAATGGAAAATTGTTGAAATAGCTCAACAAAACCTATATAAGACTCGATCTTAAGGTATAATCTCCAATTTCTCTTAAGGACTATCATCTTATATTTTGTTGTAATACGATTTATAAGGTGATTGTAAAAGTGCTAGCTGAAATAATGAATCTAGCTCTAAACCACTTGGTGGAATCCATGCAAGATGTCTATATCATAGGAAAATCCATAGAAGATAACAATCTTATAGTCTAGGAACTTCTCAAAAATTACTCAAGGAGTAAATCTTATAAGAATTTTGTATTGAAGATTGATTTTCAAAAACATATAACTCATTAAATTGGAATTTCATGCATAATAATATATAAGTTTTGTCCTTCTAGCTCAATTCATTCAATTGGTTTCTCAATGCTTCAATACAGTCTCATACAAAATCCTAGTTAATGGAGAGCCCACTAAATAGGCAATGGAAGCAAGATGTCTAAGATAAGGAAATCCCATATCACCATATCTTTTAACTTTGGTAGTGGAGTTATTGATGTGACTAATCAGGATCAAGATCAGTATGGATCACAACTTCAAATTCCATTCTAAATATAAAGGGTTGAGGATTGCAAGTTTATCATTTGCAGACGATTTAATAATTTTCTCCAAAGATAATCCTCACTCTATGAGTTTAGTAATGATAAGCCTTAATACGTTTAGAAAATTGTCTAGGTTAGTCATTAACAAATAGAAAAGTTTACTAGTTATGTCAACTAGTGCTTGAGGAATTGAAGTTTGGTTAGCTAGTTTAATAGGTATCAAAATCACTAAACCTCTTTTTTGCTACTAAGAGTTCATATAATTATAAAAGACCCTCTTTTATAGACTTCAAACCACTTCTAGAGAAGATCAAGTCTAGAATGACCAACTATAACTCTCAATGTCTTTACACAGTTGGTAAGACCTAGCTAGTCAAATTAGTCTTTAATAATTTACATATGTATTGGTGTTCCAACACAATTCCCTAAGAACATCTTTAAGAGTATCAAAAAATTGTTAAGAAGATTTATAGGGAATGGTAATGTGGAAGGAAATTATATGGTAAAGTTAAATGGAGTGAGGTGTGAAAAGATTAAAAGGAATGAGGGTTATGCGTTCAACTAGTCAAAATTATGAATAAAGTCCTAATGATCAAAAGGGTGTGGAGGATTTTGGTGAACAAAACTTCATTATGGGTGTGATGAATTCATGAATATTATATAACGAATTAAAATTTATGGCTTTTCAAACCTAAACTAGAGTGTTCTTAGACCATGCTCAACTTATTCAGGCTTAAGGAAAAGTTCATAGGAGAGTTTGTACACCACATAGGGAATAGTAAAAACATTTTTTTCTAATTTGACAATTGGACTAGCTTGGGGACTCTTAGTGAGCTTTAGGAACTCAAGCATCTCGAGAACTCTATTATTGAATGCACAACAGTTCAACAAGCGTCAACCATACATAAAATTGTTATTGCAAGTCTGAACTATATTTAGGCACTATTAGTCCAGCTAACTCTAAATAAAAAGGATCAAATTAAGTGGACAAACAACATCCAAGGAGAATTTAGTAACAAATCGTGTGGGAAACTTCTATATGGGATGAGGAATAAGGTGTTATGGCAATAGCTAGTCTAGTATAATCACTTCAATCCTTAAAGTTTAATTATGGTATAACTAGCCATAAAAGGCAAATTGAATACTCTAACTAGGTTAAAAAAAAGTTCATTTGCATTTCTAACATGTAAAACAGAAGGAGGATGTAGCACCCCACTCTCGTAAAACATGTACCCAACATCCTAAGTGATGTCTGAGTGCAAATCCCATAAGGGTGGCATGCTAGAAAGGTCCACTCTCGAAACTTTGCACAAATTTTTTTCCAAAAATAGTACAAGCATATATAGGAATCAGTAATCAAATTCGACCCCATTCTTTTCTTTTATAATGTCAAAATCATATTTATTATTATTACACTCAAGATCATTCTCATTTACAAACCCTTTTCCACTTTGGAAAGTTATTACAATAATTATGGAAGATTCAATTTCATACAAAAATAAGAAAATAAAAATGCAGACACAAACTATTCCTGACCTCTACCTCTTACTTGAATGCATTGGCTATACTCCTGTTTGCCCAACGGGTAACTCTTCTGAGCCTAAAAAATATTGCAAATTTTAGGTGAGTTTTGTGAACTCAATGAGTGATCATCCTCGATGGCTCACTCAATCACACAACATATATAATACACATATTCACAAAATACACTTCAATTCATTAATAATCATATTGAGTCACATATATTTCATATTTGCTTGAAACATATCTCACATTTAGAAAATCAGTCAAACTATTCAAAATATACACATCAAACTCATATGTAATGCTTATGAGACTCACTTTCAATTTGTTATTGTTATGACCAAGTGCCTATAACTGTCCCGAATCTATTGTTGATACCAGGCTCATCAATAACTATCTTGTATCTGTTGGAGATACCGGTCTCATTTTACGTAGTAAACCTTTGCCTCTTATACACTTTTTGGGCTTTAAGCTCTTTTTCACAATCTAAGCTTTAAGATCTTTTTCACATCTGAGCCTTAAGCTCTTTTTCAGTGGCTACTCCATTCACAACATCCTTTATTTTTCATGCATTTATAAAATGAAATGCATCACATTCACATCTTTTCAATCAGTTACTTTATTTCACTTTACATATATCACCTGATCTTAGTTCAGCATTCAATATTAAAATTGAGAATCTCTTTTTCATTTATATGCATATTCACATTTCTCTTCAGAACCCGGTCCGGAATCAATTTGTGTATCACATATTTCGTCAAATTCACATACAAGGAGCACTTCTATTATTATTCATGCATTTATCAAACTCCTTAACATTTAATATCGAGAATCAGAACAATCGTATTTCATTTCAATTGCAATTTAAAGCAGAAAGTTAAAACATAACAAATAGTGAATGATACCATCTAGGTCGACTTACAATACGCTCCAGATTAGCAATTGCTTCTAAGATCTTAAAACTTATGAATGTGGATGTTTAGCTTGAACATCCAAATTATGTAACACACACATTACACACACTCACATTAATAATTTTGCACAATTATAAGCATTCATTTATACACAAATATGTATACGGAATAAGTACAATGCATGCTCAATGACAATCCTAAGTACCGTTCCATTATTCTCATCACATTAATATTCATATTTCCAACTCACATAAGTATCATTCATACTTATGGTTTATACCTCAACAAAACCATTAGAATCAAAATTCATAATTCATTTGGTCAAATTCAGATTTTTCCTAAAACATACTTTCGGGTCAACTTTACATGTTCTTTCTAAACAAGAAAATAGAGTAATTTGAGAACATTGTCTTCTAGAAAATTGTTCTCCTATCTCTTAAGTTTCTAATAACACCAAGATCATTCAATATGGTTCAGTAATTTGAAAGTTATACTCCAAATATTTTTAGGTTGTTCTAATTCTAAAATAGTACACTATACTAAACTTCCATCTAGAAATTGAAATTCATAGAGACTGAATTAACATTCTTTTCTTTAGATAGTTTGTAGCCTTATTCCTCTAGTTTATTAAAAATTATAAATCATTCCATTTAGATAACTACAGAACAAGATATTGTCAAAATACAGAATCTTATTCAATGAAATCTTTCTAGTTATCATATTCCAGCACAGTCAACATTTTCATCTCAAATCCATCAACCCAACTAAATTAAGTCTTAGAGTCACAGGCATGCAACCATCATACACGCCTGTGCACACCAACATAATGCATGCCCGTGAAACTTAACACACGGCTGTGCATACTTAGCCTAGATTTTTCATCATCATTTCTATCCCAATTTTATCACTCAATCTCTCCCAAATAATTTTAGATGGATAATGTTTTTGGTGTAGATGTAGATAAATGTGTTAAGAGTTTTTTTATTCAAGAATCAAGTCATTTGGATGTCTAGAGAAGAAGTTATGGCCAAAAGAATCTCACATGTTCATATCTTTACTTGTATTGAACATGTCACAGCGCAATTGCTATAACTCGCACTACAAACGTCGGA
>JANSVA010000002.1:26029428-26040938 GCA_025504915.1 Erythroxylum reticulatum | reverse complement strand
TAAGGGTGAATGACCCTTTTTGTCATATAACGCCTCATACAGTATTCTAATGATATCACTATGATAATGATTGATATATTTAAATTCAATTAAAACCATACATTAACCTCGTGATCATATGAACTCCAAAATATAAGTTTTAAGCATATCTCCAATAGTTAAGACTGTCTGCAATTCAAACATTCAATCACTTGATTGTACATTCTTAGCTACTAAATGTTGTTTCGGTATATTCCTACTAGGATGTATAGGATAGGTTGTTATTTGTGCTTTCTCTAATAATCTCTTTGTTCACTTATCTTTATTGGGTAAACATCCTTCTTATTTCAATCATAAAGTATCATTTTTCCTATTCGAACTCAAAATTCAAATTCATTTTTAATTACTCTATAAGATTTATAGATTTTGAATCCTTAATTTGGGCTTTTTTAAACTTTTTATATGGGACTAATCTTAAATTCAACAACTAATAGTACTTTGATTTGCCCAAAATTCAACTCAACATTCTATGCTCTTCATTGCACTAGTTTGGTAACCTCAATATCTAAAATTTTGATACTCTGATATTGAATTTTCTATTCAATGCATCAAATTACAACACTAGCTTTACTGGGAAATACTCATTTGTACATCATAATCTTCCAGTAACTCTATCCATTGTCTCAATCTCATTTTCATTTCTTTCAAACTCAATAATTACCTCATACTTTAATAATCTATATAAAATTTGAAATGTTTCACTATACCTATAATGTCTCCAAGCTCTCAATATAATTACTATTGCAGCAAATTCTAAATAATGTATCAAAATTTAGCCCATGAGGCTTTAATTGTCCCTATGTACACAAAATCACTTTATAATATTGCAACAGATTACATCTTAATCTCTAATGCGAAACTTCATTATATACTGCATAATCTCCAAATCGAAGTGATATAATTAACATCGGTGTTATAATTCCTCAAATTTTTCTTTTTACATTCATCACTCATACGATTTACATATTTTTCCTCAAACATTTTTGTTAAAAGACTAAGATCAATGAAAACTCCTTAACAATTTTTGGTAGTGTCTAATTTCTAGCCAATTTTAGAAAACTCTGGATCTCTTATATATATATACCTTGGAGTTTCTCACTTCTTCATTATCTCTATTTTCTTTGGCTCTCCTAATGTGCTATGTTTAGATACTATACAGCCCACATTTTATTTGATCAAGCTAAGATTCACTCTCATTAAACTTCACATATAATTGTTTCTACCTTTATGATATGTAATATTTCCTCTGGTATTCAATATGCTCTCTTTACTTTTCAAATGCACTTAAAATATCATCTATGATCATAGTCACTAATTGATACAAATTTGCTTGGATCACTTTAATCTTCAATACCATAATATTGTCTGCGACATTGTTAACTCCAACAGAAATAACCCAAAACTCCTTGTGTCCATGATTTATTCTCTTAATTCTTTAAGTATCTAATTCCTCAATGACGTAGTATTATCTCATATTATTTTCGGTTTCCTAATTGACTTTTTCTATCAAATGATTTTCATAATTCATTCGATTTCCTCTTATTTCACATTAACTTATTCTAATGCCTACTCATTCATACTAGTTTATCCACACATTTCAATTTATTTGAAATTTTAATTTCCTGTGTTGGTAACAAATTCATCAGATCTAATTTGTATCTCTTATACTTAATGTCACCTCAAATTCAAGAATCCAATCATTTAGTTGGATACTTTACATTAACAAAATGCATAGACTCTCAGTAACATATTCTACATCTTATGTTTGAGTCTCCATTAGGATTAGGACTCCAATATCATTTCTGATTTATTCCTTCATTAATCATTCTTAAGAATAAACTATCTAGTCTGCTTAATCTAATTCAGTGAAATTCTCCTTTGAAAGAAGATTTCTTGTTACTATCATCTATATTGTTCATGTAAACCTTTATTAACTCACTGTTTCCATCATTACTTATTAGGTATTCTTAGTACCTCAAGAAGTTCAATTTCTATTGTTTCTTACAAGGTCATAATGTTCTCGTTACCAAAACCTGATGAAGTAGTAGACATCATTATTGTCACGTATACTTAGGTGTGTATCATCAAGGTCATCCCATTCTATCCAAATATTTATTTATGACAGATCACCAATTATCTTACAATAATAATACTTTGATATTAATTAATCCTAGACAATATTTCTCTCTTTATCCTAACCACAATCGGGGCTTCCTCGCATTAACACATACTAACATCAACTTTACCCCAATATTCTAGAATTTACCTCTTCTAGTGTTACATCATGTCATAATGATTCAACTACCATATTAGGTGCATTAACTCTTCTCATTTGATTCATCATCTTTTTCTTTATCTCATTTCTATCTCATCTTCCTATCGTCATTTATTTCATCTCCCATATGTATATCCTCAATCAATTCAGAATTATAGGTGTATAATCATCATAAAATTCTAATCTTAATTTCCACTAATATATTCTTATGGTGGATTGTAACTTTTGTCACATTAATCAAACAACCACTTCGGTTCTAAATTCATCTTCTTAAGATCATAACAATTTATGTTTCCATTACATTCTACTTGTACACTTTAATCTCATCATTTCTACTTATATCCCTATTTTCCTCAAACAATCCATAACAATATATTCACATCTATATCACATTCGGGGATATATCACCATAGTACAATATTGATGTCGTATTCAATAATACATCCACCAATACAAATACGTTGAATCATTATCTGTCATATTTACCCATATACTGTTTCTCATTTTTAAATATTCACAAACTTTCATTTTCTCACATTCTAAAAGAGCATCTCTCTTCTCACCAATTTTATCAACTCAAACTCTTAACATATGCTCAGGCGTGTGACTCATACACATACAACTCAGACTAGGGATTAGTTGCAAATGTCTGCTATGACATGACTAAAATACATGTAACTTGACATATATTTTTAAAAATGCCTATGTAAGATACTAATTCTAGGCTATGATACCAAAATGTAGCACTCCACTCTCGCAAGACACGTACCCGACATTCTGATTAATATCTAAGTGCGAATCCTGCAAGGGTGGCATGTTAGAAAGGTAAACTCTCGAAAACTCAGTATAATTTTTTTTTCAAAAATAGTGCAAGCGTATGTAGGAATCAGTAATCAAATTCAGGCCCATTCTTTTCTTTCATAACGTCAAAATCGCATTTATTATTAATACACTCAAGATCATTCTCATTTACAAACCCTTTTCCAAAGTTATTACAAAACAGCATATTCAAATATAAATGTTACAATAATTGCGGAAGACTCAATTTGATAGAAAAATAAGAAAATAAAAAATAGATGTAGATGCAAATTGATCCCAACCTCTACCTCTTACTTGAATGCAGTGGCTATACTTTGTTTGCCCAATGGGGTAACTCTTCCGAGCCTGAAAAATATTGCAAAGTTTGGGTTAGTTTTGCAAACTCAATAAGTGACCATCCTCGATGACTCACTCAATCACTCAACACATACAGTACATATATTCACACAATACATGTCAATTCATTAACAATCATATTAAGTCACATATATTTCACATTCGCTTGAAACATATCTCACATTCATAAAAGTAGTCAAACTATTCAAAACATACACATCAAATGCATATATAATGCTTATAAGACTCAATTTCAATTTTTATTATTGTGACTGAGTGCCTATAACTATCTTATATTCACTATAGATACCGAGCTCATTAATAACTATTTTGTATCCATTGGAAATATCAGGTTCATTTTACATAGTGAGCCTTTGACTCTTATACATTTTCTGAGCTTTAATTTTTTTCGATGGCTACTCCGGTCACAACAACCTTTATCTTTCATGCATTCATGAAATGAAATGCATCACATTCACATCTTTTCAATCAGTTACTTTATTTCACTTTGCACATATCATTGAACCTTAGTCTGGCATTCAACATTAAAGTTGAGAATCACTTTTTCATTTATATGCATATTCACATTTCTCTTCGAAACTTGATCCGCATTTAACAATCAATTTGTGTATCACATATTTTGTCAAATTCATATACAAGTTTGTTATTATTCATGCATTTATCAAGCTCCTCGAACATTCAATGTATGGAATCAGAACAATCACATTTCATTTAAATAGCAATTCAAAAAAGAAAGTCAAAACATAACAAATAGTGAATGAGACCATCTAGGTCGACTCACAGTACGCTCTTGATTAGCAATTGCTTCCAAGATTTGGAAACTTCTGAATACGAGCATTTATCCTGCACATCCAAATTATGGAATACATATATTGCGCACACTCATATTAATAATTTTGCACAATTATAAGCATTCATTTATGCACAAATATGTATACATAATAAGTACAACGAATGCTCAATGATAATCCTGGGCATCGTTCCATTATTCTCATCATGCAAAAATTCATATTTCCAAACTCACATAAATACTTATTGTTTATACCTCAATAAAACCATTAAAATCAAAATTCATAACTCATTTGGTCAAATTTAGATTTTTCCTAAAACATACTTTCGAGTCAACTTTGCATGTTCTTTCTGAGCAAGAAAATGGAGTAATTTGAGAACACTTTCTTCTAGCAAAATTATTCTCCTATCTTTTAAGTTTCTAGTGACACCAAGATCATTTAATTTGGTTTAGTATTTTGAAAGTTATACTCCAAATATTTTCGGACTATTCTCATTCTGAAACAATACGCTATACTCAACTTCCATCTAAACATTGAAGTTCTTAGAGACTAAATTAACATTTGATTTCTTCATACATTTCATATCCCTATGTCTTTAGTTTACTCCAAATAAAAAATAATTCCACTCTGATAACTAAAGAACTATTGTCAAAATACCGAATCCTATTTAATGAAATTTTTCTGGTTATCATGTTTCAACACAATCAACATTTTCATCTTAAATCCATTAACCTAACTAAATTAAGTCACGGCCATGCACCGTCAATGCACGGTCATGCCCTCCAACACATTTGAGTCATAGGCATGCAACCATCATACATGCCCGTGCACACCAACATAATGAACGCCCGTGCACACCCAACCCAGATTTTTTCTCATCATTTCCATCCCAATTTTATCACTTAATCTATCACAAATGATTTCAAATGGCTCAAATTTTTGGTGGAGATGTAGATAAATGTGTTATGATTCTTTTGGTTTAAGAATCAAGTCATTTGGATGTCGGGAGAATAAGTTATAACAAAAAGATTGAAGGATGTTTAGAAAACCATTTTCTTGTAAACAACTTCAGGTTGTGATCGTGCTAGTTTTCCAACCGTCAACGAAGTCGCGATCATACTTAAGCACGATCGTGCTTTCCAACTTTTTGAGCGATATCACAATGGTGCTGAAGCACGATCATGCATTGTCCTTCTTCTTATTTCATCGAAACTGCAATTCTTCTTCTCTCCTTCCAATTTTTTCCAGATTTCTCATTCTTATCTTATTCAACTACCACATAAATCATCTATACTTCTTCCCTTTCGGTTCAACTCAACAAAAATGAATCCAAATCCAAGATTCAAACTTAAACATCAAAAATCCGATTCTCATACATTCAAATTCAATTTCTGCAATTTTTTTCTCTATCTACTTTCATCTTATACATGTTTCCACCTTTCTACTCTTTCATTTCATCAAAAACTTATCATTTTATCAAGTGTATACCTATTCTTTAACTTTAAATTCATTTTTTGTTCATCTCTAAAACACCTAAAATATTCATCCATACACAATCACCTACATATCCAAAGTAAATAGAGCATCTATGAATAGCATCTTTAATGAATTTCTGCACTAACTTCATACACATTTTTGTTGTTCTTTTAACTGCAAAAATCATTTCTACATTATCTTATAACATTTTGATCATCAAAACCCACAAACAAAAATATCAATATATTTATCCTATACTCACAGTATACATGAAAATGTCCATTTTTCCCTTGTTCATGTCATGACAATAAATCACCATTTTTTCATAAACTAATAACTCTAAAGGATTTACAAGATATTTACTTGATAAAACTCCAAAATCTTCAAAAACTCAAGAAGCCCTAATTTTCTTGCAACTCACGTACACCATTGTAGAGGTTAGCAAGTTTCGGCTTTTCATGAGGCAAATGGAAGAAAAATGATGTTAGGAGTAGAAAAAGAAATAGATGAAAAAAAGGTTTAACTTTGGTGGAGGTTTGATGAAAAACTTTATGTTAATGAAGAACTTGAGGAAGAAGCTACGAGAAAGATGAAGCTTAGAGCACTATACTTGGTCTTTCAAAGTAATTGTATGCTAAACTTAAACTAGACAAGTGACACTTGTCACTTATCTTACATCTAAGGCTTTAACCAAGCTCTTATTGAACTAGTCCCATAACTCTCATCTTTTTATTCCAATCATCTCTAAAATTTTCAATATTAGTAACTCATAAATTCTAAAGTCATGTCCAAATTTTCAATGTCATTTTTTTTATGATTCTCCAATATCATTTGATTCTTCTTATGTCTATTTCTATTTATCAATTTACTTGCCTCTTGGCATGTTTCCTAGTCCAATAATACTCAATATTTTTGGAAATTTTTCCAAAAACTCACCAAAAATTCTAAATCAATACATATATTCTCCACAACAATTTAATACAATTAATTCAAAATTCTCACGTAATCACATTTATAATCAATTATACCCGGCAATTGTCAATGAATGCATGTACAGTCATTTTAATATATGAAAAAATTCAAATTCACGTGCGTGTATGCTAACAATATGCGTAAGCATGAAAATGCATTTTTCTTAACCTCTCATTGATCTCACATGTACCATATTTTTTGGTTCTAACTCTTAACATGAGAATGGGATGTTACAGAGGAAACAACTAATCATCTTTTATTTGACTGCCAATACTCTTCCAGAGTATGAGCACAATTCAGAAGTTTATAGGAGGTCCTATTCTGTCCACAAACTAGCAAGACCTTATACAATCATGTGGTAGACTTCACAAGAAGCAGCCAGAGCACTAGGAAATGATAAAATTGGTACTAAGCAACTCAGTTTACAAACTTTGGATGGATAGGAATGGAAGAATTGAAAAAAAAAGAAAGGTTATAGATATACAAAGCCTAATAAGTATAATTATAAACTCCATAAAGGAATAACTTACAAAAATCTAGAATTCCAAGGAATCAAGCATAGAATCAACACACAGGTGGAGAATACCTCTGTCTCCACACACCAAGTAGGAATCAAAAAGTAAAGGGACCAAAGAAGAATTGTTTAAATAGCAATTCAGTGGAAAATAGAGGTCTCAACATCAAGCAACAATTCATAAGATGGATTATCAAACATGTAAGACAGTAAAGGAATAGTTCATAACACAACATCCAGGCCAGACTTAAGGTAAAAGAAGGAATTAATGAACTAACACATGATTAAAGAGGAATGTGGAGACTAAATTGAAGAACAATTTGATCATTGAGGAGCCATAGGAGTAAGAATGAACACTTACAACCTTCTAGAGTAAGCGTCAATTAATTTCTCCAAATTTGTGTTGTAGTAGAGAGAGGTCCCAAGTGTGACAAAAGTTTTTATAGATACCAAACTTATAATGAAGTTATGTCTTATCCTTTGGATAATAATATCGCTTAGGTTCGTTTAATCCAAACTCAACCTTCTACGTGATTGTTAACTAACAAAACCTTATTCTTGAATGTCTCATGACCCTTAAAGTGTTTAACTCTCACACTCGAGTAAGAATACCACGAAAGTATTAAATAATTATAGGCAACAACAAACATACAAGAGCTATAGTAAAAAGCAAACCTTTATTACTTCTCCAAAAGTATACAAAGGAATACTCTCTCTTAATGTGTTCCCTTCCTCTTAGATCTCGCTTCTAGAAGCAAGGCTCAAATAAGTTGTTTATAGGCACCTCTAGCTTTATAATTTGGAATCCTAATTAAAATGAGCTAACTAGATCACATTTATCTTTTTCAGATTACATCATACCAACTAATTGGATGACACTACCATTAAACTAAAATTTTATTTGATAGGATTTAGCTATATCACAAATAATAAGATAAGAGATTACATGTAACTAGGAATAATACATCCATCCATATAAAGAACTCTACTATCTTTAGATGATTCTCCCAACTAATCTATATCTTTTAGAGCTAATGTATATCTACTGTGATCTTATCTGCCACATCATCTAAGATCTCTCCTCGATTTCTATCTATTGATGATAAGTCATCTAAGTCCAAAGCCTTCCAAAGCACACTTGCCTAGTCCAATGCTTACCAATGTCAACTCAATTAGTCATGATCTATTTATTTGAGATCACATTAAATTTTTAGAGCTCTCACCTGTCTCTCTCATGCAAGTGATCTAGCTAACCTTTAACCCAAGATTCATCTTAAGCTGTCTTTTGGTCTAACATTTGAATATTACATGTCGTAGATTTTGTCCAATGTGCACCAATGTATGCCAACTCATTGACAATGCATGTTTTCCTTACCTACTCGCAATTCCTTTCCTTGTTCTGTCATGAAATAGTGGTCAAGACTTGCCAATGCCTGCACAATTCTACTATTACTATTTAAGGGTCTAAAAAATCACCCCACTAGAAAAACTTGATTCCTTTTTTGAAATAATTTGTGGGCAATCCTCCAAATGTGGTTCTCCTGAGTACTTATTAGTCATTGGAACATATCTCAAGTGCCATTTACCCTTTCTGTCGAGGTTTATCTTTGCTTTTATTTAGACCGCCCTTTCAATATAGCTTAATTACTGAGGTAGACTTCTTTCGTCAATTCTGCACCTCCTTCTCTTTTATCCTTCGCAACTATAGAATTTATTTACTCGTCACCCACTTTCTGTCTTAGGTAGTCACAAGCAAATTGTGACCCTTGACGAATAAAACAAGTAATATCTCATTTTGTTTGTTTCTTAGACTTGTATTGAGAAGATTCATATACCTTCTCCTTGCCTTTCTCTGAGCTATTCCATGTCCTACCATTCTTCTTGCCCTCATTACCGATTTTTTTATGGTGGCATTTGGAGATCCACTAAGGCTTCCACAACCACTATCACATTTGGGAGATCTTTCACGTTCTGCCTCTGAAGCTCCATTTGTGCATAACCTTGTAAGCCGCTTATGAAGTTGAACAACTTGTCTTCCTCAAACATGTTCTGCACATTCAACATCAAAGATTTGCATTTCTTCACATGCTCCCACAATGGATTGTCTTGCTTTAATCTCTTCAAAGCTCCCCTCATGAGCCATGAAGTTTGGTTGGGGAGGAATTGGTCTGCTAGCTCCTTCTGCATCTTCTCCCAAGTATCAATGGAAGGTCTATCCATACTGATGTCGTTAGAGGTTCTCATTCTCCACCATATCTTTGCACCATTCACTATATATATAGTCGTAATTGACATCTTCTCTGAATTAGACACCTTTTTCATTGTAAAGCATTACTCAATTGCCTATAAGAAATTTTTTAACTCCATGGCACTCTGCTTGCCATGAAAAAACTCAAGGATCTTACACCTTTACTAAAGTGCTTTCAACATGCCCAACATCCTGTATTGCAACTTCACGCCTTAAGATCATGATCTCTAATCTAGAATCCTCTTATTACTTCATCAAGTCTATTATTTGATGTTGCAACTATTATATCTGTGCCTCCAAAATCTGAAACCAAAATGAGTAGGAAGTGACCTCTTCCTCTCTTTAAGGAATTGGCCATATGAGTGCCTCCATTATATTGACACACTCTGTAAAATTGCTACCTTCTGCCATATCGAAATGTGGCTCTGATACTAATTGCTGCGAAGGTTTTTCTAGACACCAAATTTATACTGAAGTCGTGTCTACTCCTTTGCACGATAATCTCACATAGATCCGTTTAAGCAAGACTCAATCTTTCACGTGATCATTGACCAACAAAACTTTATTCTCGAATGCCTAACAACCCTTGAAGTGTTTAACTATCACATTCAGGTAAGAATACTACGAAAGTATTAAATAATCATAGGAAACAATAAACACACAAAAACTACGGTAAAAACAAACATGCATTATTTTATAATCAATTTAAATTTAATTTTTTTGAAAATAAATTTTTTTATTTAATAATAAATAAAATTTATATTAAAAATATCTTAATACATCAATTTCAAAAAACAGTTTTTAATAATTAATATTTCTAAAAAATTTAACTTATTAACTTATTTATTTTAAAGAATATAATAACTTTTACGATGCAGCTCAAAGTAATTGTATTCAGTAGGTTTGTCATTTTTTCTAGTGTTCACAAAATGGTTTAGAGATTTCATAACCCCTTCTTGAGTTTACGATGACGCTAATACCATATTAAAAAATTATTTAACTAAACACTTAAGCTAATAAGTGAGGCCCATAAATGAATCATATTTCATTTTAATACATCCCTCAGGCTTAATAAGATAATTCATAAACCCACCAATAAATACAATGAATCAAAAATTCATTAGAAATTTGAATTTTATCACTAACAAAATTAGATAAAATCTTCAATGGAGTCACCAACTTATGTTATTCAAGTAATTATTTAATTAGCATTTATTAGCTATTTCATATCAAATCAATCACTGAAAAAATAATTGATAAGTCATTCCGGGCTTACTGAAAATTTCACTAATACGTAAAATTTAAAGAAGTCTAATAACATGTAACTTTATCCCTAATTAATAATATAAAATAAAAAAGTCATATCCCTTAATTATATATATTTCTTGAATTGTTTAACCTTTTAAACAATTTGAATATTAACCTTAGCTCCTCAGTGGAAAATAATAAAAACGGAAAAGGGCGCGAATCAATCTTCTTCGAACGTAATGCATAAGTGGATGAAATAGTATATTTCTAGCTTATTTATTCGAGGATCTCCATCTAATTTATAGAGTACGGCTTGAGCTGTCATCAATTGTGTGGAAGTTAAGCAAGAAATTTGGAATCCCAACGAAAAAGGACCTTACCGTGCCAAATAACTGAAAATAACAAAAGAAAAAAGACATCTACGTACGTATTTTGTTAATTATCATGTCTGCATAACTATCATAACTCAACTACGCTATTACTTAAGTTTAACCCACTTTCAATCTGTCTGCCAGTATATGCTCATAAAATAACTTATGAATATTATTTTTATATTTTATATAATTAATTCAAATTGCATCAAACTCGAATATAATTAATTTAAAAATATATATAAATATTATTACGTGAGCAAAAAAAACACACAATTTTAACATTAATAAAATATTTTATATTATTTGTCAGAATTAGAATTAGAAATTATAAAAAACATTAGTATTTTTTATTCTAAAACTAAACATACATTTTTAAACATAATAAAAAACCTCTCTC
>JANSVA010000002.1:26007170-26028391 GCA_025504915.1 Erythroxylum reticulatum | reverse complement strand
ATTAATAATTTTAATTAAATTTAAAATATCTTCAAAATATATAAATTTTATTAAATAATTGAAATATATTTAAAATAAATTTTAAATTTTAAATTATCTATTTAAAAAATAAAATAATTTTACTGATAATTTATTAATAAATATTATATAAAAGGTTAATATAAATGTAATTAATTAAAAATTTTATTTTAAGTTTTATCTGATATGTAATAAAAAGTATAATTACATTTATATTATAAATCAAACAAAATTTTGTTGTTATTTAAAAAATAAAAACTACAAAAAAATAAAAGTGTAAAAAAAGGAGCTGCAGAAAAAAACCAATCGAAAATTAATAGGATGGGAGTCAAATTAAACACTCAAAGTCAAAGGCTCTATGACTGAATCAAACAAATAAAACTAATTTAAATACTAAATTAAATACTTTAGCCTTGAGAATGTGTATTTTTACATCTTTGGCTATCCTCAACTCCAAGTTCGAGGGCGACTGATTATAATTGTATTAGGAAAAGATTTTACATATATAATTAAAATTAATAAAAAGTTCGTATAAATTACAGTTTAGTGATACAAATTTTGTACTTAAAAAACGGTACAAAACTTTATTTATAATTATCAGTCAGTATTGGTAATTTTGTATGAGTATAGAAAACTTTAAAATTTTGGGAAAAAAAAATCCCTCTGCGCCTATGCTGACTGCTCTCTGTCTCTCCTTTGTCTCCGCCCAGACTACTCTCTCTCTCTTTCTCATCCCTCTAAGTTGCCGTGGAGGAGAGGTGACACCCACGGCTTCTCGGAACCAGAACAGAACACCACGAAGCCCTTCTGCTGTAAGAACCGCCTGCCTCCCCTTGCACGTTGGTTCAACTCTTTCTTTGGTTAAGTTACTCCGAAATCTTTGTTAACAACACCCAAGACTATACCCCCATTAGACAACACCCATTGTTACACTATGCGTAGTCCAGAAAACAAGTTTTGAAAATGAGTTTGAGAGAATAACGAGGGTAAAAACAAATAGGTAAGGCCCGCCCGTTAAAAATGAGAATAGATATATTTATTATAATTGTTAGTTAAAAAAAATAAATGATTAATATTATTACTAGTAGTGGTTAGTTTATTAAAAATATTAAGAAATAAAAATTGTTATATTTAAATAATTAATAAATTATATTTTAATTACATCATAATTAACTAATTAATTATCTTTTAATTAATTACATTTTAATTATATTTTAAATAATTATATTGTAGTTAATTACATTTTAATAAATTATATTTTATATTTTAATAAATTATATTTAATTAAAAAATATTAGTATTTGTGGGCATCAAAACTATTCTTCCCACAAATTGGAGGTGTAAACTATTATCTACAATTGAGGTATGAAAAAATTATTTAATCAGTCACAATAAATAATCAACTATTATTATTCATTCATTTCTTATTGATTTATTCTCGTATCCTTTAACAAAACACCTCTTTTAAGTTTATGAAAATGTATTTGAGGAAATAATAGTGGCATAAACAAATAGTTAAAGAGAGGAAGTAAAATGATAAAAAGTTAAAATAAGCATATGAGTTTTGACTTTTGAGCTAATAGTTTTTTAAGAGATATTAATGGGTTGATCTAGACCCCGTAGCTCCTGACCCAATCTGGCATCATGAGTTAGGTTGGGCCGGCTTGTGCTAGCCCTGTAGCTTGGTCGGGTTGATCATTTTTAACTCGTGGCTAGCCTGTAGCTCGGTCAAGGTCTAGTCGGATCAAAATTAACATCCCTAAATTTTCTTACTTTATTATTAAAATAAATCATATTATTTTAATGTGATATTGCTACTTACCCATAATTATCATCATATCAATATTTAACAGAAAATTATAATATTATAAAATTTTCACAAAATACAGGTGCATTTTATAAGATCTTTTAACTAAACAGAGTTTTAAGTAACAAAATTCATGAGCCCCGGGGATTCATCTCTTTTTACATTTTTTAAAATATAATCAGTATAATTCATCTTATAAATAAGTAAGAAAAAATATAATATTTTGGTTTACAATATTTGTTAAGTAACTATTTAATATAAAAGTTTAAACTATGATAAAATTCAACAAATAACTCAAATATCAAATACTTTAGTAAAGTTTGAGAACCAAAAAAAAAAAAGCTATACTAACAAAGTATGAAAGATTAAAATGATGAAATTTAACTTTATTTAATAAGATTTTAATATCATTTCCATAAAATATTGAAATGATCTTTTTTCATATTAATTGTGATAATTATTTATACATAAAATATTTAAAATTAATGTTAATAAAAATAAATAAATTATTGTTATTTTAAATTTATATTATTATAATTTTTGAAGACATAATTGCTATGAAATTATAAAATATATAGTACAATAAATTAATAGATTATTTTGTAAATTTTAAAAAATTTAAAAAATATTTTATAAATTTAAAAAATTGTCTGAAATAGTACCAAATATTGATAAGAAATTAATACTAAAACTCAATCGAATACTCAAGCAGGTGCAGTATTAATAGCATTGTTATAATGTCAAGACCCTAATGCGAGATCTTACCGAAGTGTAGCTGACACGCTGTTTCCCTATACTACATTGCAATATTGCATACATACATGTTGAATGTATATATTAAACATATTTTCTTTTACACAAAAGAAAGTATTATTAAATAAAATATATACACAATTTCTATACACGACCCTCTACCAATCCGCCTTTCTTTAGACCCTCCCTCTCTCTCTCTCCTTTCGCTAAAGCGCAGAATGGTCAAGCGGTACTCGACCACCTCCCAATAGCTCTCTCCCTCCCTCTCTTTCTCTTCTCTCCTCTTTACAATCCATATTCACCGCCCATTGTCTTTTCTGAGCTCACTGTAACACCTCTTGAACCTCCTTTCGTTGTTGGGTTTTTTGAGCAGAGAAGCTAAGCAAAATGCCAGCCCAGAAGCGTTCCTTCGAAACGACCCCGCTTCAAAAGGAAGACGACGATCTTCTGGAGCAAGAACATAGTAACAACCATGAGGAAGAAAACAACGAACAGCATCAGGGCCCTCTTCACCATCATCATGGTGATGACGGTACGTGCGTCGTGGAATCGCTGCGTTGGACATACTACAACGATGACGCCATTTTTGTTTCTTTGGGCAATTGGAATTGAGCTTTAGCTTAATGGTGGCTGCTTTTCTGTTTGTTTTTTCAGAATCTGATCGAAGCCCAGAGTCAAGTACCGAAGAGGACAAGCAAGAGTACGTTCTGCTTTGGATCCCCTCGCGTTACTTGCTAAGTTTGTCACTTGATGCGTGGTTTGATTTGGGATCTGCATGCTTTACTTGTTTGGATTTTCACGTTTTATTGTTTTATAAAGGGAACTTGCTATCGAGTTTCGAGTTTTGGTTTTTTCTCGCAGTGGCTATCCTGTTGTTGTTGGTTTTTTAAGCTTTTTCTTGGTGGGTGGCTATGGTTGATTTCACTTGTTAGTCTGAGATGCATATCTAACTTCATTGTTCTAGTTTCCTGCTGATTGCTGCTTTTCTCTTCGGTGAGGGTAGGTGCAGTTCGGTGACGGTGGTTATTCATGAGCGTGATGATTATGTCCCGATTTCTTGTTTTTGCATGAAAGTCCGTTTTCTTATTTTACCGTTTGTGGTTGGTTACCGGTTGGATAACTAGAGCGTCGTACTGGGATTGGCTATATAGATGCATGATGGCGGAATTGCTTAATTTACCTTTGTTTCGTCAGTTTCCATGGGAATGTAAAGCATGGATTTTTCTGAGGTCACAAACTCTTCCAGATTGCATCTAATGGAAGCGTTTCGTTAGAAATTTAGCTTCATGTTTGCAGATTGACTTTTCAGTTCCCAGGCCAACTGAATTGGTGCCAGTTAATTTTTGACCAAAAGACTTCTCCACCGCTGAAGTGTTCACTATGTTCTTTTTCGTTTAACTAGAGGTTAAAAGAATTAAGTTCTTTTGGTTCTACTTGTATTCTTGACCCCTTTCTTATTTCCTTGTAAATTGTTGGTTGCAACTACAATGTTGGTCCATTGATATGTTCTTTTTGTCTCAGCACCACCTGAACAGGAGTTCCTTTCCAGGTGGCTACTCAGTAACTTACTTTTAGAAAATAGTAAATTGAAAATAACCTCTGAGCCCCTATACTTTGTGCATGAAGAAGCTTCAAACCTCCTTCTTCATGTTTCAAATGTTGGTGGAGCACTTCAGGATAACAAAGAGAAATTTAAGAATGCAAATTGTGAAGTAAGAATATTAAAAGATAAACAAAGAGTCCATCATTTAGGTTGGCTTATGAAAATCTTATACTTGCATCTTATTGAACAATGTGGCTATCGTTGGGACCAGTATAAATTACTATTCTGATCAGAATTGAGCTGCTATATACTTTGCAATCTGATATATCTGTTTCAAGCGGAACAGCATTTCTTGTGAAAACTGGAAATCATGCTGCACTCATGAGTAATTTGTTCTACAGGTATAAGGTATGTGGTTTGGATGTCTTCTAAAAGTTGAATTTGAGTGGTTCAGAAGAGTTTCATACCATTCATTATTGATTAGTTATGCATTTCATAGTATTGTAATGATTTTATAAGGCATAATCTATGTCAGAAAAAATATTTGATAATTATGTGGATAAATCTTATGCTGACGTAACGTGAGAATGTCTTTAGTTCCTTGTCAATATGAAATGCTTGAATTTTAAGATTCTGGTTTAACCTTCATAATGTCACAACCAATTTTAACCTGAGTTTGAGATAGTACCAATGCTATTTTTGTTAGGGCCTGTGGACCAGACATTTTCTGGTCACTGCATGTCAGATCATAGTTTTTTCTACAAGGAAATCTGAACCGGCTTTTCGCTCTTTCTGACATTTATGCCAAAGCACTTTCTCATTTTGATGCATCATTGTTTTGGTAATTTCAGCTTACTTTTAGAACAAAATGGTTTTAAGTTTTAGATCATGATGCCATAAAACGTTATTGATTCCCCTTCGGAAAAACAACCATGTATACCTTTTCCTTTTGCACTTCATGTAATTCTTATGTTTTCTTACACAATACGCAATTCTGCTTTATGAGTTGTATGGATTTGTTCCTATGAGTTCTTTAGTTAGATTTGTGGACAAAAATACAATTACATCATAGTTTCACTAAATACTTCCATGAGCGATGCCCTGATCTTTTAGGACATTGTTCATCTAAGGGTTTGACATTGTAGTTGATGTTGCAGTCATTTTCCCCCTTTGATTAAACTTTTGATTTATTGATGTAATATCTCGTTTTATATCTAATATATAGGTTTACTGTTCGAATGCTTGCTACCATTTTTCACTTGAGCTTTTACTGTAACTACTGATGGTTTCTTGTGTCTGAGCATTTAGTGCTTCATGTTATTTAGTATTTCAGATAAGAATGTACCAAGAAACGACCATAATTATTTTTCACCTTTTCTCTATTCTCGAGTTAATGTTTGAATATTTTTTTTGGTAAATACTGTTTGAATTTTGATATTGTATAAATACAAAACATTGTCAGTTGAGTTTGCAATGAAGCAACAACACGGTGCCCTAATTTCTCAATTATTGTTCTGTTCTATAATGTAGCATATGAGTATTTGCGGAAGATGCTTGAATATGGTTTTATGTTTGAGGACTTGGTCATTTTGTTCTATAAGTTGGAGGACATGTTCCATTGTGATATTTTTGTAACATGTGCAACTAAGCAACTACTTTCACGATTTAGGTTCCTTTTTGTACTTAAAGACAACTGTGGTGAGTTGGAAAAAATGTTTTGCACATTGGAACTAAAAAACGAAGGTTGCAGAGTTGATTTAGCTAAGTTAATTGTTGACCATATAATATAGTGTAAACTGAAAAAAAAAATTCATGCTTGTTTGCAGGTTTGTCATGGTAAAATTGTCTGAAATACGCAGGGAAGTGCAATGCCCAATCTGCCTCGGTATGGGAGCCTCTTATACTCTCTGGGTAGTTAAAATTAGAACTAGTGATTTCAGTTACTGTAATTTTCTGCAACTTGACTTGGTACCTGGCTTGCACAGGGTTTATGTCAAACAAATAGGGTCTTATCGTCGTCTTTCTAGTTCTACAACTTCAGAACTGTTTTCATATTGTTTTTATTAGTAAACTTTCCTTTCCTTCCTTTTGTTCTTATTGCTTTAAGCTGAGACTTATTCTCATAAGTAATTTGGTCCATTTGGATTAATTACATTCTATATTCATTTCGGTCACTTACAAGTAAATTTCCAAGGCTGGACCTAGGCCTGGGACTTGCATCATTCTGGGATCTTAACTGTTGATGTTTTCATGGAAGAACATCCTTCTTGTTGTCGTAACTAGGATTCAACTGTGTGACTTTCAAGTATCAGTTTAAGAAGTTATTCAATGAATTTCAAGCATTCAGCTGAAAGTTCACTTAGTTGCTTCCTGCTTTTTGTTTAGGATGTCACTTTTGAAAGATAGGCTTTTGCTAGTGGTTGCCCAAGCTAAAAATTTTCCTTATCATAAAAAAAGTACTGATTTCCACTCCTGAAAAGGATGTGGTCTTAGTTGTTTCCATCATCTTATTCTGCTGAGGTATAAAACTAATAGTGGTTGGTGAGCATGGTAAAAAAACTCAACCCTAGCGCAATGTCAATGCGTCAAGCCAGTTTGGTTAGACTTGGACTCGACAAACTTTGTCAGGCCCAAACCCAAAATCAACGGGAATCAGATTTGTAAATTTCGGATTCAGGCTTGGGCTTGGGCCTTAGGGTGCCTGGGCCAGTTGCTACTCCTAGTGGTGGGAAACTGGGTATAACTGATCCTGATATCGCTTTGTGGTCCTAAATCTTTCTAGTACAGTTTTTCATAATCTTAAAGTTGTCATTAGCCAAGCAAGGATTTGCAGTGAATTTGCCACTCGTACTAGGTTGATTTGCAGATAGGGTGCTATTAACGTGCACGTTTACCAATATTTCCTTCAACTCTCACAAAGACATCCTTTTTGAATTTTGGATGCCTATGATTATCACACTCCCGTATCCATCCTGCATCAATTTATTTTCTGGTCAACATTTTCAATGATATAGCATGCAACTGGTTTTAAACAATTATTAAATGAACAAGGACAGCAAAGTGCAAAACTTTGAAGTCCAAAAATATTTGCTACCTGATGTTGCTATTGGAAATTTAGACTGTGATTATGTTATCCAAGTCATATGTGATAAAGCACGTAATTCAACTTTATAGGCTAAAATATGTAAAACTCAGAGCAGATTTTTTATGTATCTTCTGAAATTTGACAAGTACTTTGAATTGATACCATATCTCAGCTTGTATCAGTTTTTTTAATCTTCTTTTCTGTTATATTCATAATTTTTTGAAGATCGTTATAAGTAATACATTAATGAATGAAGAAAATTCATGTTCTCCTGGTTGAATTCATTACATCCACTAAAATTAAAATTGAGATGCTACAGATGAAATCAGGAGTAAATTTATGTTTTGCATGTTTCTTATTAACACTATGAATGAGCTGTTGTGGATAGGGAAGTTTGAAATTTCTCCAGTGTCATTATACAAAGTGATATTGCCTTCTCTATAAAGTCAAAACTACTGTTTTGGACGAAGTATTTGATTTCCTTTTTAATGTCTAGGAATAATTCGGAAAACAAGGACTGTGATGGAATGTCTACATCGCTTCTGCAGGGAATGCATTGACAAATCTATGCGCCTTGGGTAAATTTTGAACCATAATTGATGTGATTTAAAGTCTGGATGTTTCCTTATGACATCTTATTGCCCCTTCGTTAAAAGATGGACTCAGAACTTAAAATCCTTACCTCTGTAAATTGAAATTCATTGCAGGAATAATGAATGTCCTGCATGCCGCACCCATTGTGCCAGTCGCCGTTCTTTGAGAGATGACCCAAACTATGATGCACTAATTTCTGCTTTGTATCCAGATATTGACAAATATGAGGAAGAGGTATCATTCTGCTGAATTGTTGCATCTTGAATAGAAATATGATTCCTGTGTTAGAAACTTGGGATTCAGTTGTTAATTTTGAAACATCTGTGTTAGGAGTTGGCATTTCATGAAGAGGAAAAGGCTCGCAATAAGCAGGTAAACTATTGCAGTTTGGTTGTCTATTTTCGGTTATGCATTTGGAGTTCAGAATGAATAGAATATTGCATCAACGACAGCAACACAATTGAAAGGTCTAGTTGTCTTTACTTGTCAAAACATTGTTTTATGTGTTGAGACAGGTATCCATTGAACTGTAGGAATAACAATAGTTCAAACATGTTCTAACTCTTTATCAGTTCCAAACCATGTCAGTGCTGCAGTTTTTTTTTAAGTTGCTTTTTTGTTCCATGTCAAAAGGCCCCACCAGTATTTGATCCCAATTGGAGGAGGATATTTTTGACATTCCCTCTCAATGAAACACAAGGCCGTGGAAAAAATGGTGCAGCTTTGTTATTGTATTCTGAATTTGTTTAGTGAATTGGACAGATTCAAGATTCCATTGCCCAGACTATTCGTCGACAAGCTGAAGCTCTTGGTCGAAAAAAGACAACTAGAGCCACAGTAGCTGCATTTGCAAGGAGAACACAAGGTCGTTATCGAGACACCCACGCAAGAGGGAGGAGAAATTATCGAACTCCTGAACTTCAGGAATCTGATGACAATGAGGATGCAAATGAGGATGGAGGCAAAGATTCATCATCTGCTGACGAGCATAGTACTGAGGTTAAACCAAAAAGATCTAGGAGATGGGCTGGGGGAAGATCAGCAGCTGCTAGTGCCGATGGAGGTGGTGATGACAATGATTCAGAAATCAATAAGGAATCAATGGGAGCATCTGCCGCACTTGTTGGCTCCTCTGAAAGGCTTGCATGGGGCAAGGGTGGTATTCGGAGTCATACACGGTACGGCGGTGCAAATGCTGGCAATGGAAAAAATGCTAGAAGTAGTCGCCTGTCCAAGTTGGCAGATTATCTCCGGAACTTGGAGGAGAATGATGATGAGGTAAAATTACATTTATCGGTGCTGCTTTCTGCTGTTCATTATGGCAGTGTGAATGCATGTGGCTAAAAAATTGGTCAAAAAATAGTCCATTTGAGTCATAGACACTTCGGCGCACCTGTATGAGTAGAGAATGATAAAATCATTGTCTTCCGAATTCTCCCATGAACGCTTTCAAATCTTGACTTGTTTCTTTTAATTTCAGTTGGATATCCACCTCATGCTTGTTTCTCTTGATGAAAAAAGTATACCCAGTTTGCGAAGGCCATATCTTTCCTGCAGGCCAACTTTGTCTGTGAAGCAGCTGTGCCAGGTTATTCTTCTTCAGCTGCAGAATATGTTCTCTATAAACAATAAATTGTTTTATGTGGTTTGTTTTTCCACCACTAGAATTGGTTTTCAATTCCCTGTTTTTATTCAGTATGTTGCTCTCCAAACTGCTTTGCAAGCCAACGAAGTTGAAATACACTTGGTGAAAGAGTTGAACGCCAAATCGAATCCTTCAGCCTCCACAAGTAGTCCAATTTGTATGCCCGGTGCAATTGAGGAATCAAAAGATAAGTTGCAACTTTTAGATGAGCATGACACTTTGGCGGGCCTAAAAACATGCAATTTCATCCATGGATATCTGGTGAGTTTCTTTCTTGCCAGTCGTTATATAATATTTAAGTTTATGGGCATGCATATTTTAGATGAAGATATGTACTTTGAGGCCATCATTAATATTGCTGCCACCCTTTTTTTCTGGCTTGCAAATGTTGTCATCAGCTTATGGCTTATCAGAAGAAGTTGGCGAAGCCGACATGGTGAGACATGACCTGCCCCTGCCAGATTGAAATGTTTACACCTAGCTGTTAAAGAAAGAAATACAGCTTTTACAAAAGAAGAGTTGATAGAAATCTACTCACAAGGACCTCAGTGGAATTTTCTTTTCCGTAGCTTCCATGCCGAAACCGCGAGATATGTGGTGGAAAGAGTAGTTGGTTCTGTAGATTTAGAGCATGAAGAACAAGCTTTGTATAAGCAGGAATATTAGGTGATTTTTCCTTTCAAAATATTAGCACAGATTCTATTAAATCTTTAGTAAACATTGTGCACTGTCAGTTATTAATATACCTCAGCATGCTCCTCTCGATGATTGTTATTATATTGTAATAGAAGTCCAAATCAATTCAATTGAGTTCTTTCAAATAGTACCTAAATAACCAATACTTGAGGCCCCGTGTTGTTCTTGTTGGGATGCATGTCGTTGACAAGTTTGCCACTTCACTCCTTTCCTATCTCGATCTTCTTTTCCGCTATCTTATGCATAAAATGCCGTGTCATGAATATCGCTTCTTAAAAATTTGCATGGATGTACCAGATTGAACTAGTTCCATTGCATAATTCGCAAAACAATGTATTTAGTATTCAATTGTGCCTTCGTAGTCCTTTTCTGTCGTGTAATTTGGTTCTTATAATTGTTCATACTTCAACCATTATTGAGACATTTTCATCAATTGAATCCATCCTTCTTGGTCTGATAGATAGTAAGAAATATTACTAAATCTGAATTTAGGGAGAAAAATATAAGAATAAAATCGTCCATCCAATCATAATTCATCTAATTACCAAAAAGAACAAACATAATATGCCAAAAAGAAGCAATTCTACAATGATTACTCATCAGCCTACTGTTACCCCAATTAAGATTGATTTAGCAGAGACGAATTAGACATTTATTTTACACATACGAGTCTAAATCTCCATCGTTTAAAACTGAAAGTGTAGAAGCTTAATATATAAGAATAATAGATTAACCAAAGAAGGTGAATAAAAATGCTTTTGAAATTTTATATAAAATCTGCCACCACCCATAATCTTGAGAAAAATTCCGACACTTCATTATATTAAGCAAACAATACCTCTTTCCCTGAATCCAAAACCAAATAATAAAAAGACTTTCATCATTCCTCACTCAAACTGATTGCTTAGTTAGTGGCATTCCCATCTTCTCTCTTCTTCACCTACAATTTTCGCTCTTGCCCTTCAATTATTGCACATGAGTGGACACTGAAGCTGGGGACTATAAGAGAGTGTACATCATTCCCACTCCGAGCATGCGAGTTAACACTTTATCAAAGGACCCAAAAAAAAAAAAAAACCAAAATGATGAACTTGACGCAAACGAAACTTAATCCGTATTGCGCCCAGACTGTCTGAACTAAACCTGTCCTGTCCCACATAAGATCAATCACCCTTCGGTTGTATGCTCTGGGCATGTGACTAGTTAACAGTTACTTCTTTTTGTTTTTTTTGGTTGGTTGTATGCTCGGGATATGTGGCTAGTTAACAGCTACTTCATTTTTTAGTTACTCACGAGGTATTTTAGAAGAGTTCCAATTATGAGAAGACATATTTAAGTCATCCATATCCAGTCTAATTCTTGCTCGAGTCAGGTAAATCCCTTGTGGGAGGTAAAGCTCTAGTCTCAAGTTTTAAACGGTTGTATACATAAGGGGGATTTGAACCCGCGACCTCACTTAAACCAGAAGAGCCCCTTACTAACTGTATAAATGTTACTTCTTAACGATTCGTAGAACTGTATAAATGTTCGTTGATTGGTTATATTTTAATGATATCTTCAAATAAAATATATTAAAAAATTTTCTTTTCAACCTAACGAATCTTTTTTATTATAATTTAATGACATAATTATTTAAAAGTTTTTTTTATCTTGTTCATATTATGATATATATGATAAAGATTATCTGATAAATTTACATTGCAAATAAAATTATAATCAAATAATAATTATAAGATTTATATTACATTTATATATTTTCTATAAATTATTACTAGTTGTCATTCTATTAAGACTTAATACTAATAGAGTATAGAAATACCAGCATACATTATATATTTTTCTTATGAAAGAAATAATCTATCTCATAGATTAAAGTATAAATATACTTAAATAAAAGTATAGGTGTTAGAGAAAATGTTCATTGAACTAATCAAACATAAGAGTTTCATTTGGAGCATTATATGTTTGTAGAAATTCTCATTATGACGATTGTATAAGTGATTATTTGACTTGAGACATCCAAAGGATTTTATATAGAGACTACTATGTTTTGATAATACATATGACATATTTTAGTCATGATAAATCAATCAGTAGTTATTGGTTATAAAATAAACTATATGAAAGTAATTGAGTGATCAATATAGGATTCATCACCCAAAAGTAATTAAAGGGGAATATTCAATTACTTTTGTTTAGTATTGATTTGAAAATTTCTTAACTAAGGTGTACTAATAGTAGAGAACTAATATGATTGGACTTATAGTAGACATTAATTTTATACTTTATGTCTAGTCATAATATTAAATGATGAAATGATTAAATTATATTAAAAAATCATGAACGAAAAGGTTAGTTAAAACTATTTTGATATTTTTGAACTTTTTTTTTTAGAATTTAAAAAGTTGATTGAAGAGGAAAATAATGTTTAGTATACAACATTGGAGAGGGACTCTCCAACAAGATATTGAAAAACAACATGGTTTAAACAATACAATACACAAGAAAACGACAATGTTGGGCTAATTGAGACTATTAAAGCCACATCGTATATGTACTAGGGTAAACCAAACTCGACCTTTTATCACATCTTCAAAAGATTACCTAATTATGGTTGGTTTCTCTAGAGGTTACGAGGTGTCTATAACGATGCAAAGGTATCGTTCCAACTTTAGGTGAGAAGAAGCTCCTTCAGCTGAGGTAAGAGATCAATATTTTGTGGATTTTTCGTAAATCTCCTTGAGTTACTAATTTCACCTTGAATGCCAAGGGACTAAAGGAGGTGTGCCGAGATGCTTCCTTCTTTACAAGTGAGCCTGCTGCCTTCTAATATCTTACTTCAGTCCCTTTTTAAGTTGATTATTGCGAAAATCTGCCAAAGTTACTTAGGAAGTATACCTAATACATGGATAGACCTTGTACTGTTCACTTTTCTATATCCCAAATATTGCCGACACTGATGAAAGTCCATGAACTGTGGATGATCAGAGAGAACTATACTCTCCAAGAGAGAACCAGTCTTTGACTACAACGCTTTCCCAACTGGTTTATAATCAATTGCTCTCTTATATTTCTAGTTATGATTTTAAAAGAGAGCTTGGTCTTCTAGATTTCCCAATAAACCTTATATTGTTTCTCTCTTTCTAAATTTCTTAAAGACAAGTTGCTAATACCACTATAAATATTTTCTTACCATGCTTAGAGGAATACAGTTGAGATATCTCTTGTAAGATATCTGTGAGACAGTTGTGGCTTAAGCTAGGGGAACATAGGCTAGAAATTCTAATCCACACCTCTTTATAGAAACTACACTTGAAAAAGAGATGATCCCTATTATCCTCCTTTGAGTTGCACAAGTATACAATGCTTAAAAGAGGATAGGAACTTCAGTCTATCCATAGTGCTGAGTTTATTTAGCATAGTTAGCCAAAGCAAAAAGCTGGCATTTGGTTTAAGAACCTTGAACCAAACTAATATACACCACCTTATTCTTGTACCTGCTCCATCTATTGGCTCCTTTGCTTTTTTGTTAGTAATTTCTGACATAGAAAATCCATTATATAAGTATATGTCTTCCTCACCATGGTATTTGTATTAAGGAATGGACAATAATTTCAGTTCTTTTGAGGAAAGAGATCAATTGTCATTTTTAATACTCTTAAAGCTTGGGTTTCTTAGAGAACCTAACCAATAAATCGCTTAACTTACTAACTGCTTATGAATTAGAGCCCTATGATTAGTCCAGTTATCATACCATAGAGAGATTCTATCCCCTGCCCCTATTTTACATATGACATGTTGCTGTACTTTTTCCCTTAACTTGAGAATTTGGTTGAAGAATCGATAGTAGCTATTTTTAATTCTTATTGCCCAAAAACTTTCTCCCTTTAATATGTGGTTTTGAATCCATTTTATCCACAATGATTCTTTTTCTCTTAGAATTCTCCAAATTCTTTTTATCATTAGGAATCTATTGCTCTTGCTAACTGACTCCAACCTTAACTTGCCTGTGTCCTTCGGTTGACATATATGCTTCCAGTTCACTTTAGTTATTCCTTTCTCACCTTTCCC
This sequence comes from Erythroxylum reticulatum, assembly GCA_025504915.1. Classification (NCBI taxonomy): domain Eukaryota; kingdom Viridiplantae; phylum Streptophyta; class Magnoliopsida; order Malpighiales; family Erythroxylaceae; genus Erythroxylum; species Erythroxylum reticulatum. The sequence goes on along the minus strand of JANSVA010000002.1, from coordinate 26,014,179 downwards.
TTTACCTTGTAGAAATTGCCTCATCAATATTTCCACTGTTTTAATCAGTCTTTTGGGCAGGAATATGTAAGAGCACTAATAAATTTACATTGATATAATAACATACTTCAAGAGTTGAAATTTACCTCCATAGGAAAGGGTTCTATTTGTCTAAAACCCCAGTATTTTTTTAATTTTTTCTATTAGAGGAAGACATTCTCGAAATCTTAGTCTCCTAGAAGAGATAGGAATGCCTAAATATAGAAGAGGAGGGTCTTGCTTTTTCATTTCAGTAACTTGTGACAAAGAATTTAAGATGTGAGGTGCACTTTTGGACAACAAGAAATAGCTTTTTTGAAAATTGAAACTCAATTTAAAAAACTCCTTAAAACTTTGTAGAGTACTTATTAGTAGTGAAATAGAAGGAGTATTGACCTTACTCAAGAGAATAAGATCATCTGTAAAACAAAAGCTAGTTAAGGAAATCAACTTACATTTAGAATGATATCTGAAGTTGGAGGTAGTTGAAATTTTGTGTTTTAACAGAAGGGTGAGAACTTCCAAGCAAATAAGGAGCAGGTAAGGAGAAAGAGGATCCCCTTACCTAAGTCCTCTTTTTTCTTTAAACATCTCTATTGGGCTTCCATTAATCAATATTCTGTAAGAAGCAAAGGTAATGTATTGTTGAATCCATTTGATAAACTTTTGAGGAAATCTCATAACATCCATAGTTTGTAGCAAGAAACTCTAGTTAACACTATTAAAAACTTTTTATATATCCGCTTTAACAATACAGTTTTGAGGGCTTTTACTTTGAGTATACCCTTTCAAAAGCTCTTGCAATATAAGTATATTATCTCCAATATGTCTTCTGCTTATAAATGCCCCTTGATTCTCACTGATGAGGAACTGAAGAACATCTTTTAGCTTATTTGTCAAAACTTTGACCATGATCTTATAGAGAAAATTTGTACATGATATAGGTATGAAATCACTCTAAGTTGTCGGTTAGAACTCTTGGGAACTAAACATAGAAAAGTTCTATTAATCTCCTTAAGCAATACTCTATTTTTGAAAAACTCCTACATAACATCTTTAATGAATCTCCCTATTTTATCCCAATTTTTTTGAAAGAACAGACCATTCAATCCATTTGGACTTGGGGCCTTTGAGCCATTCATGTTAAACACCACCTTCTATATCTCTTGATTTGTGATATGTCTAATTAGCAAAGAGGTTTCTTGTTCAAGGATCTTGGCTGTGACAAATTGCCTAAGATCCACTCTATTTCTTGCAGTATTACCTTCTGTGCCTAGGAGATTTTGGAAAAATTTCCTAGCTTCCTTAGAATCTCAACTCGCCTAAATAAAGTTACCCCAAATTTGGATTTTATAGAGATGATTCTGTTGACATTTTTTCTAATTGTCACTGTATTGAAGAAAAATTTAGTATATCTATCCCCATTCTCGATCGAATTAATTCTAGCCCACTGCTATTTGCATATAGCTATTAAGAGCTTCCCTCTCCTCAGTAGCTAGAGTGCAATCACTTGGGTTAGCTTCCAGAGATTTCTGGATTACCGAAATATTGCTTCTTGCTTCTTCTATCTTCTTTTGGTTATTGGGTCATCTCCTTACATTCAACACCTTCAATTTAATGGCCTTAAGCTTTTACAAACAAATAAACGACTTAGTATCATATGTCTCAAACTCCAATCCCTTAGATTTAGCTTCATTAAAGCCCTCTACATTAATCAGGAAGTTGTTGAATCTGAAATGGTGGTGAATACTAACCTTTTTAAACAAGTTATCCACTTTGATAGTAGTATGATCAGAAATTTCAGGGCCCAAAAAACTGGCTTTACTCTATGAAAAAGTATTTAACTAATCCACATTCACCACCATGACTCTATCCAACTTTTTCTGAATGAACCAGTTTGAGCTTTGTTTGTTAGACCAAGTGAACCTATAACCTTTGGATTTTAAATCTATTAATTCCACATCTTGTATGCAATCAAACATGTCCTAGTTGTAGTTGAGTAAATTATACTTCCCTTATACCTCTGACATGTATATAGTGGAGTTGAAATCCCCATTAATTATCCATAGACATCTATTTGATACTTTAAGTCTTTGAAGAGAAGTCCATAACTTAGCTCTTTGAAAAGCTGTATTAGTGCCTATTTGGATGGGCTTTCGGAAGGCTAATAAGCACTTTTCTCCACCACAAAAGCCTTTTTTTAAAGAAAAATGAATATTTGGCTGTAAAATAAAAAAGCATTTATTTAATAGATATAGCTTTTTTGGTAGCTAAAATACAATTTTTTAATAAGCTCAAATTTGGAGCTTATCAAAAAAGCACTTTTTAGGTAGATTTTTCAGATCAATTAATGAGCTTATTTTTTAATCCCTTTTGCCCTTGTGTTTTACATATAATTCCCACAATACCTATAAACATATCCTCACGTTTATTTTGGGATTTATATAATATTATTTGGCTTTTTTATATGTTTTAATTTTTATTTTTGATATTAATTTTACTTATTTTATAATCAATATAAAATATTTGGTTAGATATATTTTCATTTATATTTCATATGGTTTAAAATTATATAATAATTGATATATTGTGCTTTGCATATTGTTTAATATACTTTAAATAATATTTATGTGCATAAATAATTTTTATTACAAAATAAAATATAGTTAAAATTAAAAGTGCTTTTTTATTTTTATATTGCCAAATAGTCTATTATATGAAGCTCTTTCAAAATAGCTCTTTTTAAAATGATAGCCAAACAGCCAACTAACTTCTTAGAAAAATTCTTTAAAAAAAAGATCTACAAAAAAAGACTCTATTGACAAAGGCTCTACTAGTATAAGCCTAACCAAACAGAGGCTTAAAACCATAGACAAAGGTAGCTAAAGTATAAGAGTTTTTCATTTTGAAGATAAGCATTGTATGGATGAATTGCTAGTTGGTTTCCAGTTCTTTAACCTCTAGAAATTCCCCATCATAAACAATAATAATTCTTCCATAGGCATGATAGGGGTGGCTTGTGAGAAACTTCCATTTGCTACTAAAACAACTTAATTTATTCATATTTTTTACTCTAATTCTAGTTTCCAGCAGACAAAATAACGTTGGCTTTTCATTCATAACAAAATCCCTTACAACGTTAAGCTTAGAAGGGTTGTTTATTCCCCTAACATTCCAGACTATAAGAGTCATATAAGATTTATTTTTTCCTTTAGAGCCTTTCCTACTGATCCCGTTGCTATTCCTAGTTATTAGCTATTCAAACTATTCCTCTTGAGTAACTCCTCTCTTATGATTTTCTAGTAGCTGTTGAGAATCCTCATTTTCTTGTATGCTAGGCTCTTTATTGCAAGGATTGTTCTCGCTATCTTGTCTTTCATTTCCCCTCTACTTCACTAACAGATTACTTGCATCACTTAACATTTGCTGCTAAAGTTCCAGTGGTTGAACTAAGTCTAAAATGTTATCAATTTGGTCACTCTCATCTTTATTAAGTGGTGCACCGTCAACCTTATTCATACCCCTATGGCCTTCATGGTTTCCTATCAAGTTTTTTGTTTCCACCTGCATTTTGTTATCTTATGGATTGACCTTGTCTATTCCCATCACCTCCTAATAGTATCCTCTTATGCAAACTTTTGCCATTGGTTTCTATTCTTTTCTATGTGCTTTTAGGGAAGGTTTCTATTGATATATAACCAACACTTTGTCTTCTCTGAAAGAATGCACATTTGCGAGATGCCCATTTGCAATCCTTAGAATTGTAGTGTTTTCTTTCATTCCTTAGAAATATCCATACTCACATATAATCTAGTAAATTCAACATGTTTCCTCAAAGCAGCCTTTTCATCCATACAATTTGGTTTTCCCAAATAACTAGCTACTATACTCAAACCTTTAGTTGTCTAATAATCCAAAGGGATACTATGTAGATTCAACCATAGATGAATAGTTTTCAATTTGATTTTCTTTAATGCCATTCCCGGCTACCAATTTTGAAGAAATAAAGGAAGTTGAGAGATTTACCAAAGGCCTTCTTTTATTACCATTCGAGCTTTAGTTTTAGAGAAGAATGTAAAGATTAAGTTATTTTCCTTAGTTAGCAAAGCAAACGTTTATCCATAAAAAAATCCAATAAGTGCAACATCCCATGTACTTGCTCCTTCCTGTAGAATGTCAAGGTTTAAAGCTACCATTAGCTTGCCTTCAATCTCAATTAGTGGACTGTGGAATAAGGAAGACTCAGAATTGTCACCCACAACTTATTTCACGTCTTTCAAGCTACTATTTGTTGTTGATACACACTACCTAATGGAGATGAGGTTTTGGGGGGTGGGACAAATGGTTGGGCAGAGGCTGGGGGTAGGGCAGGTTGATTTGTAGAGGGGAATGGAGAATAAGGTTTAAAAGTATTAACAGGTTGAGTTAGAGTTAACGAAGGAGAAGAGGAAGAGGCAAAGTTTGAGAGTAGAGGTGGAAAGTCTGTCTCCATTATGTAGATTAATAGGTGTCTGTTGTTGTTTGGTTTTGCAAGTAAGGATCATAAAGGAAGACCAAGGCCAGAAGGAACAACGGAAGAAAGGTTGTTGTTTGAAATGAAGCAAGGATTAGAACTGGGGAAGAAATTTTGAGGAGAAGGGGACTGAATGATGCAGATATAGGGTTAAGGATGGTTGGTGAGGACAAAAGGTTTAGAGAGATATATGAGTTTCTCTCTCATCCCCATTGTGTTTTGTTGAGTGATCATAATGAGTTGTTAGATGTCAATCTAGATATATAGATATAAATTATTTAAATAGGGAATTAAAGATTATTAAATAATTTTAATTTATCTAATTCTAAATATGATTTAGGGTTATAATTTATATTCATTGCTAATATATCTGAGAATCTAATGGGTTAAACACAAAGAATGTGTTGAAGAGAGAAAAGTTGTTTTAATCAAGTTGAATTTGATTATAAAGTTTGAAAAATTTTATGATTAAATATGAGATATTTAATAAATAAGGACCAATATGAAACATTGAATCTTATTTAGGCCTAATTGGTATTTAAATATGAATTAATTGTAATTATAATTAAAGTTTAATTGAAATTATAATTTTATTTCAATTAAATTACTAAAAAGGTCTAAACCCTATTATAAATAAGCTTAGACTCCAAGCAGATAGCACTTCTTGCCTAATCATCTCTATAATAGTAGTAAATTTCTCTTAACATGTTTTGTCGATATCGTTTACAACCAAACATTTGCGTAGTTACAATAGTTAAGATGAGTTAGTTTAAAAAATGGTTCGAGAGAAATAACAAGAAAAGGATTTTACTCCATAATTAGGTATCAATTATGATTCTCATTTTATTATATTTTGTGTATTAATCATGCTATGGATTTTAAAGCAATCTTAGCTTTTAAAATAATCAAACAAAAATATTTCGAGTTAATTTCATTGAGAAAAATTAGATCCCACCTCTAATTTTCCAAAACCTATTTTTTAGATAAAGATTAGAGATACTTGCAAATTTATTTTTTATTTTAAATATCTCTTTCTCTAAGTTAGTTTAAAATATTACTATGTTAAGACTTAAAACATATTAACTTTGTTTTATGGAGTTAAAAAACAAACAATGCAAGTGATTCTTTGACTCTGAATGAGAGACACTTAAATCTATCTACCAATTAGTTAGAGTGGTGATCGAATTTAACTTCTTAACATTTGTGTTTCATAACTAAAATAGCTATCCCCATTTATAGATCAAGTTATATCAAAATTTAGACTTAAGCTCAACTCATAAACATGAAAAAGGAGTGTTAACTAGTAAGATTACACTCCTAACCTGTTAAATATTTTTTTCACAAAACATGTTAAGTTTCAAATATGTTAACTCAAACTTCCTTGACAAAAGAGAGCCTAGGAATTTGATGTAAAATTATTGAATGCTATACCCTTATTTAGTGTTAAAACTTATATCAATAGAATTATATAAACTTCATTCTTGCTTGAATGGTTTACAACTAAAGTTTTAATCCCTTCTTTCCTCAATTTCCTTCAATCTAGAAAAATAAAAGAAAACTAGATACTATCATTATTTTTATACCTCCTGTTCTTATCCATTCCACATCACTGAGTACATCCAAAAGTAATTTTTGATTTAATTATTATGAAAAATATGTCTTTAATTTGGATGAGTGACTCATGATCATATAAATTTAAAGTCATGTTTAAAAATAACATATAAGATATGTTTTGACAAGAGTTGTCACCGAACGGATCTACGAGTCACACGAGATGTAATTGATAAAGATGATATTTACCTAGTTCAAGTTTAGTTAATTTAATGAGTATCTCAACATCAATTAAATTTAAATGGGATCCTAGGCCATTAGAGATATTATATTAATCTATTCGAATGATAGTGAAGACTGTTATTTTGAATAAAATAGTGAGAGTAACCAAATATATGATTAAAGTCCTAATATTATTTGGTTATCATGGGATATAATCAATTACTTTCTTTTCTTATATTTATATTTTATTTTGAGTTGAAATTGTGTTTGTTTAGTATATTTGATACTAAGAGTTAGTGAATCAAATTCTTAGACATATGTTACGTTTCGGAAGATTTCTCAAAGATACAAAAGAAAATTTTTATGTCTATTATACAATTTTGCTTTTAATTCCTATTGATGATTTGGTGACAAAGTTTTCGAGATATATCAATAACATATAGATGAAAAAATGTAATGATATTTTGAGTTAACTAATATCTTATAAACTTAATAGCCTTATATAAGATGTATGTCAACACTATGATAGCATGATGTAAGAAGTTACATAAAGTAGAGCTAAAAGTATAGTATCTTAATGGAATTATTCTGCTCAATTTATCTTACTAAAAGCATAAATATGGATTACAATTAAAGGTATTTGCTATAGTATGATAATCGTTGTCATTAGAAGAAAATTGGATTGCAACATTTTTCTTGTCAATA
>JANSVA010000002.1:25985870-26007070 GCA_025504915.1 Erythroxylum reticulatum | reverse complement strand
TATATATTCTCTAATTCAATCTTCTAAGTATTTGATATTGAATTTAAATTCAACATTATTATAATGTTTGAGACATGAGAAGAAATATATTATTAAATAAAATAGTTGATTTAAGTTTATGAAAATAGTTTTGTATGTATTAGATCAAAAGGAAATTTATTATTATTTATCATAAGTGGCAAGAATGTAAAGTTAGAGAACCGAGATTATCCTTTTATGCCATGTTGGTTATATAAATATAATAAGAATCATAAAGTTTCACATAATTATGAATCAGTTGAAGCTTGTGGTTGAGTAATAACCAAATTAACCTTTGGTGAAAAGATGAATGATGGTGTTGAATTATTAAATCATATAAATATGATGTGTGGATATAATAGCAATTAATAAAAAGATGATACTTGTATTTCATTATATTTACTAATAATTTATTTGATATAGTCATATTTATTAAATATAATATTGATTTAATATTTAAAAAGTTTAGAGCATTTAAATTTGAGTATATGTTGAAACATTTCGATGAGATCGATGTAGTCAGATATAGATTTATTTGGTTATTTATAGGGATTGAGATTCTATAGTGAACAATTTCGCAACTATATTTCGTAATAGTATAGATTTGTGTAAGGAGAAAACACAATATGAGATATAACATAGTATAATATTTATTTCTTATATAGATATGCACGATACAACAATTTACCTTTGGTAATTTCAATTAAATAAATTAATAAGATTTCATACGAGAAACATGATGCTAAGACTTTAAAGAGTCTAAGTTAATAATTTTGCGATATGATGCTTAGTTGGAGAATGTATTATCTAATAAATTCAGAACTAAATTAGATAATAAAAGGTTATGTGCTATCCGAAAGGTTAGATATAATCTTACAAATTCATTAAACAAAATTTTTTATTTCAATGAACACTTATAGGAGAATGGTTCTCAAGATAAGTAGTAGGAGTAAGATGAAAATTGAAAAGTTTAAATTATATAACAATACGTCCAATTGGAACCAGTTCCTTTGTTAATATATTTGATGTATAGTTGAAAGACTATGAGATATTTTGAGATTCACTTTCATGATAAATTCAAATAGTTTGCTTTGGAGATAATTGTGAATTTATCATATTTATGAGTAGGTTAGCGGGAATATTGTTGTCCTCTTCGGTAGGAGTATGTAAAGACATATTACTTATAGAGAGAACAATAATTCATATTTTTAAAATTTAAATATTCGATAGTCCAAGAGCAACTCTTATTGGATGTAGAAAAGTTAATAATTTAATTTTTGGAATTAGATTTGTATATATATATATATAGTTTAAATTAAAAGATAATGTACTAAAGGTGTTTTAGTATTTGAAATATCTAATACTTGTGACGCATTAAAAATATCAATTATTCTATGTATAAGTTAATATTTAAATTCAAGGTTATAAGGATATTAACTTTAAAAGTAAATCTTATTTAAGGTATATTTTACTTAGAACAATATTATTTTGAGATTGAGAAGGTTCCCATGTAGCAATAGTTGCTAATTAAACCATAATATATTTTTCGTTTGGTATAAATGATTAATTAGATCAAGAAGTTCTTTAATAAACTTGATATAATTCCTTGTATTGTTCAGATAATAATGTACTATAGAATATTAGAGCCTTTAGGCATGCAAAAGGAGATAAGGTCTCATCAAAGCTTTAAGTACATATTTAGATAGTTTCTCTTACTTATAAAGATAATGAAGATGAAAGTTGCAAGATTGAAGCAAATGCTATAGAGAATTTTATAGAATTCTCTCATTAAACCACTAACCCAGTAGTACCATGATCATCATATAGTGATATGTTATAAAGTACTTAAATGATTGGCTCAATGTAAGCAAGGGATTATTAGTTTATATCCTACATCCAATAAGTTAGTTGTAGTTTAATGACATAATTATTTAAAGACATTCTTTATATTATACATATTTGGATATATATGATAAAGCTCATAGGATAAATTTACGCTATAAATAAAATTATGATTGAGATCATAATTTTGATATTTATACTACATTGATGTATTATCTCTAAATTATTCCTACTTATTGTTCTATTAAGATTGAACATTAGTAGAGTATAAAAAAGACTAGCACATTTAGATTAAAGTATGAATATATTTAAACAATTATGTAGGTACTTGCTAAGGAACAAGGTCACTAAACTGACCCATATGAATATCCATTTGGAACATTACTTGTATATCTACCGAAAATCTCATTGTGATAATTGAATAAGTAATCGTTTGACTTGAGATCATAGTATCTCACGTAGAGATTGTTATATTTTAATACTACTTATGACCTATTTTGGTCACTGATAGCACAATTAATAGTCATGGGTATTTCATAAATTATGTGGAGGTAATTGAGTAATTAATAAAAGATTCATCACGTTAAAATGATTAGGGAAAATACTCTATTTTTCTTAACTAATATTGATTCAAAAAATACTTGGTCAAGTTGAAATGTTATTTTGTAAAATAATTTACAAATATTATTAAGAGAATCAATTACTAATGGTAGAGAAGTAATATGATTACACTTAAATATAGTAAACATTAATTTTATACTCTATGTGTAATTGAAACATTACGAAAATTATGCATAGAAAGATTAGCCAAAATACTCTGACATTTCAAAATATTTAAGTGATCATGATGTGTTAGTAGACTCTAATCTTGATTTATAGATATAAATTGTTAAATTACATAATTTAAAATGAATCAAAGAAGTTTTTCTCTAATCCTACATATAATTTATTGTTACAATTTATATTCATTGTTAATATATTTAAGAATCTAATACGTCATATATAAAAAAAGAGAGGTGTTTTAATCAATAACAAACTCAATTATAAAGTTTGAAAATCTTTCTAATTAAAATATAATATTTAATAAATAAGAATTAATATAATTTGGACCCAATTAAAATTTGGATTAGAATTAATTGTAATTATGACCAAAGTTTAATTAAAATTAAAAATTTAAAAAGTCCAAACCCTATTATAAAGGAGCTATTTAGTGTTAATACCGATCTTAGTTGGAAGGAGAACTCATCTTTTCTTGGCTGTTTACAATTGCATTTCTATTATATCTCTTGATTAAAATTTAGTGTCAATAGAATTATACAAACCTCATTCGTGTCCACTCTCCTCATTTTTCTTCTGGACCTCCTCCTCTTATCCAACTCCCCTAAGTACTTCCAAAAGTAATTTGTTATTCAGTTATTCCGATATTTCTCTCTGATTTCAATTTGAGTTGCTTTACGATTTGGACTATCGGTTACTTCGCATCATTCCATACATAACGAGTGCTTTTTCGATTACGCCTGTCTTATGTCAGATTAAGAATAAACTATATATCTTCTTGTTTACGACTGACTAAGAATAAATTATCTTCTTGCAATAAATAATTATGACATCAAGATAAGTGTCAGAAAGTAATAATTTTAATTATTACATATTAGTCAAACTCCGTGCTTATCTACAGAATCGGTAATTATAAACCAATTAAGATTAACTTCAAATGCAACACGTTACTTTATTTATATCGGACTATCACGACAGGCCACAGCGATTGTTCAAGGGTGGGGAATTTCCACAAACCTTACTCACATTAAAAGCTTAAAACGTATACTACTAGTAAAATCGCGAGATTTGTAGTAACGTCAAAACGACACTATTTACACTGTCAACATGAAAGACTGCCACGGCCATGCCCAGCCACCTTAGCGATGCTTGCTCCTAGTTTCTCCACTGTAGAGCCTGCAGGTGATCAGAGAAACTTGCTTACGTTGAATTCAGAAAACCACATCTACGGATAAGGTTATACAGCATAGTAGAACACCTATTCGTTGATAAGATAATATTTGTTAAGATTCGCGACGCCGTCCGACGTGAAAAAGCAATCAGATTTAACAGCTAGAAATCACTTGAGCACAAATAAATACAAATTACAGTACCATCCGCATCGACGTGTATACTCGCATGCATCAAAAAGATCTTATTCCCACGCGCCACTATAAGAGCTCAAAGATTAATTTTTCTCGTACGATTCTTTAACCCTCTAATTACATGCAGATATATATGAGTTTTGGGGGTGATCTCAATTCTTTAAGTATTTAGTTACCAGTCATAGACAGTGGGAGAGTTGGGCTGTGGCTTGTCGAAGACGGCCGCGCCGATACCCTTGGTTGCCAGGTTGCTTCCTGGGTGGAACACGCTCCTCCACACGTTGTCCTTCCGTGCCGATGATGGGGTCGTCGGAGTCACTGGTGTCCCGGGTGTCGCCGGAGTTGTCGGCATCGACACCGACCTCTGAAACTTACTCGTCTCTCCTTCTCCGTCTATAAAACAAGAATCAAAATAGTTAATTTCGAAGTAGTTTTGAATTTCATGACAGATACGTAGTACAGTGGTAAAAGTCTTCTGTAAATGAAACGTCTTGAAGAATAATAACCTTTGACGTTCAAAGGAGTGGTGGTGATCTTTCTGAGCCTACCAAGTCCGCGATCCGGCATAGGTCCGGCGGTGACGTCGTCCCACAGTTTGTCCAACAGAACCATGATTGGTTTTGAATTTCTGCTTCTCCCTCAGTTTAATCAGTACCGAGACTCCTTTAAGTGGGCTTAAGTGATTAGCTGGTCTGCATATATAGAAGATTGCCCCTAGAATGTAGATACCCACGGTTGGTGTGGCAGATCATTCTTTGTCTATTTCCAGGCCGGAATAATTTTTGTTTCATAGGTTAAATAGTTATGCTATGGGTGGAAATAGAAAGATGTTAGATGGTCGTAGAACAAAACTGGATAAGGATGAAGAGTCAGTAAAGGTGGGGTCCGCAAATTAATATCTATCGCATATCTCATCGAGTAAAGAGGAGCAGCTTGGTGATTTGCATGACAAGTGTACCCTAAAAAAAAAAAAAGGTTTGTCCTATTCAGCGAGACAAGGTGGGGTCTATTGGGAGGAAAAAATGGGCTTCGAAATTGACGTCGGGACCACTTCTTTTGATCATTTCATGAACTGATAAATGAGTGGTAGAATTCATTAGAAAATTAATGATCAAAAGATCGTATTAATTCGATTTTTTAATTTTTTAATTTAATTTAATTTAATAATAATAATAATTAAAATTAATTAGTTAATTTTTATAAATTAATAAAATTTTAAATTAAAACAAATTAATTGATTTTTATTTAATAATCTATTATTGCAAATTCATGAATAAAATAATATTTTTAATTATATTTTAAATTCTTTAATTTTATTCAATATTTAATTTATTTTATAATTATCTAATACTGATTAAATCTTTTAAACCTTAAATATCTTATTTTACCGGTTTAATATATGATCTAATTTTTTAAAAAATATAAATATGATGTTATTATTATTATTAAATCGTATATCTTATTTATTGATATGTATAACTAAATGAATTTATGTTAATTATAATTTAAAAGAATCATTTCTCAAAGTTTATTAGTTGAAGACGACATATTCTTCAAAATAATAGACTATTGTATAAGATTCATATACAGATGTACAATCTTGAAAGCATTTTTACAGTGCGTTGGATGAACATGGTATATTCATCAAGATGGATGGAAATAATCGTATTTGACTCATGTACACGGGTGTAAAATCTTTTGGTGTTTTTGGAATACGAGAGTGTTTCTTAAAAGGCTTTGGTTAAACAAGACCACGTGGAGCGTATTTTTCTTTTAAATGTAGAAATAAAAACAAAAAGGTTTCTTTTACTAAATTTAAATACAAAAAAAAAATATAAATGAAAACAAACGTGTCTTTAGTTTATGACAAGATGCCTTATTTGTAAATATGTTTTTGGTAAATTTCAAATTCTTAAAGGGAATCTAAAACTTATTAAATTCATATTTAAGTTAAGTTGGATTTTGTAAAGGGAAAGTTGTATAAAATTGTACAGTATACGTATAACTATACTTATGTAAACCTAGTCCATAGATAAGAAATCTATAATCCTTGCTAAGTGAATTATTGATTAATATAATGAAATCAACCACCCTTGGTTTTCAAGGTCATAGGCACACCTAATTCATCAAATCTTGCTAAAAAACTTATTATATTCTTGTTGCTTTGTTTCTCTGTACTTTGTTCTTACTAGTTATGCTTCTTAACAAATGTTATTAAAGTATACTTGAGTAGATAATAACTTCAGTTGCAAAGTTTGAAGAGGACAAGATCAATGGAACTGAGAATTTTAGAATGTGACAATGAAAAGCGAATGACTTCTTGGTACAACAATGCATACTAGAAAGGTTACATAAGAATAAGTCAAAAGATATGGAATCTTTGGATTGGAAAGAGTTATAGTAGTAGTTAAAACCATACAACTATGTCTAGACAAGCATGTACCAAGTTATGAAATATTGCATCCAGGGGGAGATATGGAAGAAGTTGGAGAGTCGATACATGTTGAAGTTTTACAAACAAGTTATATCTAAACTAAAGATTATATAGGCTGAAAATTCAAGAAGGAACACATCTAAAACAACATATTAATGCATTCAACCAAATAATTAATGGTCTGCTAGGGCTCAAGGTGACTATGCAAGTGAAGACAAAGAAATAATTATGTTTTATTTACCTCTTTTTTATAAACATCTAGTGATCACACCAGACACAATTTATGTAAAAGGCATAAACACTACGTTATTTGCTAAAAGGAAACTAATCAATAGTAAAAGCTTTTAAATTGAAGGGTTATATATAAGAGCAAACCATGATTACAAGGCTAACCAAAGTAAGGATGGCCCATTTAAAAGAATATCTAAATCAAAAGTTAAAATGGCAGTTATATATTAAAAATGAGAGAAAACTAGACGTATCAAGAGGGACTGCTCAAATAAGCAGGAGTAGAGTGATGAAAGGAAAACTAATGAATTAAGTTCTTGCTAACATAGTGTAGAGCAAGAACTTTGATGCAACTATAGAAATTTGCTTTTCATTCAACTAGTCAATTATATGACTTACAAATACTAGATATGAGATGATCACATCAAACAAGATTGGTTTGTACAATACCTTTCACGTGGCTTTTGTATTACTCATTTGGGGATGATAAAGCTTACAAAATTATCAAACTGGGATAGGTTAGGATTATAACGTTTCATGGCATTGTTAAAATGTTAGCAATGTCTAGTATGCACCAAATTTGAGGAAGAATTAGATATCTTTAGGTACAGTACATGAGAACAATTTGGATATAAAACTAACAGAGACAATATTAAAGTGTTAAAGGGCATAATGACTATGATGAAAGAGCTAAGATTGATGATGAACATATACAGACTAATAAGAAACATAGTTATAGAAGGAGAAGTTATAACAACATATTTAATGAAAGATAACAATTGAGTTATGTCACATACGACTGGTTTATCTCTGTAAGCAAAGGATGATGGATCTTGATTGATATTTTTCTTTATTTCAATATTAAATTAACTGTAAGTGCAAGCTACTGCAGGCAAGTATGGGTAAATCCAACGAATATATTTTGTATTAATAATTACCCTTATCTTATTATCTACCTTACAAATTGGATGTTTTGTTTTGATTAAAAATAAAATTTTAAAAAATAAACTAAAATTGGAAACAATAATGAGCCCAGAAGACTAAGGAAATTATTTAGAAAAATCAATATAAAAAATAAGTGTCTGGGTTATGAATCCTCCTAAAAATCATTAAATAATTAACCTTTCATTATGAAATTAGTTCATCGATTATTAGACCGTAAAAATTCCTATCTTATATTAGTTACTCTCTCGAGACTACTAACAACTACTTCATTAGTTAATAATAGAAATCTTTTTAGTTAAAACCCCTAAGATTGTATTATCATTTTACAGATTCCGCTATTAGATCTGACCCTAATCTAGAGAATTTATGTCGATCTATCTCTAGATTTGTAATCAACTCCTTTCAATTATGATATATCTATTCATACCAAAGATTTCTTAATCTCAAATATATGAAATCAAATTATGCACTAATATTTCGAATGTATTAGAACAACCATAAAACACATAATTGAATCATTATAAATCAATCAAAATAATCGCTTTAAATAAAATATTAAGACATATTGTATCACACACTAGGTTCATCTCACCTAGACACTAAAAAGCATTTAGTTACTCATAATTGAAAATGAAATCAAATATAAACATGCCAAAAAACTAATAAAAAACATAGAGTCATAACCCTGACTATTATGTTGAATCTTCTTACAAGTTTGGATTTGATTTAGCTTTCTATCATATCTCTTTTGATGTTAACTTCATCTTTTCCTCGTCTCTGGATCAAAATTGTCACCTCTTTGGATGTTTTAAGTCTTAAGTCTGCTATAAAAATTTTCCTCCGCTCACGTCCTTTTAAATTGAAAACTAGGATTTATGGGACATACATGTTCACTTACACGATCGTGTAGGTGACTGTGTAGCTCCAAAAACACATCAAATGGTGACTTTACAAGTTCATAGAGACTTATATAGGTACATACATGGCCGTATCAGTCGAAGTTGCTTCAAATATTTGTTTTATGCTATAATTTCATTCGAATTCTTCTCCTTTTTTTCTATGAAGGCAATAATCACCTATAACAAGAAAATACTATAAAACTACTAAATGACAAGAAAAACACATGGAATATGGGTATATAATTATAGTCAAATAAGCGTTTATCAAACATCCCCACACTTAAGATTTTGCTTATCCTCAAGAAAATCATAATCTAACTTATTGAATTTACAACATCCATCCATTATTAATCCAACCTGTGCATTCATACTCCAAATCATCATGTCATATTAATCAAATTAACATACAAGTAGAATCATTTTTCCTAAAACTAACTTGTTTTTTTATGCTCGCAAATTTTTTTGAATAATTTTTTAGCAATCATCATATACTATAATTAAAGAAATATTGAACCTTCCAAAATTTCAAGTTTCAAACATTCAATTAATGAGGTTCAAAGCTATAATTAATGAAAAATGTTAAGGCTCAACTTGATTATTCGTAAAGGATAAGATATGGTAAGGTATTTAAGAGAAATAGGCTTAAAGAAGTGTTAAATCTAATTTCCTTTATAATTTCAATGCTTCTAATTTAACAAAATATGATCTCAATATGTATAATAAGTATAATAAAAACAAGTTCTAGAATTTGTTCAACTATGCAAGATAATACATATGAATGAATTAAAAAGCTTAATTTTTTTTATAATTTTGATCTTAGGTTCAAAAGCTCACATAAAAAATGGTTATATATGTGTAAATAATATGAAACTTTCATTCAAATTGACTATTTAATTATTACTAATAATATGACTTATAAAAGCAAATTTATTGTAACTACTATCCTTTTACATGCTAATTCAAATCAATATTCAATAATAAAATAAAGTATTAATGAAAAGATTCAATTAATTTAGGATATCAGTTAATAAAATTTAATAACAAAGATTATAATAAGTTTAAGAAAATCATAATCCCTTATCCTGCACCTAAAATTGTACATTGTCCTCTATATACGCAATATAAGCATATAAAGATCAAAATGAAAGAGAGGAGGCATTTTGGTACTTTCCTGAGTAATAAGATGTTCAGATTCTGACTTCGATGGGTAATCCATGCAATATTAGGTACATCCATCCTTGCAAAAATATAATTGAAAAAGGAATAAAAATAACAGAAAATAAAATAAAAATAACAAAAATAACTTAGGACACATGAGAATAAAATATATCCTAATTCTTGGATTACCTCCCAAATATTACTTGTTTAACGTCGTTAACTCGACGTACCCTACATGTTTACCATCATCCTAGGTTTATGATTAGTGACTTGCTTCCACTCGTTTCTCCACATAGGAGTTTTGTATCATGTGAAATAAGCCACATGTTGTAAGATAATCAAAAGGTAATAATTTATCAAATTAATAAATACAATCATATGCATTAATGCCTTGTTTAATGACAATCTATTACTAAAATATGGAATAATAAAACTCCATGAAGTATCGATTAACACAAGTAATTTGTCACGTAGGAAGTGGGAACCCTCTGTACTTAAAATGGCTACCAATGACTCATTAGTAGTTTCCTTATTTGATTCCTCCACCAGTTCTTTCTCAACTACCTTTGTCCATTCTTCTTCTTTATAGACAAAGGATTCTGGTTCTTATTCTTCTTCAATTATCTTTTGGCACTTCTCTACTTCCTCTTCTTGGATAAAGGCTTCTTCTTCTTCTTCTTCTTCTTCTTCTTCTTCTAGAAGCTCTTTTCTGCTCCTAAGGTTGCTTGCCATTACACAGTCGCTAGGATCTGTTTCAGTAAGACTAGGCAAACTCCTTTATGGTTCATCAAATAATTCTTCACCTGTTAATTAACTCAATTAACCATGTTATGAATACGAGCTTTTGTTCTCTGATGCTTCATGTTTGATTCTTGAACAAATTTGGCTATCATATCTTCCAGGGTTTTGGCTCCTGAACTTGAGGTGCTTGGTGCTATAAATATTTAGTTGGAGCATAATCGTTCCAACCATAACTGTAAGAATTGCTCTAATATGAATTATAAATATTCTCGTATGGTGTAACTTAAGGTTGGTTATACATACTCGGTTGCTCCTATATATAGGTTAATGCTCGATATTCATGATTGTAGTTGTTACTCCTATAAATGTCGCAACACGGTATGGATATTGGTTGAGCTTCCAAAAACTTGTGAGGAAACAATTCTTTTCAATATGGTGATGATTCATCGTAGCTCGCATAAGAATACTAACCATTGCATCCATCCATTGTTAGTTGTGGTTGATAGGTGTAAATTATAATATGTTTTGAGATGTTTAAGTGTGATTTTGAGTATTTCTTAGATGATTATCATGTATATAGGCTTTAAATTATGTTATTATTAGCGTTTGTTTATATTCTGAGTGTTTGTGTGGTTTTGAGCATGATTTGGATCTTAATTGTATGTTTTAAGAGGTGTGTGATGTGTGTTTGAGTGTATAGAAACAGGAAATTGAAGAAAAGAGAAGAATTAGAAGTATGGAAGTAGTCCGCGATCTTGACTCGCTTGCCATAATCGTGATAGAGAGTGCATATAGCAATTTCAACAAATTTTAGCTTTTATAGCTTATGACTCTTTTTGTAATTTTAATATTTTGGTGTTATTTTTGGAACCAATTTAAGTGGGTAAACCCTGGAAATAACTCTATAAGCCTCAAGAACTATTTAAGAACGTAAAACACTTAAAAGGGTAGCTACCATGTCCCAAAGTGAGAGAACAAGAAGGAGGAGCAAGAAGAGCAATCTCGAAATTCTAGATTTCAAGTTTGAGTTCAAATCAAGTTCTTTCTTTCTTTCCTTTGTTTATTTCATTAAACTTGATGTGTAACTTGGATTTGAATATGTTATTCACATTTAGGATGCTCTAATTTCAGATTTGGATTTGTTTTGTGACTTGATTGTTGTTGATTTTAATTTAAATTTCTAGTATTGTGATGTTTAGGTACGCTAATATTTCGATAACAAATCGAGAGAGTGAGTCGAAAGTAATCTGATTAGGTTAGATAATGAGAGTTAGTGACCTAATAAGTTTCACAAATATCAAATTGGTAATTATACAAAGAGAGATCTTATGTGAAAACCTGATTATTTAATAGATCATTTAAAAACTAGTTAAAAACGTTAGGTAGATTTTGTGAATCAAAAGGTTGCAAAATTTAGAATTTCGTAATCAATTAGGGTTAATCAATTAGATCTTAAGAAACAGTAATCAACCCTTTAAAAATCTAGAATCGCATTAAATTGAATCAATAGTGCTTAAGGAGTAAAATAACTATAAAATGAATCCTAAGCTTCATCTTTGATGTTCCTTACATATTTATGGTAGATCATTTGTTATTTAATTATTTTCTTAGTTTCATTTAATTGTTTTAAATTGACATCATGATACCTTAGATAAAGTTAGGTTCACTTAGTTTTAACTATTTCCTAGTAAGATCGACACCTTTAATACTACAACTTTTACGATCCGTATACTTGTGAATATTGGGGGTTCTATCAACAGTACAACTTGCTCAACAATTACTACAATGATAAATCTCAATTCCTAACAATAAGTCATAAAATCAAAGTTAAAGTAAAGAAGCTCAAAAGATAATTAAAGTAATAATCAAAAAATATAATAAAATACAATAAAAATAAAATAAAGTAAAACAAAAAAAAATGGTTAGATTGATATAATATAGACTTTTGTAATATTAAGTTCCCAGTAACAACATTAAAAAATTGATTGATATTTTTCTTTATATCAATATTGAATTAACTATAAGTGCATTGTGTAGCTATAGCTAGTATAGGCAAGTACGAGTCGATCTTATAAAGATATAAGTATTAATAATTACCCTTCTCTTATTTTCTAGCCTATGAATTGGATGTTTTGTTTTTGACTAAAAATAAACTTAAACAAATAAACTCAAATTGGAAACAATGATGAGTGCAAATGACTAAGGAAATTACTTGCGAAAATCAATATCAATGATTAGTGTCTAGGTGATGAATCCCCTTAAAAAGTATTAAATAATTAACCTTTATTAATACAAATATTTCATTGATTATTGCACCTCGAAAATTCCTATCTTATGTTAATAACTCTCTTGAGACTACTAATAACTAATCCATCGATTGACTAATAGAAATCTTTCTAGTTAAAACCCTAAGATTGTATTATCAGTTTATGAATTCCACTATTAGTTTGACTCTAATCCAAAGGATTTATGTCGACTTATCTCTAGGTTTGCAATCAACTCCTTTCAATTATGGTAGATCTATTAGTATAAAGTATTTTTAAATCGCAGTTATATGAAATCAAATCATTCACTAATATTTAAGATGTATTAAAACATATAAAACAAATAATTGAATCACAATAAATATATCAAAATAATTGAATTGAATAAAAGATTAAGACATATTGTATCACAAACACTAAAACCTGTTTAGTTACTCATAATAGAAAATGAAATCAAATATAATCATGCAAAAAAACTAAAAGAAAAAAGAGTTTATTATTCTAAATGTCTCTTTCTATTATATTAAATCTTCTTGCAAGTTTGGATTTGATGTAGCCTTCTATTGGATCTCTTTTAATGTTAAGCTTCATGTTTTCCTTATTTATGGATCAAATCGTCAACTCTTTGGATGTTTTATGTATCAAGTCTACTGCAAAATTTTGCTCTCTTCAGTTTGCATCTGCTCACATCCTTTTATAATGAAAACTAGGTTTTTTGAGTCATACACAGTTACTTAGATGATCGTGTATGTGATTGTGTAGCTCTACAAACAAATAAAATTATGACTTTACACATTTATGGTGACTTACACATGCATATACACGGCTGTGTATGAAAGGACCCATCATGAAGTTCCTCTTTTGGAACCCGAGTGGAGTTCTCCTGGTTATCTCATGGTAGCCCTCCAATTGATATTTAACTCAATTGAAGGATTTCGCAAAGCCAAGCCATTCAATTGTTAAAAACCTTATACTCTAAAAGTTAAAAGTGCAGAAAATAATGGGCAATTTTCTAAAATCACTTTATTAAAAATTCCGGCAGCACAAAGACTGCATTTTAACATTCCCAAAATTTTCAAAAGCCCTGTACAATTTTCAAATAATTTTATATTCACTCTAGTTTATTAACTACAAAATTTGGACTTCAAATCCACTCACAAGCAACCCCAAACAAATAATTCTCAACAATCACTATAATAAATTTTAAAAAGGTAAAACATATTCATACGTTTCATTTAAAAGCCTTTATAAACATCCATTGTTTTACACAAATGTAAATAGCAAAATGATACAAGCACTACAACACCCATAACTAATCATGCAATAGAGTCCTAATTACTGCAACGCTTGTACTTATACTTGGGGTGGCTTGTTTAAAAACAAAAAAATAAGGATGAGCAAAACGAGCTCAATGAGGGTAATTAGTTTATTAAAAAAATTGAACTTTTCGTAACAATATAACTACAATATTCCTGTACAATCATAAATCTCATGATAAAGCATTTGTCATAAAAAGTTATTCGTGCATCATCAAATCTGGTAATAACATAACATTTTGTAAAACAATTCAAATTTTCAAAAATACTATTCCGAATTGCTTTTTGACATTAAACTCATAGTATACAAGTTTCCATTTTCCATTTTCCATTTTCCTTTCTCCTTAAACAATAATGTGTGGTGGCAATAATTTTTTTGAAAAATTTTATATTGAAAAATAAATCAACCACTATAATTGATACTATATGGTACCTCTTAATAAATAATGGCGACATTATTATTACATGATTTTTTTACTCAACATAGCCTACCACTAGTTTCTTTACCATACAGTATACTAGGCCTAAAGTCATGAAGCTAGCTCTGCATCGCTTACTTGCAACTGTTGACCACTATTTATGGAGCTAGTTCTACATCACTTGTCTGTAACAGGTTAACCGCTATAAACTGATAGTTATGGAGATAGTTTTGCATTGTTTACTCGTAACAAGTCACGGAGCTAGTTTTACATCACTTACGCATAACTGGTTAACCACTATTTACTGAGTTAGTTCTATATAGCTTACTCGTAATAGGTTAACTGCTATAAATATACTAGTATAATTACATGTATAAAGCCTAGCGGTGTACCATAAGCAAAAGCAACTTTTACATTTACGACTCATCTTATTTTTTAAATCAAGTATAGGAGGATTCATAATCATTCAATTTAATACGTAATTTCAATGTAACTTCCATTCATACAAAATTTAACTTTCAAGTTAAAACTCATATATTGCTAAAGCATAACTCATATATTGCTAAAACATAATCTTATGCTAGCAATATTCACTTGTAAAATATCATTCGCATAAAACTCAACATAAATATTCATTTCAGGATCAAATAAAAACCATTTGCATAAAATCAATTTAAAGTACGCTCACATGTCATCAATTCTTTTGCAAAGAATTTAGTCATATAAAACAATTAAAATACACTCACAACTTGCTAGTTTTGTTTTCACCACTTCAAAATCCTTCAGTTGGTTTCATTTTCCTATCCAAAAACCTAATACAAATACATTCAACTCCTTAACACATTTTCCAATCAAATATGCCATAAACCATGTCAACTTCATTACTTTCCATATACACTCCATATACTATAATTTTCTCCAAATAATAATATAACACTTCATTTTATAATTCTAATATCACAAATGTACTTAATGACCATCCTTAATCACATTCACTTGGTCGTTACATCTTAACCATACTTTTATACCAAAAATGCCTTTAAGGCTAAACTTAACATATTTAACATTAAACTTTTCAATTCAATTCCATTTGATTTCTAACACTTAAAAAACCAATCCAAATTCACTTATATAACATTTTAATACACACATTTAAGCCATAAAATTTCATTAACAAATTTTTTACAAAATCAAGCACTCTAGGCCAAATTTCAACCAAAATAATTCCAAAATAATTCTTTTCATTTCTTTACTTCATTAGCATCAAAATCATGCCATAAACATCATAACACATCAAAATAGGAGTTTGGATCATATCACATTAACAACCCTATCCATGGACAAAAACTCATTCAATTATTTCCATGGTTTTTCTTTCATTCTTTTATCATTAAACTAACTTCCAACGCCATTCATTAATCTTAAATCATCAAATGATAAAATAAAACATTTTTAGCAATAGACCTCACCTTTGACCAAGTTAACGAAGGCTTCACACGTTGGGTTTTCTTGATTTTCTTCTCCCAATTTCTTCTAATGTAATAAAACCTTGATATTACATCAAAAGGGTTTAAATCACACCTTCAAAATCAAATATAAACTATAATATAATAAACCCAAATTTTCACCAAAACTAGTAAATGTACCTACCCATTTTTTTCTTCCACTTCACTTAGATGGCTATGGAACCTTATTGGATTCTTGATTGGAGATAGAAGAGCATGACAAATGCTTTGAATCACTTCTTTATGGTCGTAGTGGAACCTCTCTTCTCCATTCTCTTTTCTTTTCTTTCTCTTCCTTTCTCTTATCAATGGTCGTAACACACCTTTTTCTCTCTTCTTTTGTTATTCTTTTTCCACTCTCACGTTCAATCTCTAGTCACTCTCGCAGTTATGTTAAATGAATGAAGCAAAATGTTGCTTTTATACTCATTTAATGGATCATACATGTCACCTTCTTATTTATCATCACTAATGACTCATCATACATATGCCATTTTTTTCTTTGTCATTTCTAATGACTCATCAATCAACTAATATCATGTAAAAAGACCAAATTGCCTTTAATGAGTACAAAAAGACAAAATTGCCCTCTAATGCATTTAATTCACCAACTAACTGAATTAAATCATGCAAATATTTCACAACCATCTTATCATCAAATTGACCATGAAACACTCTAATTAGGGTCAATACTTATTGATTGGATGTTTTTAAAAATTTGGAATGGGTTTAAAATTATCAATACCCATTATTTTTCAAAAAGGGCATTTTATTCCAATAATTTCAGATTACTCAAATTCTATTCAAACAACCTCCGTTTTGACCCGTTTTAGTTCTTGTGGTCTCCAATCCTAATTTCTAAGCTTATTCGATAACTTTTTGGTTGCTCAGAAGAGTTTTGAATTGAATATAGAAATCATTGAATGTCATCGAAATAGTCCAGATTCCATTCAAAAGGGTTACTGAAATCTCCAAAAAACATTTTAAAGCTCGTTCGAGCTCATTCTGTAGCCTTTTGGAGTTTTCGAAAGATTTTCAAAAAATTTCTAGTCGAATCCATAACAATCTTCAGTCTATCCGTGATCTCCATTATAACCTTAATAATACATTTAAACCTTAAATTACTTTAGTATACCATGAATAGAGCATGCTCTATAAAATGCATGTACAACACATTACAAAGGACCATAATCGAAATGGCATATTATAGTGTAAGTCTAAGTTGCTTCAAATCTTTCTTTTATGCCATGATTTTATCCGAATTGTTCTCCTTTTTGTCTATGAGGGCAATAATCACCTATCAATGCACTTGATGTGAATTAAGTGCCAAAAATACTATAAAACTATTAAATAATAAGCAAACACGCGAATAGGTGTATAATTATGGTCAAATAAGCATATATGAAATCTTCATAAGGTGAGTTTATTGAAAGGTGAAAAAATATAAGACAGATTCTTGTAAGTTTCAAATACTTAGTAAAAAGTTTAGGGTAAACTTCAAGGATGTAATATTTGAGAGCAACATATATTGAGACAAACATATGGAGAAGAGGTGATAGGAGCAATAGAGAGTAGGACTGGTTTAAAGATGGTAATAGTGAAACTAAAAGAATCTAAGAATATAGGTTAAAGTGGCTAAACATTTTGGTTTAGAAAATAAAACAATGTTATAAATAGAGCATCAGTATATAAATAGCCATAAATATAATGAGATGTACCATTAGGCCTCCAAATAGATATTTGGAAAAACTCAATCTCATATGTCTTTATCATCATTAATGGGCATCTAACTACCTTTTAAAGGATTATAAATAGTTAAGAGAAGGATGGATGGATGGTTTTTATGGTGAAAGATGTGATATTTTTTATAATATTAGGAAATTGATTACATCTTATTGGATCTTGTTAGAAAAGGTTTACACTTCATATAATGCAATTGACATGTTAACAAAGTTAGTTACCATAGAGAAGTTCAAACATTTCTTGGACTTGATTAACATCTCGAGTTATTTTGTTTTAAATTATGTCTCAAGCGCTTAGATATGGATCAATCCAACCTATGTGTATTCGTAAAGTGGATATTATTATGTGTGGCTCATATATTTGAACATACTATCTTAAAAGCAATTCTTAGAGTATGATAGTTAAATATGATATATTTACTAAGATGAAGATTATTGTGTATGAATCATATACATGGATATGCATTCTTAGAAGTGTTTATAGAATGTTTGGATGAACAACCCATATTATCTAAGGTAGAGATTGTTGTTTATAGCTCATATAAATGGATATACATTCATGTAGTGTTTTTGGAAGAACAAGACCATTTCTTAAAATTTTTTAAAAGAAGACAACTTGATAAATGTTTCTGTGCCAAGTTCTGAGTGCAGATATGAATACACAAGATACAATATAGGCACATTATTATACCAGAAGATTTTTTGAAGAAGGATATAACTTGAGGAATAGGTATGTAAGAGCCCATATCTATGTACATAGAGAAGTAGTGAGTTATATGACCTAGAACACAAGTGTGTTCAAGCTCGTTTTCGTGTTTGGATAGACACCATGTTCATAATACGCTTCCTTATATTGAATCATGTTTTTGGTAGATTTAAAAATCTTGAAAGATTTTAGGACTTATTAGACTCATGTTAAGCTATAATTGGTTTGGTAAAGGGGAAAATTATATATGAATATACCAGGTAGAGTTTACATATAACTCTATTTATGTAATACCTAGTATATATATAAGAAATTTGAAATCTTCGTAACAAATATTCAATTGAATAGTTAAAAAAATTTCTATAGAATTTTAGGAATGCAAGCACACAAATTGGTCAAATAGTGAGTCATTGCTTATACCAAAAAAGAAAATCTTACTCTAAAAAACTTATATAGTAATGAAAGAGGGGTTATTCCTAAAGAGAGGTCTGATATGAATTTTTTCTTGTGAGAAACAAAAAATAAGTGGGTTTTTATTGTGATGAAAAAAATATAACTAAGGAGCATTATATATGAAAATATGAGGAGTTCAATAAAAAACAAACCTTAGTCTAAGTCCATATTCACCTTGGGAATTGCATACTAGTCATCGTTACAATAATAAATCAATTCATATTTTGAATATTCATGGTTGTTAATTAGAAAGAGACACAATCCAATTAACCCTAACTATTGAGCAACCTAAGTCAAGCATATAAATATTTAATCTACTAATAACTTTACGAATCAGGAAGATTGATGAAATAGAACAATAAAAGCCAAGTGTTTGCATTTAGTTTAGCTAGTTGTTCTTCTTGGGATCTAAGAATCTTGAAAATATTTAATTAAACCTAGGTTCTATATAGATTAGAGGGATTAAATAATTATGGATTTAATATCTAGTCTAGCAATAAATTGTAACAAATACAAATTAGTAGGCCTTCTTATTAGCTAAATGATAAACACAGTAGAGGACATGACCATTTCCTAAGCCATGTATCTTATTACTTTTATCTAGAGAGGAACATAAACTATGTGAGACCATATATCTTATTTTTAAATTTTATGAAGATTGATATAGGCAAAGAAAGACGTGGATCTTCCTATAATTTTTCTCCATTGGTACATAAGATGAGATATGACCATGTCTTAGGCTGTGTATTTTTTAAAACATTTCTCCCCCATATGGTTGCCTTTTAGCCTATGTCTCAAGGTGTGCCTTTATCATTAAAATCTCAGTATAGAATATGCTTTAGAAAAAAAAAGCTGTTTTAGGGTGTGTGTAATTGATATGTATTAAAACCTGAAACATAAAGTTCTAAAGCTCTTCCTAAGCTTTCTATGACTATGTTGAATCATTCTAAGTGGATATTCAAAGAGAGAATTAATCCCACTTCGAGTAGCACAGTTAAAATGATCATAATTGTGCAAATATCTTAATTTTCCTCTTAAAAACTTCATTTGAATCCTAAATAAAAATATAAGAACAATGGGTACATTTAGGCATAAAATAAGTGTAAAGTATTAAATATTAAGGGAAAAACATGTCATTTTACATTCTTTTACAATTTTTAGTACTTAGCTTTTTCTCGTCCTTTAGTAAACATATTCTTTAACATAAACAACAATAAAAAAGGCTCTTTTAATTTATTCCTCATGATCTTAACAAGTATAAACACCATAATATATAAATCCATTAAGAGTCAAGCAAACATAATATAGTTAAAGTTCATAAGAAAATTTGAACAAAAATCATCATAGTAGTTTCATTCAGAAGTGAGCACAGTGAATTTTCTCATCAATTTCACTTTATTCATTCAAGTATTTCATAGGTCAAGTGTTTCCTCATATTCTCCTTACGTAAATGCATTACCATAGGCTTACTAATATATTAAATCTCCACTACTTAGATTATATATGCATATGATAAAAAAATCTTTATTTCTTAGTTGAAATGGGGTTGGGATCAAATGTGAGGAATTTTCTAGATAAAGAGGTTTAAAACCAAAGAAATTAGTAAAGTATTCAAAACATATATTAGGTAGATATAGTTTTTGGGAACATATAATCTAAATTATACCTTCAAATACTCATTAGTCTCTTCACACACTCCATTAACTGATAAGGAATCTGGACTATTGTTATTATATCACACTAATCTCCCTCTCTCTCTCTCTCTCTCTCTCTGTGAAATATTCAAATATAAATATACAAGTCTAATGTTCTAAATGCAATCACTAATTTATATTTATAAAAACTAACACTTATTCACTAAGCATAACCCCACACTTTGCTTTTGGTTTCTCTTTTACAAAAATATTTTATTTATTTGATTTAAATGCCTTAAAAACTCCTAAGTTTAGGTAAAGATAATGAAAGTTAATATTGTACTCATATGATTAATTGTATTCAAATAAAATGAGTTATAAGACTCAAAGGGTTTAATAAAAGATATTTTGTTGGATTGGTTGTTGGGATAAAAGGGTTAAATTGAAGATAACTTTTATCCTTTTCATACATGCACATATCAAAGTAATCTCAAAATAGTTCAAAGTATATTCTAGAGGAACATCTACAAAGAAGAACATCTCACATAAAAAATTATATTAATATAGATGTCTCAAGCTCATATGGCTTAAAAGCTTATAGGTTAGGTATTTTACCCATAAATTTCTACACTTACCTTTTTAATTTTAATTAAATTTCATATATCTCTTTATTTCAACGTCTCAAGCTCATATGGCTTAAAAGCTTATAGGTTAGGTATTTTACCCATAAATTTCTACACTTACCTTTTTAATTT
>JANSVA010000002.1:25943595-25962769 GCA_025504915.1 Erythroxylum reticulatum | reverse complement strand
AACACTAGAAGAAGAATTCAGCAGGCTTCAACTGCACCAAACTTTTACCCAGAAGCTCTTTACCAAACTGCTCTTATTAGCACAGACAGCCAACCCGATTTAACATACACAATTGATGTAGACCCTAACAGAAACTATTCAATTTGGATGCACTTTGCTGAGATTGATAGTAACATAACTGGAGTGAAACAAAGGATCTTCGACATATTAATTAATGGTGATATTGCGTTTGAAGGAGTGGATGTTGCCCAAATGAGTGGAGATCGTTATAAGGCTCTTGTACTTAACACAACAGTTGCTGTCAATGGGAGAACGTTAACGATAACCTTGCATCCTAAAGAAGGCAATCATGCCATAATTAATGCCATTGAGGTCTTTGAAGTAGTTATAGCTGAGTCCAAAACCTCTTTGGAAGAAGGTAAATCTTTTTCATTTTCATTTGCCTAACCATCCTCTCTGCCAGTCTACTTCAATTATGAAATGTAATTACATTTTACTTTTTGATTGGAAATTTTTAGACGAAAAATATGGTGTTTAGACATTCAAATGCTAATAAAAGGTACATTACTAGTGATTTAATATGATTGTATTTTCACAGTTAGGGCATTACAGACACTAAGGAGTGCGTTGGCCCTTCCTCTTCGATTTGGGTGGAATGGTGATCCGTGTGTTCCCCAACAACATCCATGGAGTGGGGTGGATTGCCAGCTTGATAGAGCTAGCGGCAAATGGTTTATTGATGGACTGTAATTTCTTATCTCTTTGATTTTTTTTTTTAATGTTTAGCCCAAAGAAAAGTTGCCACGCCTGATAAACCATCCTATTTGCATTAAAGTCATTTCATTGTATAATGCAAAGATAAGAAATTTTTTTTCTTAACATTAGTGCTAGGTTTGGCATACCTCTTTGGTTTTAGTTATAAGGCATTTTGATTTTGTAGTTGACATTTTTTACATTCAAGCGTACCCTCATTCCCTACAGTTCATGACTTGATGGTAATATTAAGTTAAACTTTTATGCATATCATGATAAAATTTCTTCTCTACAATGCGTTTCATTTAATGATCAGTGGGCTTGACAATCAAGATTTGAGGGGCTTGTTACCGAATGACATATCCAGACTTCATAATTTACAGAGCTTGTAAGTTTCATACACATCAACACCTATCTTACGCTGGAATCTTTGTGGGATTTAAGTATTGAATGATTGCAAACTTTATAGATTTCTGTGTGATTTATTTGTCTGATACTGACTACAGAAACTTGAGTGGTAATGGCATTCATGGATCCATTCCATCATCAATTGGAACAGTAACTACTTTGGAATTTCTGTAAGTCCCTCATATTTGTTTGTCCAATTACCACTTTTATATCTTGAACAGATTTTAGTTATTGATTTGTGTTGTTCTACTCACTTTTTATCATAATGAAAAGATCTTGAGAAATAATGGGTTTGTCTTATCTTTTCTTTTGGTTGATGTGCTCTCCTTTTTCAAAGTATTCATAATTGCTAATGAAGTATCAAAGCATACCTAAATGACTTGGTCAAGTCTGCCTTCAGAAGAGGCATCATATTGTTAACGGCCAAGTTTTGTCAACTATTCTTTTTTTGGCCTGCAACTCTGACCTCAATCTTTCATATCCTTTCCCTGAATCGATGGGATTGGATGTTCACTTTGACAAACTATGGTTTTTCAAGTACTCACCTTTAAAGTCTAGCACCATTACATTCAACCAACCTCATGTAAATACCCAATTCTATATTTTCATTATTAATTTCTTGAGATAGGTATACTTTCATGCTATTCGGCATTGTAATTAGGTAGTTTAGTATACCCTGCTAATTTTTTTCTCAACTTTTTGAAAATGACAATGAGTTTGGTTCATCCAAGAAACGTGCACGCACACAAACAGATTAAGTTTCCCATATGTATTCATATTTGCGTGTATGAGCATACTGTTTACTGACAGAATGGATAAGAATTTCTAGAAGAGCTAAGTTGGAAAAGAATGTAATAGAAGTCTGACATGAAATGAATCCAATTGAGTTGGTATTACTTACAAAAGTTGCAAAGAGATGGAACTAAATTAGTAAAATAAAGGCTAATAATGAAGTACACTTTTATCCCCAACCACTAAAAAATTTTGCAATTTCCATAAATTGTTTTAAATGTTCTGCAGATTCTAAAAGGCATCAAAATCAGTGCAGCTTAGACACGGGATGAAAGAATTGTAGACTAGTATAATCCACAAACCACATCAGCCAGTTATTATAACCTTGCTTACAATATATCTGCCTGTACGCCGGTTTGCCAATGTCATATAAAAGAGTATTACTTTGCAATGCATGATTTCTTGTGTGGTAGTCTCACCCACAAGCACCATTCGATAAATTCTTCACTAAGGAATGAAAAAGAGGAGTATGAAGTTACTTAATTTCGGTGAAGGGTTTTAATGTTTTCAATGGATTTCCCTTTTTGATGATGAGGTTGAAATCCCCTGATCTCTCTCCCATCCCTCCATTAAGACCCCATTCATCTCTTGGCAGCAATACTCTACATCATAATTGACTAAAAAGGTGTTTATATGTTAGACCTTGTACCCGATTCCATCAATTAGAATATATGCATAATAGAGTTGACCATGTCTGTGGAAACTGCAAGTGTGACTTCGTTGAAAATGATAACAAAAAGCTTCTGGAGACTTAAAAAGCCCATACAATATTGCAACAGTTAACAAAGGAGACAAATTCTGGAAAAACAGGAACTGATAATCCCTCGAACTTTCAAAAATCGAAATGTAAGATGAATAATCATTTGTACGTGCCACAAACTTTAAGGTAATGAATCTGAATAGCTCTCATGGTTGTTTGTGCGTAGGTTATTGGAGTGCTAGAATGAGAAGATGCTTACCTCATCTTTCTTATTTTATTTGTTTTACTTTTTTCCCTTGGAGATGGGAACTTTAAGATGGTTACTGCAAATTAAAAAGATTTCCATAGCATTTAGAGCATGTTAAAACTGTGTAGCCCCAGTTGTTAGTCACTGCTAATGTACGCTTAGAAAGATGACCGAGTTAATTTTGGATCAAATATTACAAGAATGAAATAGTTGATCATGTCTGGTTAAATTACAGGGATCTTTCACACAATTTCTTCAACGGCTCAATTCCTGAAAGCCTTGGACAGTTGACATCATTGCAAAGGCTGTAAGATCTTCTTGCATAGCTGATAAATTAGTGGCATATAGTTAATGTTGAGTAGATGATATCTTATAATGCAGGTATCTCAACGGCAACTCTCTGTCTGGGAAAGTACCAGCTGCACTAGGAGGAAGGCTTTTACATAGAGCTAGCTTCAAGTATGATATTCGTGATACTTCTCTTTTTTACAGGGTTTAATGGCAGTAGATATTAGTTAACTTTCTACATGGAATTTCATATGCCCATATCAAGAAATAGGTTGATTTCCATCTAGGTTGGAAGGAAGGATCTTAAAGGACAGAGCGTGAGAGAATTTTAATCCTCAACACGGTTGATTTTTTTTTTTTTTTTTTTTGTATGTTGCAAAAGCAAATCGTTTTCTAAATTTGCAATTAGACAATGAAAGCTTGTTTCTTGTGTAATACAATAAATGGCACTTGTAGCTGCTCAGATAACACATACTTGTTGTGTATACTTACTGCGGCTGTGCAGTTTCACGGATAATGCAGGTCTTTGTGGTATACCTGGATTACCCACCTGTGGTCCTCACCTTTCTGCTGGTGCAATAGTTGGCATTGCTTTTGCTGCGTCTGTGGGATTCCTCCTCCTGATCACCTGTTCAATGTGTTGGTGGAAAAGACGACAGAATATTCTCCGAGCACAGCAGATAGCAGGTAAGCACATTTGCAACAGTTTAGGAAACACAAGACAATAAATCAACTAACGTGTGTAGTTTCTGATGTGAGTATAAAAGATTTGCTTAATACCGAAAAGTAGCAATAGGAAGAAAGAAAAGAAGAAATTGTGCATGGATGAAACTTTAAACAAATATTCACTTGATGAATACGGTCTAGCAGTTAAATATTTACCTAAAACAACCCCTATAAATTTATTCTCTTCATTTGTGGGTGAGCTGTCTAGCTAGCTGGTGCAATAAATAGCTCTGAGGACAACTGACACAATTTAGGCACCCTCCCTCATTTACTTTTACCTTACTGTGTACAGCAAGAGGTGCTCCATATGCAAAAGCAAGAACCCAGACGTCACATGATATCCAAATGACGAGGCATCATAATCATGGACATGCACGGGCAGCTTCAGAAAATGGACCTAGCTTACTCTCATAACTATTCCTTGATTGATGAAATCCGTTTTGAAAGTTTTGGGCTTCTGGATTGTGGTCGTCTATTGCCAAACTCGAATTCTGTGAAACTGATAGATGATGATTCAACTCCCACAACTGGCGTCACCTAAGTGTCTGATTCATTTTAATAGTTCTTTGGCGAGTTGAAAAGTTCAGAATTGTTTCTCTAAGATCGCGCACTTGATGCTTGCAATTGCTGCAGGGACGTGTACAATGGCCTCAATTCTTTGGTTCATCCAGCCAAAGACCTCTTGTAACAAATACATTAAAGGATCAATTCCAACTGTAGTATAAGTGCAAGTTTGTTTTCTTTAGTTTCAAAGGAATAAATTATCAGTTTCATTGTATCGTCCAACAGATAACCTTCTGGCTCTAGTTCAGAAGTTCTTTGTATCTATCTAGTCAGCTTCAATTATCCCTGTGTAGCACTTGTCTTAACATGCTTTTGAGTATCAGACTTCAGTTAAGACACTTTTTTTTTTTTTTTTTTGGAGAAAGTAACATAGTGAAGACATTTTCTTAGAAGGTGTAAATGACGCTTCGGCCTTTGTTTAGGTGGAGTAGTGAACAATAGCTAGGATTATATGTTTTACTTTTTTTTTTCTTTACATGAGTCTAACAAAGGATTAAAAGCACTAAAGTTCTATCTGCTTCTGTTTGGTTGGGTTTATACCAGTAGAGCATTTTTTTGTTGATCTTTTCTGAGAAGAACTTTTCTAATAAGTTAGTTGACTGTTTGACTGTTATTTAAAAAAGAGTTTTTTGAAAGAATTTCATATAGTAGATTATTTGACAATATAACAATAAAAGACATTTTTAATTTTAACTATATTTTATTTTGTAATAAAAATTAAATAATATGTAAAGTACAATATATTAATTATTATATAATTTTAAACCATATGAAACATAAATTAAAATATATCTAACCAAATCTTTTATATAGATTATAAAATAAGTAAACTAATATCAAAAATAAATATTAAAACATATAAAAGTTAAATAATATTATATAAATTCTAAAATAAATATCCAAATTGAGTAAATAGTTAGATACATAACAAACAGAAAGATAAGTTTGTGGGTGTTGTGAGAATTATTTGTAAAACATAAGAACAAAAGGGACTAAAAATAGACTCATTAATTGATCTGAAAAATCTACCTAAAAAGGCGTGTTTTTTAAAAGTTCATATTTTGAACTTCTTAAAAAGTTGTAGTTTGGCTACCAAAAAAGCCATATCTATTAAAGAAATGGCTTTTTATTCTTTTTATTTTACAGTCAAACACTAATTTTTCTTATAAAAGAAAAGCTTTTGTGGTAGAGAAAAGTTCTTATTAACCTCCCAAAAGCTCATCTAAATAGGTACTAAGTCTTAGGAGGTCGAACTCATTGATAGAACGGAATAGTTGTTTTACAACTGACAGAGGATTTGATGTTTTTCGTTTCACTTGCAAAGAAGTTAAAATGTGGGTGTACTCATAAGTTCAAAACCTTTTGGAACTATTGATAAGAATAAAGTGAAAAATGTGGTCGCAATTGAGTATCATGTTACTCACTTGACAATGTCTAGAAACTTAGGCTATATTTAGTTGGACGTAAGCATTTGATAGAATGAAATGTAATAGCTTATAATAGAATGAAATAGAATGTAAATAGATATAATATTAGAAAATTATTGTTTGGGAGAGATGGAAGATTCATAATGTAATATAGTAAAATATTATTTAGATGAAGAGTTTATAATATAATATAGTATAAAGTTGTTTATCATTTTATATTCTATCATAAACTCCCCAAATTAGAGGTTTTTTATTTTTACTATTTAGGAAGCAATGAGATGTAATATGAAACTTTCATCTTCCATCCCATTTCATTATAAACCCTCCTCTTAAACGATGGAATAATATCACGTTTCATTTCATTACATTAATAAACCCCCAATCAAACATAGCATTAGACAAGAAGATAAATAAAGATCCAAGCTTTGTGGGGCCACAAATAAATTTGAAAAGCAGGTGTAAAGTAAAGAAGAAAAAGAAACCTTTGAAGCCACGTGAACATGTTTCGATCAAACATATCCAAAGACTCATCTCGAATCTGTCTCCTGCAACTCAAACCACTTTGAGCCCTTCCAAGTCTCCTCTAAAACCCAAACAGCTGTCACCCAATCATCATTGGTGCAGTTCCTCCTCTTCCTACAACCTCTGCTCCTCTCTTCTCCTCTCCTGTCCTCTCCTCTCCTCGAATAGGGATGACATCTCCCAAGCAGTGAATGTGATCTTCCAAAATGAATTGGACGGTAGATGAAGGAGGTGTTAAAATTTTAATATTAATTAAATTTTGTTATAAATCTAGCCCGTGATTGTGTAGGACTAGATCCCACACCCCCCCCCCCCTTTGTACTCCAAAGCACACTCTTCTAACTTTTCAAGACTTCGCTTCTCTTCTCTAGCACTATATTTAGTTGTTGGTTATTAATAGGATGGAATGAAATATAATATTATTCCAACTTTTAGAAGGAGAGTTTATAATGAAATAGAATAAAAAGGTAGGTTTCACATTACATCTCAATCCATCCTAAATAGTAAAAATAAGTTACCTCCAATTTGGGAGGTTTAGGATATAATGTAAAATGATAAATAACATTTCACTATATTACATTATGAACCTTTCTTCCAAACAACATTTCGCTATATTACATTATTAACTCTTCCATCCTTCCTAAATAACAATTTTCTAATATTACATTCATTTACATTCCATTCTATTATAAATAATTCTATTTCATTTCATTCCATTAAAAACCTTACGTTATATCAAACATCCCTAACCTTCTATTGCTTTAAAGGCGTCTTCAAGAGAAGGATACTTTAGAGTTATGCAGAAGCGGCCATACAAATACTATGCGGCTGAGATATGTGACCCATGGAATAAAACTAGAGTTTGGTTGGGAACTTTCAACACCCATGAGGAAGCTACTCTCACTTATAACGGTGCAGCTCACTCCTTTCACGTTGTCAAAGACCAACTTCCCTCCGGTCCCCGTATCCACTAGAAACCTCTCTTGACCTGAATCTTCCCTTTGATTACCACCCTCATTGGTCTTCCAAGTGATTGGCTTTCGGTGAGTTATTGCAAACTTCGACTTTTATAGAAGATGAAGATTAACAAAGATCCTTCTAACGAGTCTATTTGTGTTATAGGATGTGGAGCTCCAGTGATGGAAATGCTATGTCTCCTTTGACTTCGTTTCTTGGGATGGTGTGACATGGGTTGAACATAGACTTGAATGAATGACCACCGTTATGGCTGTGATTTTATTTGTTTGCAGTACTAACCTCTTGTTAATTTATCTTTCCTTTGGGGCATTTTATTTATTTATTTTCTAAATGATTGAAAACTAAGAAGTATATAATCAACCTTCTTACATTATATTTATGAAAGTGACTTGCTATTTGACAACATGAGCCTTTTTTCTGGTTTTGGAAGAAACTGTGGAAGAAGAATGGTAGGAGCAATCGATTCGAGGTTCATACAACCATCAAATTGAATATTATTGAATATATTCTGTCACAAATAGGAGCAATTGTATTGAATATCTCAATACAATTCATCCCAAACCAAACCGAAAAATGATTACTAAACATGTGTATGGATTGAATATATATATGTTATGTACTGTTGTGTATGCTAAACTATGAAGAAGATATAGAAAGCTTCAGTTTGAATACCAATTGGAAACACATGTCAACATACATATGTAGAAATTAATTGATGAGTAGTAATGGTAATACTTAGGGTACGTTTGGTTGGACCTAAGGTTTTTTAATAGAATTGAATGATTTATAATGGAATAGAATATAAATAGATTTAATATTAGAAAATTGTTATTTGAGAGGAATAGGGTTTATAATGTAATATAGTAAAAAGTGTTTATCATTTTACATTCCATCCTATGGCTATGTTTAGTTGGACATAAAGTTTTTAATGGAATGGAATATAATGGTTTATAATGGAATATAATGTTAATGGATGTAATATTAGAAAATTGTTGTTTGGGAGGGATGGAAGGGTTCATAATGTAATATAGTAAAATATTGTTTGGAAGAATGGTCTATAATCTAATATAATGAAAAGTTGTTTATCATTTTACATTCCATCATTAAACCCCCAAAATTGGAGGTTTCTTATTTTTATTGTTTAAAATAGAATGAGATGTAATATGAAACCCTCCTCTTCCATCCCATCCTATTCCATTTCATTATAAACCCTTCTCCCAAAAGATAGAATAATATTACATTTCATTAATAAACCCCCAACCAAACATAGCCTAAATCCCCCAAATCAAAGATTTCTCACTTTTACTGTTTAGGATAAAATGAGATGTAAGATGAAATCCTCCTCTTCTATCTTATTCCATTCCATTCCATTATAAACCCTCCTACTAAATGATGGAATAATATTACATTTCATTAATAAACCCCAAGCAAACATAGCCTTTGTATGAGTATTTATATAACGCATCAGAGTGGGGGTGGGACTGTTATAGTACGATTGCAATCACTTGGTCAACTTTTTGGTATACACATATAAAATAAAAAATATTTAAGGAGTAAATCATAGATGATTAAGATACCCAACTTCTTTTTTCACCCCGAGGAGTTCTGAAATCCAATCCTTATCTCTAGTCTTTGGAATGAGAATTAGTCAAATTAAGATACCATTCATTATTAAGATACCATTCGTTCTCACAATTTCTGCCTTTATATTGTTAATTTTCAATTTGTACATTAAGGACAACCCATTTATCAAAAATAGCATAACACAAACAATTACATGTGGAAATTAGACAAAAGAAAGAAAGAAAGAAAAATATATAATTAAAAAAATACATAATTAAAAAATAACATGTTTGAGTTTTCCCTTTCATTTATATCAAATAATGAAGGACAGAAAGAGGCATTATTACCATCTCGAGTACTGTGGTTGCCTAAACCTGTAGCTAATTGGCCACCAGTTCTTTTTAGTTTTCTGACCCCACTTTTGTCCTCTATATATATATATATATATATTAAGAATACATATGCGTTTTTTATGAAATTAATTATAGTAAAAAAAGAATAATCAAATATCACTCGAAGCTATGAGACTGAGAAGAAGTGTTAATGTATGATTTTACTTTTTTTCCCTCCAATCCAAATAGTCAAGAAGTGAGACAAAGAGTGAGTGTAAGACACTCCCACTCCCACTCCCACTTTCTTAATTCTTTTTAAAATCGAACAAGAAGTTAAATCAATAAGATAAAAGGTTTAAGGTTTAAAAGATTCAACCAATATTAAATTGACACGAAAATGTTTAAAGATTGAATAAAATTAATGAATTTAAAATATGATTGAAAGAGATTATTCTTATCTATCGGAGAATTTCAAGTTTAATTGAAATAAGAAAAGATTAAATTAAATTAATTAATTAATTTTAGTTAATAATAATTTAACTAATTAATTAATAAACTAATTAGTTTAAGAGTTATTAGCGTAAATTGAATCAGAAAATTAAAAACTAAATCTAAAATTAAATAATTTAAAATTTTTACAATTGAACTGACCAAACTAAATAGATTTTTTTAATTTTTTTGTCATAGTAATATTCATTCATTGACATCCAAAAATAAAAAGTGAGGAAGTAATAAAATATGTGTGTTGTTTTGTTCCTTGTTGCTTGTCTAGTCCTTCCTTATAATCAGAAACCTCTTTTTTGAAATTCACATCACATAGGTATAGCTATTTTTGTGTGCTACAATTGATGATGTTTGAATGATAATGGAAATATAGAGGATGTGACACTCCCAAAATTCTTAAACCGCAATTATCTAAATTGTTCCTAAAGCATAACATTAGTTACCAAAATCTTCATTAGTTCCAAAAAAAGATGTTCGTCTATCACAAAAGTATTTTATGCAAATATAACTGCCCAAACTGTCACATTAAAAAATATATGCAATTAAACAACTTTACTCAATTTAATCTGCAGACCCCACCAAAACCCTAGTATATCATTCGCCTGCACTAGCGCGATCAATAATCTCTCTATCTCTTAAAAAAGGAAAATGGCAAGGGATGACCTGCATACTCAGTAATGGCAACTGACCGTATCTTTAAAATCAAATAATTCAATAGATAAAAATAAAACTTAATCAAGTGATTAGAACATTCATATAATACGAAAATACACAACCTTACTCAATTTATTTGAGCAATTAACAAAATCCAAAATTTTATCAAAGTGATGATTATAACTAATATTATTTTATTATTGATTTATCTCATAATTAATTGAATTTTCTAGTCCCTGCTTAAGCTAATAGGCCTATATTTAATGGAATGTCGGGTCATCTCTACTCATCATAATCTTTCCCAAAGTGGAAACAAAACTAGATGTATAAATATCGACAAAGGGTACCACAATTCTCAATCTAATTTGGTACCTGGATACTACTTTAGTACCTAGCCATCGGTATAGGATATCCCTAAGTCTCAGAATATTCTGGTACCACTCTGGTACCTAGCCATTGACATAAGACATCCACGGGACTCAAAATGCTCCGGTACTTGCTCTATGGACAGATACTTAGCAAACAAATTATGTAAGGCCGCAGCATACACCCTAGAAGTATTATAGCATGTCTAGGGTGTATTAATAAGTGAACATAACAAATTAATTGCATCTAAGTATAGTCAGAGATGTAATGGTACTTAATGTGAAAGACATGGGTAAATAAGTAATTTGTCCATTTAGGCATGGACATAAATACTTAGAGATGAAATACGTATGGGAATTTTGACATGTTTGCTTAGATTTATGATCGTGATGTGAGGGGAATTGATAAAAGAAGTATTCCATAAGCAAATGAGATGTTGTTAGTTAAATTGGATGTGTTTTTGCGTTACTCTTGTATGATAAGACCAAAGTTAGTTCGTTTAGGATGTGTGCCTTGCTGGATGGATAGATTCCACTTAACATACTTCAGTAATTTGGCCATATCATAGTCTGTATACCTATAAATTAGATAATGCAAGTTTTAGATTAAACTAGAGACATAAATCTAAAACTTTTATGAAGAAACCTAAATTTGATTCTACCTCTAAGATTTTTAAATCCTGGCTTGAATTTGGGTTATGGATGTTGTCCCTGTTTTTGAATAGCCTATAGTGTTTTGGGTATAAACCCCAGAATAATTAACCAAATTGTATGAAATTTATTCCATTAGAAAATTAAAACATGGTGGAGTGAAATTAATTAATAATATTATAGGTCAATATAGGAAGGAAAGAGGAAGAAGGACCAATATGCAATTTTTATAAATCTAACACATAGACCAATTGGATTAAGGCATATATGACTAATAATAATAAAGCATGTGTGTCCAATAGGAATTAAGCATATGTGTCCAATAAAAATTAAGCATATGTGTGAGTGTTGAAAGTTCTTGAATGGTCATATGGAGAGGGGATATTGACAACATTTTGGGGTTCTAAGTTCAGATTTTTCTCCTATCCATTTCACCTTCATCATCCCATCATTTTTCATGTAAGAAATCAAGCCAATCTTAGGTGGACATCAAGGTAAAAGTTAGGGATTTTCTCTACACCTTTACCATTTCTTTCTTTGATTATAAAGAAATGGAATTATAAGGTTGGAAGTGGGATTGAGATGTGTATTTGTGATGTTTCTAGTTGGTGAGTCAAGCAAAGTCAAAGAGGAGGTGAAGGAAAGGCAATAGAAGACCTATTTTGACAATTTTGAGGTTGGGACTTCACTTAGTTTATTTCTATATTTATGTATGTTTGAATGGATATAAAGATTCATTTGGATGTGGAATGATTTGCTGGCATGTTTTTTTTAGTGTTATTTTGGTGTTACCTTGTATAGGATTGGTTGAATATGACAAGAGAGTATTAAGTAGTGGAATTTTGTCTAAGGTTTGTTTGAATCAGTCACATTGTTTGAGTCTTAAATTAACCTATAAACTTCTAAATGGGATTATTTCAATTGAATATTAAACTTAAGACATAGAACTAAAAATCTATAGAAGATACTCTAACTTAATTATGACTTTATGACATTGGAAATTGGGATAGAAAATGGTAACCTGATGTTGCCCTTATTTTGGAGTAGCTTGTGATATTTGGTTTATATCTTATGATATAGAAGTCCAAATGGCCTGATTGTTAGTGCTATAAAAACTAGAGACAGAGAATAAAAAATTTATAAAATACTTAAAACCATAATTCAATCCTTATCCATATGCATATTAAGGAACGACTGGAGTCCATCATGTGATTTGCTTCTGGACTAATTGGTTGCACATTTTTAGACCACCGTGGGCTTGGCTCAAATTGCACTATTTTCAATTTGTTTTCGTTTCCAATTTTTACCGAATTTTGGCCAAAATTTTTGAATGTGTATGAAACTTTTTGAACATGTTGAAATAAATGAAATAAGGCTTACCATATATAAATTGGGTGATTGAATATAATGCATGCTAAAGAAACTTGCATGTACATAAATGATTTGTTTGCATATTTATTGCTCATGTGTGTATAGTATGATTATGCAAGTGTGATTTTGATACCCTTCTAATGGTGGTAAGTTATGACTTGCATATATCAACACAAATATAGTTTTTATGACTTCAAGTGAATATCATATGATGAATTATGAAATTGAAAAATGGTTAAAGTAAAGGTTACAGTGCCTTTTATATTGTCTTGGTGGAGGATAGATAGGCATGCCTATAGGGTTACATTGTAGCTGCTACAGTTTGACACCAATGTGTCTTCATTTCGAGACTATAATGTCTCCATAGTATGATGCCTCCAGGTATACAAACTTCGATACCTTTAAGTATCCACAGTTTGATGCCTTCAGGTATCTGCAGTTTTGATATCTTCGAATATCCACAAGTCCTGTTATCCACACCTATGAGAATGTGTAGGCCTAACATAAATAGTAAAGTAAATAAATATAAATAAGAAATACAGTATGACAACATAAATAATCAGTATTGATGAGCAGATGCAATTAAGTATGCCATCATTGTTTACATAAGCATTGAATATCAATTTTTCGTTCATGAATGTGAATTTATATAATGTAAGTTGTGATATTTTTGAATATGTGTGCTTGGAGGATCACTACTGTGAGTAGTCATCCAAAATAAGTGTTTTCCCCACTAAGCTTTCAAGCTTAGTACAGGTGTTAATCTGTATAGGTCTAGTTTATAGGAGTGAGGTATAGCAAACATCTGCAGGGACCAAAACCAACAGTTAGGAGTAAAAGTACCTTTGAAATGTGTTTTGGTTTAAGATGATTGTACATGTAAAAGAGAAAAGGAAATTGTTTGTTTTCTTTTGGATTACCATGTAAACGTAAAGATGTTTTAGCACTATTAAATGATAACGTTAAGCATTGGGAAGTTTTGTAATGTGTATATGTATATCATTGAATATAATTGTATACCTTGAATGCGTGTACACAAATTTGGTTTACTATGTTTATGGATGGTTATAGGCTCCATATAGGCAGTGTTACAACGTATTAATCTATAATAATCAAATGTAACATGTCCTAGGCAAGCCATAAATTCATGATTTACATCATTTATTCACAACCTATTATTATTTAGTCTCTAATTAACACAATTTTTGTTTAATTAACAAGCAATACACCTCATAATACATAACAATATATAAAAACACCTTGTACTTTGTTAATTATTTGTGAAATACAATAAACACAATTCAGATAATTTAGAAATCCATAAATGTAATTGTTAAACATTAATCTAAAAAATGACTAATTTAAAATATCCTTCACTATATAATAATTTATTAATAACAAAATATTATTCTAAGAGTATAGTCTAAGATTATCCTTACCTTAATTTCGAACTTAATTAATTGATAATCCAAGTTACTCCTTAATCGGACTTCAGACCTAGACATTACAAAATTTTATTAGACTAATTTAAGAAAATTTTTCAACTTTATTTCACTTAATAATCCAACATTATTCCCTTTTTTACTCTTAA
The DNA here is from genome assembly GCA_025504915.1 of Erythroxylum reticulatum. Lineage (NCBI taxonomy): Eukaryota > Viridiplantae > Streptophyta > Magnoliopsida > Malpighiales > Erythroxylaceae > Erythroxylum > Erythroxylum reticulatum. The sequence continues at coordinate 25,948,333 of JANSVA010000002.1, read as the reverse complement.
TTATAGAAAAATATATCCTTACTAACCTAACGATTATAATTATTAAAATATCCTTAACTATTAAAAGCCCTATTTTACCCCATTTATTTCTATTAATACAAAATACCCCTTTTGGAAGTAAATTCCAGTTGTACCCTTAACTTTTCCCATTTACTATTTTTCCCCTTAATGCAACTTAAATTTTCTAAAATTTGTCATCTTCTTCACCCTATCCTCATCTTTTCTCATTTTCTAGCAACCTTTTCTCCATTTTTTTCCTCTTTTCATGACTTCAATTTATTGTTCTATATAATTATAACATATAATCCAACTATAAACTAGTGTCGGATGACTAAAAATCACACTAAAAGACATATAATAGCTATTATAATTTTACATATATGCTAAGAGATATTTAGGTTGTTAACCTCCACAATTTCCTCACAATTTGTTGTAAAACAACCAAAATGAGTGAACAATGAGAAAGGTTTCATGCCTAGGAGAACGATAGTGCATTTACATACTTACTAGCTAGAAAAATGAAGAGAAAAATGAAAAGGCAAGCTGATTTTTGTTTGTGCTAGAATTTCCAATTGATATGTTTTATTTATACCCTTATGTTTAATAGTTTTATGCGCCAAGTTATTGGGTTGATTGGCTAATGCTGGTGTTGGAGTTACGTAAATATAGTGCCTTAAAAAGCAAGTGTATTTACTTATAACTTAATCTTCCTCTAGTTAGTAACGAAAATATTTATTATTAATAAAACAAAATAGTTTGGCATTATTTGTATGAGCATAATATAACTAGTCATAAGGTACCAAGATTCTTTTGTTAGTAATATACATATACATGGAGATGTATCGGAAACATGTTTATTATTAGAATTTAAATTAATTGATTCATAGTTGAATAATTAAGTTGGTCGCTTGATTATGGTTTAGACTGTAGTGTTACGATTTATCTCCGTGTAAGAAAAAGTGTTTACTTCAAGGGAATGATGAGTTGTATATCATGATAGTAGTTGACTATCGATAATGGTAATATTAAATAAAATTGGAATCAGTATGTTTTTGAAGAATAAAGTAGGTCGTTACTTTATTCTTAAAACATACACCTTAGCATTCTTTTATTAGAACTATAATCTTGATGAATGGTAAACTCATGTGTGTTTCATTATAATTCTTGATATGATTGGAATGGTTTTTTTACACAGCATCAATCCAGTGTCTACATGTTGGAATTATTAATTGAAATATATATCAGGGAACATTCACTCAAATAAAGAGTTTATAGTGATATCATTACTTTTAGATATTTTATGAAGATTGGTGATTAAAGTGGCACTAGTAGTTTGATGGACTAGCTACCCATCAAGTCTTAACACCAAGATAAGATCTTGTGAGTTAATCACCATACAGAGTAAAGCGGGAGATCTAGAAGGAAAAACAATTAAGGGCAAAATGGTAATTTTACCCTTTATTGTGTAGATGGCTATAATATGGTTCATAATAGAGTTTTCAATTGGACATCTTATTTAAAACACGTGTTCTCATAATATTTAGTAATTCAAGAGTTTAGCTAATTGACTTTAGTGGAATGACATTTGGTTAATAAGCTGGAATTAATTCTAATGAGATTAAATTAATTTCAGGCTTATTGGAGCTTGAATTATATAAGTCCAATTAGATTCCCCACTTGGCTTTTAGGAAAGTTTATCAAGCAAAGTGAGAAAATAGAGGAAAGAAAAGAAAGAAGAAAAAACCGAATTAGAATCGAAATAATAATACCGAAACAATTTAATTAAGAGTTAATTCGATTGGGTTTAAAGTCTATGATTAAAAGTTTGGGCTTACTATAATTAAGTGTTAATTAGAAGCCCAAAGTAAACATTTAATATTGGGTTGGATTTTGGTTTGATTTAATTAGTTAGATTAATTAAATTAATAACAAGATTTGTAAAGATAAAAAGGAGGGTAAAAAATGAAACTACAATATGTAGTTTTTGGTTTTATAGCTAAATGGGCAGCTGTACATTTAGCATTGAATTGCTAAATTTAAGATGGGTTTTTATCTCACTTCTTCATCATTAAATGATTTAATGGTTTCCTTATTAAATGATTTAATGGTCTTATTATTAAAGGGTTTAATGGTTGTCATTTATTGTTAGCATATAGAAAAACTTATCAACCTTTTAGAATTCGTTTGATTAAAGGAGTAAGTGCATTTGTTTCTCTCTCTCTCTCTCTCTCTCTTCTTTCATCTTGCAACTGAAAATGAGAGTGTCATTTTTGTTGTTTTTTTGTCTTTTCTTCTATCCATATTAAACAAATGAAAAATGTCTCATTTATGGCTCTCTCTTTCATTTTTGTGAAAAAGAAAGAAGTGATTTTTTGGTTGGTCTTCCTCTCTCCTTTTCTTTCATGACCGAAACTTAGCATTAAGAGTGTCTCAATTTTTGGCTTCTAACAAATAAGGAAAACCTCTACAATATTTCTTCTCCTTTCCCACCAAAAGATCTTGTTAACTAATTTTTCCAAAGAGAACAAGTGGTAAATCAGATTGGTTGAGGATACAACAAAGATAAGAGGATACAATTGCTTAGAGAGGATATAATAGCAAGGAGTCAAAGTTATAACTAAGGTGTCGGTAAATTTTGATCTTGTTCTTATGCTATTTATTTTTCTAATATCGTATCATGTATGGATTAAACATGTTGATTTGGTTATTATGCTTCCGCTGTGTTTTGACTTTGGAAATTTTTTTTTGAAATCTACTGTTTAGATAAATCTAGTATGCTTTTGTTTTCGATCCAATAACTGGGATGTTTTTATTTCCTTTATGTGTTTTACAGTAGAGGTGGAAAGAGAGAGACTGTTAAACATCGACAATCTGGAGCCCAACTCTGATGTCATAAAAACGTGTGCTTGTGCTTGTTACCATGCATGGTTATTCCAATTAACCCTCATTAGTCATCCTCAGTTCATCTTCATTCTTTGATACCATAAGTGTTAGGCCCCATTTCTGAATTATTCTTATACTGAAGAAAATATTTTGTGCTCAACCTCTATCCAGAAATTTAAAGTCTTAAGTACTGAATTAAAATTCTATTCCTTTAGATAATTTGTAGCTCTATGTATCTATTTTATTTAGAGACAAAAATCATCTCATTCGGAGCTCTACTGATCAAGATACCATCAAAATACCGAAACATGTTCAGTAATATATCCAATTCATACTCTTCCAACCCATACACTTACTTTGATTCAATAAATACTTTTCAAATCAAACATCAAAATCTATAAAATTTCATGTAAAGGTAGAAAGAAATGTGTTAGGAGTCGATTGGTCTAAGAATCAATTCATTTGGAGGTCGGATAATAAGGTTATGGCCGAAAGAATCAAACAAGGTTTTGTCCTCAATCATATTGAACCTGTTTCAAGACAATTAGTATAAATTTCCCTATAGATGTCAAATTTGGGAAATACTAGGACAGTTTCAAACAGGACTTCGAGATCTACAACTTTTTTGAAGACATCAAAGCAAGATTTTGTTATCTAAAGGTTCAAAACTGGACTAGGCGATAGGCTAGATTATTCAATCTATAGTGGATAAGAAGGAAGGTTTCATTCTAAAACATATTTTGGAACAATTAGCATAACTTTCTCTAGGGATATTTGAATAAGGTCATTCTTATATGTTTTAAAAGAAGACTTATAGATCTACAACTTTTATGAAGACTTTGAAGATAGATTCTATCATATGTAGGGTCAAATTGAACTAGATGATAGGATAAGAAGATCCTAGATGGAAGGTCAGACGAAAGGGACCTATTTGGTTTGAAAGAGGACTTATTAAGGGACCTATTAAGGTCATTCTTAGATGGTTTGAAAGAGGACTTATAGATCTACAACTTTAATGAACACTATAAAGGTAGATTCTATCATCTAGAAGGTCAAAATTGAACCAGGAGATTCAGTCTATAGTGTATAAGAAGATGATTCAGTCTATAGTGCATGAGAAGATGATTCAGTCTATAGTGAATAAGAAGATGATTCAGTCTACAGTATATAAGAAGATGATTCAGTCTACAGTGCATAAGAAGGAAGGTCTCAGTCTATAGTAGATAAGAAGGAAGGTTTCAGTCTATAGTAGATAAGAAGGAATGTTTCAGTCTGCAGAAGATAAGAAGGAAGGTTTCAGTCTACAAAGGATAAGAAGGACGGTTTCTACGGGGTCTTCCTCACATCACCAGAAGTTCTGAATCACTAACTACACTCTCTAGAGCATTTCCACTTATAAAGATCAAAACTTTTAACTCAGATGTCCAAAAATTTTATACTATATATCGTTGAAAAGTTAGAAAGATAAGCTATAACTTTTTAGAAGACAACTTTGTCTAATTTAATCTAGATCAATACAGTTTTTCTCCTGAAGTCAAAACATGAGATTTAACTCTATGGAAGACTGGAAATTTGCACTATACAAAATTGGGATGTCCTGAGCATAACTATCCAACTACTAAATTGACTTCATTAATCTCTCAAATCTCAAATCATTTGAATCGTCACATTCATCTACATCTCACCGTTCATAATTCCTATCTTGTTTTCCCATAACATCTCACTTATGTGTGTGTGTGTATATATATATCAATAATTTATATTCAAAAACTATCTGCTCAAGTTGATAATCATCTCAAGTTGATAACTTCTTCAAGTATATCTGATTCCAACTCAATATCATCCATACACAATT
>JANSVA010000002.1:25924665-25943495 GCA_025504915.1 Erythroxylum reticulatum | reverse complement strand
TGAACAAGACAATAGGGTAAGAAGATCCCAGATGAAAGGTCAGACGAAAGGGACCTATTTTGGAACAATTATTCCTCTATGGATGTCGAATTAAGGTCATTCTTATATGGTTTGAAATAGGACTTATAGATCTACAAATTTTATAAGGGCCTTGAAGGTAGATTCTACCATCTAAAGGGTAAAATTGAACTAAGCCATTCTGTCTACAATGGATAAGAAGATGATTTAGTCTACAATGCATAAGAAGATGATTCAATCTATAGTGCATAAGAAGATGGTTCAGTCTACAGTGCATATGCAGATGATTCAGTCTACATTGCATAAAAAGATGATTCAGTCTATAGTGCATAAGAAGATAATTTAGTCTACAGCGTATAAGTAGGAAGGTCTCAGTATACAGTAGATAAGAAGGAAGGTTTCAGTCTACAGTAGATAAGAAGGAAGGTTTCAGTCTACAGTAGATAAGAAGGAAGGTTTCTACAGGGTCTTCCTCATATCACTGGAAGTTTTGAATTACTAACTACACTCTCCAGAGCATCTCCACTTATAAAGATCATAACTTTCGACTTAGATGTCCAAAATTTCATCCTATATATCGTTGAAAAGCTAGAAAGATAAGCTACAACATTTTAGAAGAAAACTTTGTCTAATTTAGCCTAGATCAATACAGTTTTTCTCCTGAAGTTAGAACATGACATTTACCTCTTTGGAAGACTCGAAATTTGCACTATACAAACTTTGGATGTCCTGAGCATAACCATCCAACTACCAAATTGACTTCATTAATCTCTCAAATCTCAACTCATTTGATTCATCACATTCATCTACATCTCACCGTTCATAAATCCTATCTTGTTTTCCATAACATCTCACTTATGTATATATATATATCAATAATTTATGTTCAAAAACCATCTGTTTAAGTTGATAATTATCTCAAGTTGATAACTTCAAGTATGTCTGATTCCAACTCAATATCATCCATACACAAGTCATATTTCAATAACACCAAAAGAATGAAGTTTTAGAAATATTTAATGGCATTTCAAGCCACAATACATCATCGTCTCAAAATCTCAAATTACAAAAGATTCTAGAATAAACAAACTTGAAATGCGACTAAAACATTGTGCTTTCTCAAAACCAACTCAAAATACAAAATAAGCAAATTTAGAGTAATTCCCTTAGCCTCTTGATCACTTGGTCTCATAGTTATCACTTAAAGATGGGATAAAAGGGGGTGAGCTTGAAAGCTCGTGGGTAACAGTTTATAACGAAAAAATAAACAAAATCTTTGAAAATATTCACTTGTAGAAAATTCTCATTAAGTTCATAAAACACATGCTTATCAATTTCTTATCATGTACGCAAATTCTCAAACTACAAAACATGAATGCATCAAACTTGTTCACATATGATAAGCACATAAGCACATCAGAATGATTTGAGTGGATCCAAAATAGCACGTACTACACATTTCCCATAAGTGTCCTATATAGCCGTGAACAGAATGTACTAACGCAATCTCACCTAATGGTTTTGCGTAGTCGTGAACTTATGGGAGCCCATGAAGAAGCTCCACGCCACTAGCGGGCAAGTGGGAGAAACCATTTGTCAAAGAGCACTTGACTTAACTTAGGGGACTATCACAAACTCACATAATATGTAATTCATCACTTGTAAACTTGTTGCCCAAAATGTCACATTTTTTAAATTTGATTTCATAAACTTGATGTCCTTTCAAAATCATTTCCATTTTTCATTTCATAATTAAATCACACAATTCATATACCAAACATGTAGCACTTTTTGAAAACATTTAGAGAGCAATAAATGCACATTTATGATGCAATTGAAGTCATTTAACTTATTTGATTCAAAGAAAACATTAGTGGCTTATTTCCTTTATTGTAAACATGTACCCACCTTGATTTCCTTGCTTAAAGACTTGCTCAAAATGTGCCTCTCCTCTTATTCCTCTTGCCTCTTTTAATCCCCTTGATTCTTCACCAAATAAAGAGATTTTTAGCTCAAATGGAAGATCTTCTCTTCCTCTTCCTTTTTTCCTTCTTGGACAACCTCAAAATCTCTCTTGAAGGCTAAGAAAATTAAAATCCTAGCTTATTTTTCCCTTCTTTCTCTCCTTCTCTTCTTCTCTTCGTATTTCTCTCTCTTCTTTATGACACTCTCTCTCCTTTTTTTTTCAATTCACATTTTCCCCTTCTTAAAAAGCAAGACTACATTTCTTTCTTTCATTTCTACCCTTAATGAGGTCAAAAAGTCCAATTTACCCTTCCTTATAGGCTTATGTTCTTTTAACCTTAAGTGTCTTGCCAAAAACACCCTTGAACATTCTTATAATTTTAACACTTTAATTCCACTTACCCATTTAATAAATTCTACAACCTTTGACATAATTAAATAATTACAAAATGATTAATCTATTAAAACTTTAAAATTATTTAAATCATGCTTATTTATCAAGAAAAATTTTGGGGGCCAACAGAGAGAAGGAGTTTGCTCATTACCTTTCTATCCATTATAGGTTTTTTCACATTTCAGATGACCACTCCTATAAACAGACAAATGATGCCAAATGGAATGGAGATAGTAAAACTACCTTATCCAATTACAAAGTAAAAGGAATGTTTGCTCTCAGTGGGTTGATTCATAGATTATCCTCATCTCCAGTATAAAATAAAATTAGAGCAAAAACTGTTAACCTTTTCTTTGCGATTTTACATAAATAAGTAAAATGTTTTTATTACCTTTTATGACTTCAAAATATTATCGTATAATAAATGTTAAATATTTAAATTATCATAATAAATATTACTACATAGTTACTTTTGTATTAACTATATTATATTCAATCTAATTTTAATGTATATATTTATTATAACAAAATATACTTTAAGAGAATTTTGATAAATATTTTAATAAAAAGTATAAGTTAGTAATCATATAAATCTTATTACATAAATAAGTAATTATGTCATACTTTTTAAAAATAACTAAATAAATATGTAATTAAATGTTATTTTGGAGTTTTGTTTATTACAACATACTTTAAAGTGCTTCTCCCTCTTCTATCATTAATTTCTACCTTCAAAGATGCTTCTAACTACTTACACTCTTTTATAATTGCCTTAAAAGATTTTAACTTCTCGTAAATTTGTTTCAAACTTTTTTATGTTTTATATGCCCTTGTCTTGCCTTATATTAGTCCTAATTTCCTTTTTTTATTACTTTTGGTATTGATATTCTATTACTAATGATCATATATAGCTTTAATTTTTTAAGTTATCAGTTACAAAGTCTGGCTCTTACAAAAGTTATCCTCATGTTCGTCTGCCAATCTAAGAATCTTCCGACCTTAGTCATTTTTACTTTTAAAGTAGTTTTTAAAATTTTAATCAACGATTATGTTTTCTCTTTCTTTTAGGGTGGTTGAATAATTTCAATTGTGGAACTCTAGATCAACAACTCTTCTTTTCCTTTATTGGCTCCTAAGGAATCATCTACACCTTTGACTAGAAAGTTATGTCATTTCTTTTCTAATTATTCTCTATCCAATATTTTTCATTCATCACTACTATAATTACCTTAAACTTAGCCCAATCTTAATTTCTAACTCCTAAACTAAGTCCGAACTCTGGTTTTACATTGAGTCAAATCCCGCAAATGGCTAAGGCACTAAGCTTACATGGTACCAAATGACGAGGGATCCTTCCCCATATACAAACTTCACTTTATCCCTCTTCAGGTATAGTTGGAAATAATGTTAGATTCCATCACTAGAGATTTTAAATTAGGAGCATTCAAATAGACAACCTCAATGGTTGGCTTCTTTTGTGATCAAGAGGCCAGTGTATCCATTTATGAATAATTGAGCACAAACACAATGGAAGAAGTCAAGTTAATAGGAACTATTAATCAATGAGCAAGATCTATTCATTTTTAATTTTTTTTGAATGAAGTATTTAAAAGATTCTAAAAAATGACTATGACATATAAATAACGTGCCTATATTTCTATAAAAATGAAAACATATGTTAATATTAGGATGAGCTACTTGATCAGTTTCATTAGTAAATCAATTTATATGGATGAGGTTACCACTTCAATGAAAAGAATAAATTATGCAAGATTATGTGTGGAATAAGGATGAGCCAAGATCTTATTGAATGGATTCCAATAATAAGGCCAAATGAAAATGAAGAAATGGTTAGAAGATCATGCCTTTGTCTTATACCAATAGAAACCATCCCTAAAACACTAAGGGAAACAATGAAATCAATGGTATAGGCAATTTATTAAAGGAAACTACTACAACCTTATAGGATTAAAGGATCCCATTGTCAATGAGAAGATAAATATTGACAACAGCTATAATAGAAAACTTCAAAAGCTACAAAAAAAATGTATGCACTAAAGCCACTGATGCAAAGGAGATAGTCACTATTAATTCCTAAGTTGTACAAGGAGAAAATAGTAGGTAAGAAAAAATTTGAGTTTCCAATCCCAATAACAAATATGTAGTTAGTGAAGAGGAAATCTCAAAAAATACTAAATCCATCTAGATTGAGCAACATTTTTCTTAAGATTTAGACTTCAAAAAATAATGATACTTTAATGGTAGCTAATTCCCCTAAAGGAAAATGTAAGAATGCAAGTGATCGAAATATCTTAGGGGAGGATTTTATAACTACTTCTAGAAAAAAATCGAGGAAAGAAATCAAAGCCAAAGGAACAAATAACTCCCCTATCCCATCATAATGTTAGTATAGGATGGAATGTCAGAGGACTTAACAATATTGAAAAGTAAAAGTTACTTTTTGATTATCTTTTTCAAATAAAATCAATGTTGATTGTGTTTTGGAATAAAACTAAGAGAATAAGACCTTAATGAAGAGGATTGGGTTTGCTAAAGTTTGTATTGATGTAGATATATCGAGGAAGTTACTAGATACCCTGAGAATCATGAAGCTAGATGAGAATGGAGATCTTGTATAGGACACAATCAAAGTAACATACATGTGGAAACCGAAGATGAAAGAAGAGAAGCAGGTTTGGAAAAGGAAAGAACAGTAGGAGGGACAACAGTTGAATAAGGCAAACCCAAACCAAGATAAGGACCTCTGAGCTGATGGAGGGCTATCTTTGGAAGTATAGGTTTTGCACAACCTGTCTTTGAAGGAGAACCATGATATTGGACATGGACCACTGGAAAAGAATAAGGAGGAGCTGGACTATAAAGAGTGGGGGATACTCGAGGCCCTAGAGATGGGTAGCTGGAGATGAGTTTGACACTGAATGATCTACTAGTCAATAAAATAAGATAAGGAAAGGGGACTATCAACATACCGATGATGGAAAAGGGGAAAGTTTTGGTACCAAAAGTGACCCAATAAGTCTAGGGTTGTATAGGAAGTATACGAGAAGAAGGGTTGATAAAAAGAAAAAATGATTAAGGTTGTAGTATGAAATGTTAGAGGCTTTAATAGCTTGATTAAACAACTTGCAGTTCAAGAGGTTATCAAAAACAACAAGTGAGATTTTGTTGGTTTATTGGAAACTAAAATAAAAAGGGAGCCATTGGAAAAGAGTTTATGGTTCCTAGATAGAGGATGGAGGGTTCTGAGCAATCATGCTCATCATTTCAATGGAAAATTGACCATAGGCTTCAATCCTGAGACAGTGGATGTAATGTAACTTGTTGGAATAGATAAGTTGATACATTGTGAGGTCTTACTTAAAGCTATTGGGACTAAGATTGCCACAACAGTGTTGTATGTAGCCAATCATAAGTTCCAAAGACCACGAGCTTGGCTAGAACTAGAGAACATTAGCCATCTTATGAGGTTGCCATGGATGGTGTTAGGTGACTATAATTGTATTCTCAAATCTAAAGAAGCAAGAAGTGGGAGAAGTTGGCACCAAGTCGGCTGTCGAGAACTTTAGGAAGTGGTGGAGAGAATAGGTTTGGTTGATCTGAAATGGTATGGTAATGTTTATACTTGGACCAACAAGCAATCAGGAGATTGGTTTTTGCTGAAAAAATTGGATCGATGTATGGTAAATGACAAGTGGATAGAGACCTACCTTACAAGTAGTGCTTTATTTGATGATCCAACTATATCGGACCACAGTCCAATAGTTGTGGAGCTACTAACAGGTGGTAGGAGGAGGAAGACTCTATTTAGGATCTTCAATCGCTTGATGGACAATCCTAACTTCAGAAATATAGTCATCAAGGAGATGTAGGGGCAATACCTGCATCAAAAGGATATCAAATCGCTATGAGACTCAAAGCCTTGTAGAACTGACTGAAATTGCTCAACAGTCCAACTAGACTTGAAAGCTCTAACTGAAGCTTTAGAAAAGCTAAAGTAATGTCAGAAGAGAATATTGGTTAGACCAGAAGATGTAACTAAGAGCACAGGAAGCTACATTGGTGGGAAAATATAATCTATTATTGAATAGTACCAATACCCTATTAAGGCAGAAATCTCAGATGCTCTAGATGAAGGAGGGTGAGAGATGTGTTAATTATTTTATGAGCTCAATTTCATCTAGGAGGAATAAGAATTCTATCTAATTGATGGAAGATGACACAGAGCGAATCCATACAGGCATTTAAAGTAAGAAGAGGGTTGCCTTAGAGTACTTTACTCGACAATTTGGGACTGTAATGTCAGTAAAAAATATACATGCAGAGGTTCTAGCAGGGATTAAACAACTTGATAAAGACGACAAGGTGGCGTTGGTAAGAGAAATAATAAGGGATGAAATCAAGAATGTTATTTTTTCAATGAGCCCTAACAAAGCCTTAGGACAGGATGGTTATAATGGAAGTTTCTTTCGAAAAAACTAGGACATTTTAGAAGAAAAAGTGGTAGTGGCAATGGATCAGTTCTATAAGAGAGGAATAATCCTAAAGGAATGGAACAAAATGTTTATTTGCCTTATTCCCAAGTAGAGTAATGCAAGGAAGATGGAACAATTTAGGCCCATAGCTTGCTGTAATTTTCTTTATGAAACCATGATGAAGATCTTAGCTAATAGGCTGAGAGTGAGCCTAGGGAAGATAATTATCCCAAAACATAATGCTTTCATAAAGGGGAGATCAGTGGGAACAAATATCCCACTATGCCAGGAACTGTTAGAGGGTTATCACTCTAGGAGGAGTATGGGGAATTGCACTATAAAAATGAACCTTGTATAGGCCTAGGACTCATTCAAATGGAGCTTTCTTTTTACTATATTAAAGTTAGTTGGTTATCCTCCTATGTTTAGAAAATGGGTTGAGGAATGTGTAACTATTGCTTCTATAGCAATATTAGTGGATAAGGAACCTATAAACCTGATCAAACCAAAGAAGGGCTTAAGGAAAGGGGATCCATTATCACCTTACCTGTTTGTCCTATGTATGGAGGTTTTGTTAGCTTTTATTGTGAATACCATACAATGACATCTAGCATTTCAATTCCATGGCAAATGTAAGTGTTTGAAGCTCACACACTTAGCTTTTACAGATGACCTCTTATTGTTTTGTAAGGCTGAGAAAAAACTCAATTGATATAATCATGCAAGAAATGATGGAATTCCAAGAGATTTAAGGATTAATATGTAACCCTCTGAAGAGTTGTTTCCCTTATCTTGCAACTCAAGTAGAGAGGTAGCATCTACAACTACCAAGATGGGATTAACATAAGGGCAACTACCCTTTAAATACCTGGGGTTACCAATTTCTCAAAGAAGAATCAATGTTGGGGATTATAAACCTCTGTTGGACTTAATTTATAGTAGACTCAACCAATGGAGCAATTGTTTCCTTAGCTATAAAGGCAAGCTACAACTAATTCAGATAATACTAAGCAATCTTACCACTTATTGGATCAACCATTTATTCATTCCTAAAAGTATCCTTAAGGAAATCGAAAGGATGTTTAGGGATTTCTTATAGAGAAGCAAAGCGAAGATTAGTTGGGACAAAATTTATAGACCTAAGCAACAAGGGGGATTGGGCATCCGTTCTGCAAGGATGTTTCATAGGGTGAGTAGGGGGTAGAATTTGTGGTGGTTTTGCTACAAAAAAGAGGATTTATGGGTGAAATGGATACACAATGTATTCATTAGGCACAAGAGTATCTGGATTGTACAGTCAAGGCAGGATATGTTAAGCACTCTTAAAGAAATTCTAGAAATCAAACAATAGATGCATAATCAGGTGTTCCATAGGATTGGGAATGGAGAAGCACGTCTTTTTGGTATGATAGTTGGCACTATAAAGGTCCTCTATATAAGGTGGAGGAGGTATAGGGCTTAAAATTGGTGGTAAATCCAATTACTAAAGTAAGCATGATTATTTGAAATAATCAATGGATATGACCCTTCCATAATAGTAGGAGTGTCAGTTTCATCATGTAAGATTTGCCTCGATGTTAGTAAGGAGAGTAGGATGAAAGCCAGTGGCTAGCAAATAACTCAAGGAAGTTCTTCACAAAAGCTTGTAAAACATTGTTACAGGCTACACAAAGCACAAAGAAGGAGTGGGCAACTTTAGTATGGGATAATGATCTTAATCCAGCTCATTCATTCATCTTATGGATGGGAATCAATAAGGGTTGCTTACAAGGGACAGGATTAGATTCTCTGTTAGCAATTTGAATTGTGAGTTATGTAATGCGGAATTGGAAAGTTTGGAACACCTCATGATTAGATGCAGGTATACTAGACAAGTTTAGGATCGGTTCCAAAATATACTTAACATGGCCCAACCAATGGATTCTTAGAGTGAAACTATTACTTGGATGGAGAAAAATAGAGTGCATAACGTGGTTGATCTCAAAGCTATTAGGTTAAGTTGGGCAGCCTTAGTGTACTATATATAGAAAGAACGCAATTGTAGAGTATTTAAACAAAAAAGTAGAAGCAGTGAGATGGTTTTTCAGGCCATCTTCCTACATTGCAGATTGGCCATGTTAGCAAGAAGAATAGCTACAAATCTGACAAGTAGCATGAAGAGTAGATGAGGACTGGAATAATACTGGACTAAGTGGTCTTGCAAGTTCCATCGATCTCAAGATGTAGACGATTACTAGGAACCATAAATCTCTGTAATCTATATTCTATAGATTGTACTCATTTTTTTCCTCTAGATTATATATATATTCTTATGATGAAATCTATTAATTTTCAAAAAAAACTAAGAGTTGATCAATGTAAGAAACTATAGTTCATCAACAAGAAATGTACTATTATTATAAGTCATCAAGCTTATTATAATGGTAGCATTATAATTGCCTATGATCCTAATAAAATCAAAGACACATAATTTAGATCATCTATATAAGCAATACACCTATATGTCAAATTGCTTCTAAGCCATATTCAAGTATGCTTCACTTTTGTTTATGCTGCAAAGCTGGCATTTCATAAATATGCATAATAGAATGATCTAAAAGCTGTCTTAACCAATATAGATATACCTTAAATTATTCTAAGAAACTTTAATAGCTTATTGTTTGCTTCAAAATCAAAAGGTAACACTACTTTAAGGAACTATGTTGGTTTATAAGGAAAAAGCTTGATAAAGTCTTGCTTAACAATTTATAGATGTCTAAATTCCAAGACAATAAAACAATTTTTGGAAGTAATCTCACTTTAGATCATTTCCTCATAGAGATTCATAACTTGATAGAAGATCTTATAAGGATCACTCCTTTTATATTCAAAAATTACGTAACAAAGCTAGAAAAATACAAAAAAATAGTAGCCATAGAAATGACAACAATTTTTTTTGGGCTTTAAATATTTAAATGTATGAAGAAACTACCAATGGTGAAAAGGGAGCTTAAGAAACCAACCAGTTGCTTCTAAAAAATATATAATATATTTTAAAAATTAAGGCCTTTTACAACAAAAAAGAAGATGTCAAGATACATGGAACACCTCTAAGCAAGCTCAGGAGAAATCAACGTTTTCAAATTACATTCAAGCTCTTAATGCCCATAATTTTCTCTTAAAGTCAAAATCTAAGGTCCATTAGCTACAAGAAGGTGATAGAAACACTTTCTACTTTTACAAAGTTATTACGTCATGAAAAAGCATCAATAAGATAATATTATTAACAAAGGAAAATGGGGAAAAGATTTAGAAGCAACAAGAGCTAAAGTTAGAAGCCCAAACCTATTTCTAAAGCACTATTGGTTCATATATTAAATGTTGCTCTTTTATGCACATTCCCAACTCTTTCATGCCTAAATTAATCTTAAAAGAACAATCTCAAATTCTCATCAAGGTTTTCAACCTCAGCGATATTGAAGATGCTCTCTTTAACCTTAACTATAATAAGACTTTAAGCTTTAATGGGCTAAATGGTTGTTTTTGGAATTTTAAAGTCAAATCAAACAAAGTCATACTGGAATTTTTTATAAATGAAAAAAATATTGGAGAGTTTAACAAGATTAATATAAGCCTAATCCCAAAGACTCCCAATCTTACAAGTTTAAAGAACAACATGTCTATATCATGCTACTACACATTGTATAAGATTATTTTTAAGCTACTAGCCTCTAAACTAAAGCAAATGTTAAGCTTTATTATTAACTCATCAAAAGGTACCTTCATCAAAAGGAACTACATAGTTAATAAGATTCTCCTAGATTAGGAATCATTCGAATGCTATCATATGAATTTTTCAGTTAAAAGTTGTGCATCAAAAATATATTTCTACAAAGATTTTGATTCCATTAATTGGAAATTCACACTACACTCCATAGAAGCATTTAAATTTTTAAATCAATTCATCGTATAGATTGAGTAATGCATCATAACCACCTTATATAGAATATTGATAAATGGAGAATTAACTCAACTAATTATAGGAGAAAAAGATTTGAGACAAGGTGGCCTTCTTTATCCTTATCTTTCCATATTATGCATTATATATTTTAATTAAACCGACAAATTAAAACATTAACCTAGAATTCTCTAATAAACTTAATACAATTTCTTAAGAAGCTTTTAGGTTTATCAATTAATAGGTATGCGAGTTATACCTTTATCTTAACTAGAGTAGAACACTAAGCTTTATGGTTCTCCACCATATATGGGTTGTAAATATAGACCCTCCTTTTAGTAATTTAGGTGTACCAATCACTACCAAAAGATCATCATATAAGAAGTAGCAGATGTTTTATGATGCTATCGAAAGAAGAATAGAAAATTAGTGTAGTAAAAGTCTATCATTTGTTGGTAGATTATGGTTCATAATCTCAGCTTTAAACAATATTCATGTTTATTAGTCATCATACATAGTTATAACTCATAATTTATCCAAAGCAATAGAAAAGATAATAAGGAATTTCCCATAGCCAGGAGATGAATTCAACAAACCTTATACAAAAGTTAAATGGGCTAAGATATACTTAATAAGGGAGAGGGGGAGAGGGACTCGACACTACCCCTATTAAAACTATGAACAAGGTGGTATTATCTAAAGGAGTTCAAAGGATCCTTATGTATAAGGAAGCCTTATAGGTGCAACAAATTTATGCTCATTATTTAAAGAACATAAACTTTTGAAAAATTAAGCCTATAACTTACTCCTCTTAAACTAAGGCACATAGCCTAAAACTTATCAATAAGCTTTATATAGAATTCAAATGCAAAATAGGCAATGGAAAAATATGTGAATTTGGTATGAAAATTAGAGTGAATTATGGCCATTACACCTATCTTCTGAACTTTACAACTTAAGAAACAAGTTACCTCCTAATGACTAAGTGAAAGAATTGAGGCAATCTTTAGGTGATTTCATAAACAAATTATGTTATCAAATATTTAGAGCAATTACTCTAATAACACCTTAGGTTAGGTAAGTTTGGTTCAAACATAATCTTCCTGAGATTTCTTTGTTGTTTGGCTAACTGAATCAACTAAGCACCATGATCAGAGTAAAAGGATCACATAATCACAATCCAATATACATGTTATACAATTTGTATCCAAAGACATTAAATCACTTATTATTCAAATGTAGCTACACACCAACCATTTAATTGAAAATTTAGCAATTGTCTCACCAATATTGTTAAGAGATTGAAGAAGGAACATTGTCCATTGAGCAATGCAACTTTAACAATAATGTAAAAGGGATCATACCATAATTAAAACTGATTTTGATTGCAAACTTTATAGAATATGGAGGGAAAGATTGTCAAGATCTTCAATAACAAGAATTAGAACATTCAATCAAGGCATCTTGGTATGGATAAAGGAAATTCTTATAGCAAATCAAGGATATTTCAACTGTTCAAGGAAAATGGCTTTAAGTTAAAACATGTGACAAAACGATTCTAGAGGTAATTGTTTGTTAAATTGAACTTCCACTAATCATAATTGTTTGGAGACAACATTAAAGGAAGTACATGGATAACTTTCAGATGTAATACTTGTCATGTTTATATTACTACTAGAATAAAGGAAAGAGTTTAGTATTGATCTTGATCTAATGTTAACACTTGTAAGCATGTAACCTTATTCAAAGCACAACCTTCTATATGAATATTATTATTATTTCAATTCAATCTTAGTTTTAATTTTAAAAAATATTTTAAATAATTAAAAAATAAAATATTTTTACTTTAAAATAACAATAAAATATATGATACAAAAGCATAATATTTTAAAAATTAAGAAAATAAATAATGCGATCTGGCTAGCTTATTCTATAAGACCTCTCTATTTTTCGTCTCAAAATGTAAAAATGTCAAATATACATGCACTCCCTCCATTTTCTTTCAATTTCTTTTAACAAGGCCATAGATCATGTATAACGTTTTAGTCTTGCATTTATACCTTTTTTATTAAAAAATAATACTTTCTAGAAATCAATATATATATTTTTTTGATTTCATTTTTCAGCATATATATGGATTACTAATGATATTAACAATGATTTTTGTAATAATTTCAGTTTGGAGAACCTAGGCGGTTTATCTTTAGATGTAGTTTTTCTATTTTTATACAATAATAACATTTTTTGATTGAATTCCTAGTCTCTATTTTTATTTATAATTTCTTTCTATTTTTAAATTTATAAAAATAGCAAAAAAAGTTTTAAATTCCCATTTTCATTTTTTTATATTTTGATTTTATTATTAATTAAGTATATAATGTTTTTTTTTATTTTAGTGAACTTTTAAATTTTGATAATTATTTAATAAAATATTTTTCAATTTAACAATCTTTTTGCGCGTCTCGCTTAACTCCCAAGAAATAATTTTCAAGCAATTAATTGATAGGGCAAGCACATAGCAGAATACCAGACACTTGTATCCCTTCTGTTTTTGATTTATTTCTTGGCTACAAGGACAAACGAATTGAAGTTGAATGTGCAAAAATAAACATAAAGCAGGCATTTACAACCCATGAAGAAAAGAACTCGAAAATAACATATTCAACTAAAAGGAATTACTTCCCTCTTTATCCCTATCCAAGTCCAGCAATCGAGACAGCCAATTCCTTGGAAGTTCAACTGATTGTCTCATGAACTTTTTATTTCAACGGATGTATAAACATGAATGAAATTTCCACAATATTCAACATGTTTTACTTCTACATATACTTAACACACGTTCAGTTACTTCTTTTTATAATCAAACCAACACATAAAAACAGATGCTGCATCAAATATTCCTAAGGGCTGTCTGCATCACTTAAAATGCGACAGGCATCCAAATGGAATTCCTCCGAGGCCTCCTCAGCTATCCTCCATCTGTTTGACAGACATGCACTTTAACTAGTTAATATGCCGGATTTTACTCCCGTTATATTTAGAATGATATATGACAATGACCTTTTAAGCCACCAACCAAACTAATACCTCTCAAGAACAAACTTCCCTTCCTTGTAGCTTTGGTCCTTGTCATGTGCAGCAACCTACACAAAATTGCTTGGCAGCTTCGTTATGAACTTGTAAAAAAACAGATTGCAACCCATGGGCACTAACAGGTATGCTATGTAAATACTAATTCCGAAAAGAACGTCAGCTGTGACAGTACTGATAGAAGAAGAAACTAAAAAGCCTCTACTCTTACGAGAGAGAAGAAGAAACTAACAAGCAGAAAGATTTGTACAATTTGGCATCAAAACACAAATTTTTGTTCCTAAACTTTGATCTCCATTCTATTTTGGTCCCGACATCTAAAAATTCTTCAATTGTGTAAATCGCAATCAAGAACTTTTACCCATTAATTACATTTTAAGGCCATACTATAAGCTTTTAACAAATATTTTCATTAAGGACATGTTTTCCCAATCTCCATTGATTGGAATCTGACATAGATTTATAACGCAAATACAATGACTAAATTGGAAAGTTCTAAAGGCTGAATTTAGAGACTAAAATAGATATTTGGCCCTTTCGGAGCACAAGCAATTTCCTATTGTCATTCATTCAAAGCACAAAGATGGTTTACATGAACAACCTTGAGAATACATATTGCCCACCAAAAATTAATTGTCACCCACAAAACTTTTTTATTAAGTCAGTGTCTATAGTTCTGTTTCTAAATTCATCAATGCCACAATATCATTAACTATAGAACTATAATCAAGATGATGGAAAGCTTACATATCTCCACCCAAGAAGTTGTCCACAGCAGCAGCAAAGTACGTCTTCTACAGTATGCATACCGGAAATCATCATCCTTTCTTCTCGAGGTCCTACTGAAACATTCACCCTGTTGCATAGGAAAAAGTTTTACATGCTACCTTTTGAAGATTCACGATTGAGTATTGAAATAAAAACAAGGAACATTACATTAAAGTTGCATCATTTGTATCAACTTATCAAAATGTTAGCTTTTAAATGTTCTAAATCAATTACATGCCTCAAAACTTTGGGATAAAACTTTTAAATAGAACACCCAAAATATAAGTTTTTACTGTTGTAAGGTATTTATATTCTCTCCCTCTTTTTTTGTCATTGAGAGTAAGGCAAGCCAGGATTCTTGCAAGACAGCACACTGACATTATAATAAAAAATCGTGTCTTTATTAGAATTCAACAGAGCTAGTTAATTGCCCAAAAGAGTTTATACCAAGCGTTTTAAGTTGAGCAAGAGCCCAAAATGCATAACTTAAGCCTTCCTGTTCCTTCTGTACTGTCTATCATTTTTCCTTACAAACTAACTCATAATACATCAGTTAAAACCATCTTAGAAACTCAGAAACCACAGGATCTACGTTAATGCCAAAGCAAACCACCAATCAAAACTAAGCAGAAGCTTACATTGGAAGAACTTACACTTTTTTGAATAAGTAGGCTCTCCCTTTACCACAGCTGAATCTCTGATGCATGAACAATGTAAAGTCAATAGAACATGAAGCGTATGGTCAAATTAAATACAAACACTATATAATAAAAGAACAAGAAGATGTCATTCACTTTCTTGGGAGACCCCAAAATAACCCAATTTAAATGCAGAAGCACTAAGTTATAGATGCCATTGCCGTCAAGGCTTGCAATTTGTTTAAGAACTCAATTTTCCTTAAAAAGCAACTGATTACATGCAGCTTCACATCAAGTTAAGCATCATGTGGGTCAACAGATAATTGATATTATAGCACTTGACCAACTTTACAACAAAAGAAATCCACTCAATCACTGAAGTACAACCTATAAATGACACAATATCCTAATCTCCTAGCACCATCATCACAACCGAAAACCTAAAAATACAGATAGAAAATAATTGCTCCATTCAGACAAAGTTTGCACTCCCCCCTTTTTCTTTTCCAATCGAGGTTCTGAATTGTGAATTGTGGTCACTTCGGTTGCAGGTCTTTCCGACAATTGCAGTCGCTTTCAGTATAATTACTTAACTACAACCATTCTGGATTGCAAACGTTGTAAAATGCGATAACAAATCCGATCGTATTGCAGCACAACTGCGGCTGTGCTGTAATGTTTATAACCCTAATACCAACTCAAACTTATAGCTCCTAAACAACGATTTTAAACAATGAACAAGCTAATTCGAGTACTTACAAAATGAAACAACACAAAAAAATTCTTAGACAGTGAACCAGATCTGATTCATGAGACCAATACTTTTTTTATTCAGAAAAAAAGAAAAGAAAGATTGAGATGGGTACCCGAGAGAGGACATCATCAGAGAGTGCGAGAGGACAGTCACAGTGTTTGCATCTATAACACCTACCCTCCAACTCCACCATAAAAACCCTTCCCATTCCTTTTCTTAACCTACTCTTAGTATCTGCTGTACCTATTGCCAAACAAAGCGTTCTGTTCTAATTTGGACATTCACGGTGGCTTAAGACGACCTCTATCATTCCCCGACACGTGGCGGTCCCAAGAACTCTTTGGTACCGGCTAATCCCGGATTTGGAGGCACCGCATGGTTTAGGACATGATAAAGAAACCGTTGTCCTTCTGCTTTCTCCCTTGTTCAACCGGCCACTTGGAGAACATTCAACCGTTGTTAGTCTATCTCATATTTTCTCCATTTTCCTTTCGTTGCTTTTATTTATTTCGAATATTATGGATTTCTTAATAATCTATTAAATATATTCCTCCTTTCATTAACTTATAAAATATATATTATATTTCTCACAATAACCCTATTAACAATGTTTAAATACATCTTAACATTATACTCTATTTTCTAAAACTCTTTATAAAATTTGGCTACATCCAATATAATTTTTATTTTATATGATTTTTCAAAACTTTAACGTTTATTTTAAAATTTTGAAACAATATATTAGATTATTATTAATAACTCTAAATTTTTTGATAAAGATTTGAAGTATTAAATTTAGAATTATTAATACTTGCCATGATTACTCGGCAAAGCTATTTTCTTTTTTCTAAATATATAATTTAGTCAAGAAAAAAACCTATATATTTCTTTTAGGGTACCTTTTGTTCAAAAATTTCCTTTACGCGATCTATAAATAAATAAATCATCGGTTCCTTTTTATTATTAACCCATTATGAGTTATCATTATGATCTGTAAAAGAGATTAAAATTCACTACAAGAAAAGGACCCTTTCTGCGTCTTTTTTTAAACATCGCAGAATTTATTTAACCGTTGTAGAAAATTATGAACGACGTTTATTAAAACGTCGTAGAAGGTGAGGTAGGCAATAGGGATCTGCGACGTCTGTTGCTAAACATTGTGGAAGGTATTGATATTCTATGACGTTTTTGTAGACGTCAGGAAAGGTGTGGGTATTTTGCGACGTTTGGAGTAAACATCATGAATTGATTAGGTTTAACGACATGTAAAGGACGTCGCAGAAGATCCACATTCTGCGACATGTATGATGACGTCAGGAAATGTATCGTTATTTTACGACGTTAGAAGTAAACGTCACTGATTGTTTAGTTTTAACGATATTTACTGGATGTCGCAGAAAAGGTACTTTCTGCGACGTCTTGTTGAGAAGACTTCGTGGATTGTCAAATAATTAATAAATGTTATTTAACTGAAAAAAATTATTTAAAATATATTTGCCAAATTTTTTAATAATGATTTAATATAAATTATAATTTCTTAATTTGTTTTCATTTATTTGAATATTTAAAATTTTATAATTAATCAATTTTAATTATTAATTTTGAAATTTTCAATTTGCCAAAAAATTTTATTTAATAAATTGAAATATAATTACTTTTTTAGTTTAAATTTGTTTTAAATTTTTTAAAAAATGTTTATAATTTTTTGCAAATGTAATATTTAACAAAATTTTAAAATAATATTTATTTAATAAAAAATAAATATTGTTTATGAAATAAATTTATTTAATAATTTATCAAAATTTGAAAATATCATTAATTTTAATAATTATTCATGTATAACAAAAATTGAATACATGCAAACAACGACTTATTATTTAACTGCAATTCCCAAACATGTCATAATACGATAATTAAAATAAAAAAATGTCATAAGTGTTTAATATATCAATATGAGTACATGTTTAGTCTAAACAAACATTATATGTAGAACATAAAAGTTGCAAGAACTTTTTTTGCTGTTCGACTTCAGAAGTTAATTGATCCTGCATTTCTTTAAATTGTTTAGTCAATTCATCGAATTGAGATTATAACCGCTGATTAGCCCTCTTTGACTCCTCTAATTCGTCTCGAAGTCTTTTTCTGATCGAAGTATTCCCTTTTGGTCGAGGCCCAATTCCCATGCCAACAACGTAATCTGATCTAGTGCCTAAGACTTTGTCACACAATTCATCCACTGTCATTGGATGACCTTGTTTTATTGAATGTGTCATTCCATGACACATTAATTCCTAGAAAAGTAAGAATTAATTACATACACATTCTCATCTAACAAATAATTGTAAATGAACTATGTACTCACCCATTTTGCTTTGCATTCGGGAGTTGTCCATTGATTTTTGCTTTCATTATAATGAGTGTGATACCATAGCTTCATCCGGTCACACTCTTCTCCATCCTTGTCACTCTGTTGTAAAAAAAAATTACTAGTAATTCTTTTCATAAATTTTGAAATGTCAATCAAAGTAAAATACAATTTAAAAGATAATAACTCACAATCTCATGTCGTATCGCTACAAAGGCCTTGGAGCCGGAATTTGGTGGACATTTGACCTAACTCCTTGCCATTTTAGCTTTTTGACTTTTTTCCTAATCATACACGTAGCAAAATTTATTATAACATCTATAACTCACAGTTCATAAATACTAAAATATAATTAATTATCAAAGAAGTTGTGAAATAAAGTTTTTTTATCAAATAAAAACTAACCTT
>JANSVA010000002.1:25905223-25924565 GCA_025504915.1 Erythroxylum reticulatum | reverse complement strand
ATATTTACTAGTACTTTTTAAATCTTAATAACTTTTATATTATATTGATTATTATGATTATCAATACAGGCATTTAGATATTTTAATAATACTTATAGGCTATATATATAATGAAAAGAGGTATTGTAACTCACTCATCTTAATTACGCTAATGATTTAATGATGTTTTATGTTGCAGATCAAAAGTCAATATCAAACTTGCATAAATCTCTAATGGTGTTTTGCAGAATCTCTTGCTTGAAAGTTAACTTTCTGAAAAGCAAGATGTACTTTGCTTGGGATGTCTCTAATACTGATAATTTGCTGGGGATATTTGGTTTGAGCATTCAAGGTCTTCCCTTCAAATATCTGGTGGTGCCTATATCCCCAAAGAACTTGAAATACCATGATTGCTTAATGTTGTTGGAACGATATAAAAGCAAGATTAATGACTGGAAGAACAAATTTCTTTCTCATGCAGCGAGGGTTCAACTAATTATTTTAGTTATAAACAACACACACT
The DNA here is from genome assembly GCA_025504915.1 of Erythroxylum reticulatum. Lineage (NCBI taxonomy): Eukaryota > Viridiplantae > Streptophyta > Magnoliopsida > Malpighiales > Erythroxylaceae > Erythroxylum > Erythroxylum reticulatum. Next base: position 25,924,063 of record JANSVA010000002.1, on the reverse strand, counting down.
AGCATTGGAGATCAAACTTAGTTGTTTTAAAGAAAATCATTAAAGATATTGAAATATGCATCAAGAATTTCCTCTAGTATGGAAAAACAGAAGATTCTAAGGGGAATAAGCTGAAATGGGACCATCTTTACTAGAGGAAGCAAGGAGGGATGTGACCAGTTTCTTTTCAGCTGATCCAAACCAAGATATTGCTAAGAGAATTTAGAAGGTTCTCAATGATAGAGAGGCTTTATGGTGCAAATGGATAAATGCCTAATATTTGAGTAATTCCAATTTTTGGCAGTTAGAAGAGAAGATGGAGTATTCTTAGATTTGGTTTGACGATTGGACACCTCATAGTCCATTAATTAAGACAACTGAGCTGCACTATCTACTAGGTAAATGTACAATTAACACTAAGGTCTCACACATTGTTGTTGACAATGAGTAGAAAATCATAGGAAGGGGAGTTGACAAATTTCAAGATCATCTCCCTAGATAAATGCCTAATTCATTCACTAAGAATAAAATAATCTGGTTTTTTAGCAGTAATAGAGAATTCACCAAATCTTCTTGCTTAAAAACTATAAGACTTCATTATCTGAGTGTTCCTTGGTATAATATAATATGGTAAGGATATTTGATGCCTAAAGCTTCTTTTGTAACCTGATTTGTAGCTAAAGCAAGGCTAAAGACAACTATAGATTGAAGGGTTCTTCTATAATAAAGGCAATGATGCAACATAAAATCAATTTAGTTTTCCCTGAGAATAACTGGGCAAATATTTTGGTTTGGGCTGAAAATCTCTATAAAAGGATTAGAGAAAATAGGAAATGTCTGAGCCTAATGGTAACTTGTTCTGTCTATTCAATTTGAATTGAAAAGAATCTTCAAGGTTTTCATACAGACAAATATGATGTTGCCAATAGAACTAATTATTGGATTAGAGAGATTTTAATTGCCAACCAAGTTACTAATATCTTAAGTTCTTCTATGAAGCATAATTGGGTTTTGGAGAAATCAAGCCTTGCCTGTTTTTATTAATTTCTAGGTTTGATACGAGGAATGGTTTGCAAAAAAATATTTTATAACTATTATTCCTACAGTCTTGTAACTTCCTTAATTGCCTTTTGGAAATTTCAAGGATATTTATTTGTTTATCTTCTAAAAAAAGACATGCAATAAAGTGAAATGAAATGTTTATGCATGGTGAACCTTTTAGGACATCAAATTGACAATGTGAGATTACAAATAGTGATACAAAATGTGAAATGACCTTGATGAGCATTGATTTTCTTTTGTTCTTGGTTTTATCTTCATTTCGTCAATTGCAAACTTCAAAATTTTCTTTTATTAACTTCATAAACTATCTTCGAGTTTATGGCTTTATCTTGTTATTATATTGCTTTTCATGAAAATAATAAACTCATTAGTAGTAATTATATTTTGTTATCATAAAAAAAATCAATTGGAACCTCCCTTGGTTCAACAATCTCCCGGTTTCATGATAATGATTAGAGCATAAACAATTACCAAGATAATGATTAACACCCTTTTAATTTGTGCATAAAATGTAATTCAATATCAAAAACATAATTTAACATTAAGAAAAAAATTCAATATCAAGAAGAAAAGATATATTCAATATCATATAAATATCCATACATCTAGATATCATAAATTTACTCAAGATATCACACAAGGTGCAATAGTAACAAAATAATCACTCCCCTAAATTTCATCACTCCACCTAAATATAATACCACCAATCTATCTGCCCCTTTTTAGAATCGTCAAAAAGAAATCAATTATTTAAAAATGCATAAATTAAAGTGCCATGCATCATGCTAAGTTTGTTAAAAAAAGCTAAATAAATTTGATTGAGATTCGTAAACTTATTCAGGAAAGAAGGTTATTGGACATTTAAAGGTCAAAAAGGGCAATTTTAATAGAAGCATCCTTAACAATATCTAAGTTTGAAAATTCCCAATTTTAGTATTAAGACTAAGTTTAAAAAAATCAATTAAAGTAATAAATGTAAGTTTTGATAAAATTACAGGTTGAAATTATAAAAAAATGATGAGCAAAATTGCAATATCCAACAATTAGTTTTGTAAAAGAATGTGTAATTTTGAAAGCCCTAAAATTTGAAATAAAGAAATATGAAAAAGTGCCTAAAATACTAAAATTGACTAAAATTAAAGGTGTATCGATATAATTAAAAGGTAAGCAATCTTGACTCTTTTTACAATTTAACTATGTAAGCATTAATTTGAAAAGATAATCTACATTACGAAAAATTTTGAAAATTTTCAAATTTGAAACCTAAAAATGACAATTTTTACTTTTTTTTATTCAATATGAGATTTTTATGAAATATAAGATAGTGTTTTTTAAAGAGGAGAGTGATTTATATAGAATTTTGGAAGATATAAACAATAAAGATGAAAATTAAAGAAAAGAGGAGAAGGATAAATTGTTAAGATTGGTCGACCATATTACTCAATCGTTTGACCATATAACTCAATTGGTCGATCAATATTAATGTCTAGTTAACCATACTAACAACCAAATAAGTTACAATCTTATTAGAATGAAAGAACCTCTTAGTCAAAGGGATACTGGTCTATCACTCAAACAAATTGTTTATTCAGTGTACGCAAGTGATCAGCCATAAGAGTGACCAAACTCCTTACAAATTCATTGGAAAGAAATAACTACTTGGATAAAGTGACATTGGTTGACCACAACAGGAAATTGGTTGACCAATATCAATAATTAGTTAACCGAATTAGTGACCAAACACCTAACAAACTCATTAAAAAGCAAGGACGGTATATTTTGAGAACATTGGTCGATCATACTAAGATATTGGTTAGTTGACTACTTAACTTGGTAAAATAGCCTTTGAAATCAAATTTAAACATCAAAATATTTAGTAAATCATAGTAAAAATAATCAAGAAATATTAAAAGGGACTTTAATCACATAGAATCATGCCCAATTTTCTCTGCCTAATATGATTGATTAGTTTAGTGTAGCTATATCCCAATTGGTCTAGTATATGAACAAATTTTAATTCAATATTCCTATTTGCACAAAATCTCAAAGTTTAGTTCCAATATGTATATAAAATTTTCAATTTTCCATTCAAAGTGCAAACCTAAACATTTATCACTAAGGATTTAAAATTAAATTGACACATAATTGCAAGATTTCATTATTAAATCATAAACTAATAATTACCTTTTGTTGAAGATTACCTACAAATGATTTGAATGATAATTTTTTATTTTAATCTATTAAAAGCATCTTTTCTTTCTTACTATACTCAGTCGATTCAATAATTGGCTCTTTTGAAAAGTTTTTGATCATTCTTGTTCTCTTTAAGAGCTATTCCATATTCTATATAAATATTTTCAAGAATTTCATAGACACGAGAAGGTATATTCATCAAGATAAAAGGAAACATAAACTCTTCAAAAGTAATACGCTATTCAATAATCGTTATCTCTACTACATACAATTTGCTCTTTCTTTTTTAAATGCCCCACAAAGCAAGGAAATCAACGTGTTTTAAGTACCCAAATGAACTTAGATCCTTATCTGTTAGTCTCTTTCTTCTTTTCATCCTACTTTTAGTCTTTTTTTTTTTCCTTTTCAACCCACTTCCATTAAAGGTTTGATACTTTCCATTGTTTAATAAAAAATATATTACATACCATGCTATATGAGTGATGATGGTGCATAAATGCATTACTTCGCATTTTATATGTGTATATGCAATGAGGAATATTGCTTTGGACATAAAACGTTTTCAATGTTCTCTTAATATAGTGAGATGACCTATCATGATTACATGTATGATACCTACTATGAATGAAGGCTTGATGTATACTTTGTTTTTTACATCAAAAGAGGTGTAAATAGGTTTATATATTATCATAGAACTTATGCCTATTCTTCCCTTGAGAGGGTTGAAATATATGCCTAAATTGTAAGCAATATATGACAGTATAATGTTTTCTTTTACAATTAGTCCTAGTGGACACATATGATTAAATATGGATGCTCCATACTCATTTTTCATATTATGCAATAGTTCTTTGCTATAAAAATTTTTTTCCTTTTACAAACTTAGATTTAGATTTGATTTTATTTCTATGGTTGTATCTTATTATATACTTATTATTGGAATTACTTTACGCTTCTAACATGTTTTCTAATTTTTCACTCCTTTTAGTAAATTTTAACAATGAACACTTTAGGGCCTCAACCTCCTTTTTCAATGTTTCATTCCTGTGCCTTTACGCATTTAAGTCATGATACCATAAGTATTGGGTACCCCACCCTCGTAAGACACATGCCTGACATCCTAAGTGACATCTAAACACACATCCCACAAGGATGACGTGGTCACACCAGTCAGTCACCAAAATCATAAATTGACTTCTTTATAAAAATTGTAGATTTATATCTCTATTTTATTTTGAAATAAAAACCATCTCATTCAGAGCTCTATAGGTTAAGATATGATTAAAAAGCCAAAGTATGTTCATAACCAATTCATACTCTTCCAACCGATGCCCTCACTTTCTTTCCATCAATATTTTTCAAATCAACACCAACGGCTATCAATGTTTATGGAGAGATAGAGGAATGTTTAGGAATCTATTGGTTCACTAATCACTTCCTTTGAAGGTTAGATGACAAAGTTATGGCTAAAAGAATCAAACATGTTCAAATCTAAAAAACCCTTCAGGTGGTGAAACATTAGAGAGGTTACGAGGTGTGATCGCACCTTTCCTTGTTGTGATCACACTTGAGGCTACCCTCAGGGTGCTGGATTGCACCCTGCTTCCTCTCGATTGTGACCGAGGTTTTTATACATCGTGTTTAGCATCCCTAACTTATAATGATCATATCTCTCAACTTCGATGTTCAAAAATTTCATACTTTATATCGTTGGAAAGCTAGAAAGATAAGCTACAACTTCCCAACAGACAACTTTGTCTAATTCTTTCTAGATTAATATAGTTTAGTCATGGAAGTTGGAGTCATTATTCAAACTCTAACAACAATTAACAACTCAACAAAGAAGAATATAAACATACCCTACCACATGATACATATGCACATACCCAAAATAAACTTCTTAAATTCTCAATCTCATTGCTAAATCAAAATGAAGTTCATACATAGCTTTAATTGCATATCAACATTTCATTGTTGGCTTAATACAAAAATACATGCGAATGCTTGTGTCTGATATGCTGCTAAAGCTACCCGAAAGTGATTGAACTAACTTAGTGACTAAATGTTAACTATCTCGGAGTTTGTCCAATTGCCTTGCAAAGATCAACAATCTTTTCGTTCTGCACCTGAGGAGGATATAATGGGATAAGCTAAAAAGCTCAGTGGCTAATATATTTATAGCCATTGGCTACACAAACTTGACAAAGTAAAATGAAAATGCACAAACAAATGGCTTGAGAGTTCGATGGAATGAAATAGAGAAACCGAAGTTTACACTATTAACAAAATAAGTCCATTTTTCAGATCTCATATGCTACAAGCGAGCAGCCGAGAGAAGGCTTTTAGGTCAATGTGCACGTGACTAACGAAATAGTTTCTATCTTGCCTAAGCACAAGCAATTCTATGCTCAATTCAATCAATCACATATTCATATTCTCATGCTTCTTATACTCTTTCTTCTTTCAATTATATCAAAATTTCATACTTTTTAAAGGCATGACATAAAACACATCATAATACATTTTCCACAATCACAACAATTTAAATCCAATCAAGTAAGCATATACACACTCATATAAGCAAATTGCCCATTTATACAATAACATAAACACATTACCCACCTAATTGGATTGTAAAATCCAAGTTCAGATGTGCCTTTCCTCTTGCTCTTGGATAGGGTTTCCTTCATTTCCTAAAATAACCAATTTATTACTCAACACAACATTCCCATAGAATTTCATAAAGTTTCAAAATCACAAAATGACAAAAAATCAAACTTAAACTTGACATACCTATAGTCTATCTAGGTTAGAAAGATCAAAACCTAGTTTAGAAACCCTAAAAATCAAATGGGTCTCTTGAATCATCTTCTTTTTCCCTTCATTCCCAACACATAACCCATTCTCTTCCTAACTCCTTTTTTTAACCAAACAAGAAGAAAAGTAATGAAGTTTACCTTAACAAGATTATTTCCTCTTCTTTTTCTTTTTCTTCTTATTTATTCCTCGCCCACGATTTTCTCTTCTTCTTCCCTGGCTTCCACGATTTTTCTTCTTCTTTTCTCTTCTTTAACTTTTTTCCTCTTTCTCTCCTCTCTTCCACAACATTTCACTCTTCTCTCTTCTTGCTTCAAAACCATTCTTTTTCTTGTCTTTCCAATTATACCCCTCATTTGTTTAGTTCTCTCAATTTTGCCCTTCATTTAATGTAATGTCCATTTTGTCCCTTCTTTTGTCTCTTATAGCCATTACTCTAATTTGATACTAGCATTTCCATTCTAATTCTAATTTCTACTTACACTTACTAAATTAATGGACTCAATTCTAAAATAAGTAAAATAATCAATAAAAATAAAATAAAAAATTTCAAGGCCCAACATTAAACATTAAGGTTAAGTTGAATTAGGTCAGGTTAGGTAGAAGTTGGGTAGTTTGAGCTTCAAGTTGACCAAAACTTAATCAATTTTGGACTTAGGTACGATAAGTTAGGCTCTATTAGAATTTGAACTTGGCTCAAGCCACATCTTGGGGGGTTCAGGCTAGGTTGGGTCAATGACAAACCTAACATAGCCTATTTATATCCCTAATTACTACATTCTAATACTATTTAGGACATATCCTAATCAATGGTAGCTCAATCAATAGTTATAGGTATGGCTTGAATTATATTGAGGTAGTTAAGTGGCCAATATATAATTTGTCACCACGAAGTAATTAGGAACAACCTTATATTATTCTCAATTAATATTAATTGAAGAAATCCTTGATTAATATGGAATAACAATTTGAAAATAGTTTTTAGATTAAAATAATCAATTACTATTATTAGATAATTAATTTGATTGGACTCAAATAAAGTAGACATTAATTCTATACTTTATGTTTGATCAAAATATTATATGATGAAAGGACTGAATTGTGCAAAATATTATTCATAGAAAGAATAGTTAAATCCACTTTGATATCCTAATATTTTGGTAGTGATGATGTGTTGTTAAACGTCAATCTTGATTTAAGAATATAAATTGTTTAATTGGTGAATTAAAAGTTTAATTCATCTAATTATAACTGCAATTTATGATTATAATTTATATTCATTATCAACATATTCAAGAACCTATTAAGTCATCATACACAAAGAACGGTTAAGGAGAGAAAATGTAAGTTAATCTAGTTAGACTTCATGGTCTAATTTAAGAAATTTTATAATTAAATATAAGATGTTTGATAAATAAAGATCAATATTATATGTTGGATCTTATATGGACCTATTTGATTCTTAATTAGAATTAGTTGTAATTCTAGTTAAAATTTAATTAAAATTATAATAATAATTCAATTAAATTAATAAAAGGTCTAAACCTATTATAAATAAGCATAGGCTCTATATAAGCTAGTACTCTTGATTTACCCCTATTTACACCACTTATAATGTTCTCTCAATTTATTCATAATGATACTATTAGAGGCTGAATACTTGAATTATTATTCTAGTTTTAAACATAACCTATGGATTTAAAGGGAATTAAAAAGTATAAAATTAATTTCATAATAAGTTTTGGTTTATAATACAAAACATCAAAATCAAAATCACAGACTCAAAAACACTTGCCTATATTTCCCAAGAATATATAATCATAAGCAATGATGAATAACTTTCAAAAACCATAGCAAGAACTTAACATTCAATGCTTCTACTCATGATCAATCAACATTCATCACCTTTAGAAACTGAACAATCTAGAGGTAGACTTGGAAAATGTGTTTAAATAAGATGTATTCATGGGTGCACTCAAATACCATTCATAATCAAGACATTCCACAACTTTGCACATCTTTTCATTTCTCCATTATTAAGGGTCACATGCAAAATCATGAATCAAAGGACTTTTCAAGGTTGTAATGTAGGCAAGGATAAGGTGAGATGTGTTTGGGTAAAGTAACATAAAAGCCATCAAGCTAGTGAAACAAGAAAAACACAATATAACATCAAGTGCAAAAACTAACATTCATTCAACACTAGGCACCATCAATTATAATGAATACAAAAACTACATTTCACAGCTCAAATTCAATCTCCCACACCACAAACCATATAAAGCATAACTAATTAGAAGGGTTCACTCATAAAAATTGATGATATCAATACATTAAAACTATAAGGAATGATCCTTCAAAGCCACATCTACCTTATATACATTATAAGAAAATCACTCATTCAATACAAATTAAGATGGAGAAATAATCATAAATAAATTTTCAAAAAAATGTATTTCCTCCTTGATATTTTTATTCAAACATTTTTTCTTTCTGTTTCTTTTCCTTTTTCTTTTCTTTTACTATTCTCTTTTTCTTTCTTTCTCTTTTCATTTGAAAATTGAAAGAAGCTACATCAACATGGAAATTTCATTGATAAGACATAAAATAACATCCCAACAATTATAACCATCCCACACATATGCACACCCACACACTTATACTCTTGTACATCCACAATCATTAATAATTCTCCACTAGCTTTAAGGCTTGGGAGGGCATTTGGTTAAGTTTAAAGCATGTGATGTGGTTAGCACTAAAAGAAAGACTAATAAAGCTCAAGGGGGCGAAACAAAGGGAAAATTCAGATTAGCATAAGCTATTTGGCTAACGTAGTTTATGAAAAGAAAGAAAGCTTATATCATTTCCACGTTAATGCACGTTATAAAAATGTGGTTTTAAATAGAAAATCAAAGCAAAGTTAAGATGTACATATCATGAATGTCTCATAAGCAAAAGACAATGTGACTAATATGAATGTGTCAGTCTATACAAGCTCAAAATCTCACTGGCTTGTGTCTACCACCAGTCATTACTCTTCTAAAGATAATGCACATTGACCAATCACAAGACTAGAAGCACATGCTAAAGTTGCAATGGATTCTTCTAGTCAATTCACACTTTAATCATAACTATATAATCGCAGAAGCAATAGAAAAAGAGAAACTATTTATATGTTTCTTTGGTTCTCTCTCTCTCTTATTGAAAACTTAAAAACATTTAAAAACAAACAAACTTAGAAACACACGCGTACATAAGAAAGAAATGCGAAAATGTAAAGGAAAAGAAATTAAATTCCCTTGGGTTGTCTCCTAAGAAGCGCCTTCGTTTAGTGTTGCTAGCTAGACTCCATACTTTCCTTATGTGAGAAAATTATGATCTTCAGGTGTCACATGCTCTTTCTCCACTTAACGTTAATGCGTCATAATGCTAGGTAAAATAAACTAGACCTACAATTATTGTAGTGGAGTCTACGTTGATCCTATAGAGAGTGTGTATAAAGCTTTTTGAAATGAAAATAATTGGTGTTTAGCTTATAAGGGGATTTGGTTTAATTTCGAGTAAGAAAATAAAGTGAAACTAAACTAAAAAATAATGAAATTGATGAATTCATTAGGGACCCCATCATCAGTTCTATCTTGACTAACACTCAATTAACAAAGTTTATTGAATTATTGTTCTCTTACCTCTCCTAATGACTATTAATTGTAGGTTAACAATAAGCTCTACTAACTATAGTTTTTTGTTAGGTCGTGTTTAATTAAAAGAGCAAACTAAACCTAACTATCAAACAACCTAGAATATGATCTCTAGATTTAAATGGATAGCCATATTACAAATTAGGAAAATAAATTAATCAAGGTAACAACCACAAAACATCGGGTCATTTAGCCTAGGTTATGTTATGCCTAATGATTCGACACCAATCGAAAAGACAACAATTACGAATTGTCTCCCTAATGACCCGAAATCATTAGTTGCTACAAAGGATTCTCAACATAACAATTATAGATTATATTGAAGATTCTAGCAATAGGTTCATAATAAAACAATCCAATAAACGCATTAAGACCATCTTAACACAATACCCAAACAATAAACATAGGATAACACAATTAATCCCCTAAAGAGAGAAAGAACAACAAAATAATGAACGATATGCTTAATCGGGTTCTTTGGCATCGATGTCTCCTCTGAACTAGCTTTGAAAAGCTAACCCTCCATAGGTCTCCAAAGGAATGGAACTTTGCCCCTTCTCTTCTTCAAAACTTAGAATCTTTACTCCTAGAATGAAACAAATGAAACATGCTCTTTGTCGTCACACAACATCTCATCTATAATAAAAAGTTAGGGTTTTTTTGGGTGAGGAGGTAGTGTCTCAAAGATGTGAAAAACTTCTCACAGGGTTGAGAAGTGTCTCACAATCGTGAGACATCTTGTTTGGGCGTGAGAGGTGCCTCATGCCCATGTAAGCCATGAGTCATTTCTTGCATTCCCCTTTTAATGTTTTTGACATATAATCATCATCTTCATGCATTTTCTTGTCTCTTCTTGCTCTATGAAGAAAATTGATTATGAATCTTTAAAAAAGACTCAAATATTAACTCACTTTAACTTTTTCACTTTCGAATTGTACCTAAAACCTTGTATAAACTAAAGTGATTATCTTAAGCATTTTCATATCATTAATCACTACGTGTTATGAAATAAATGTATAGTCAATTAAGCACATAACAATAATACATAGTTTATTATATCTGTAGACTAATGATGTAACATCGGACTTTCTAAGCCCTTTGGTGATTGTTCTGTATTTGGAGATACTACAACATATTGGTATATAGATGGTTGTATATAAGTTCAAAGATGTATTTGAATCCTTTTTGTATTTATTCCAATGATTTATAATGTTATATGCCCTTACATGAACTTAGAGTTCATCGGTATGGGAAATCTTGGAGATTTCCGACATATAAGTTTTTAAGTGTGAAAAACTAAGTCCATTGGATGGATATGACCATGGTGGTTAAATTAAATGTGTTTTAATGCCTTATAGGTGATTATACATGATTTATAGACTTATTGGACACTTAGCTTAATTGGAAAAGTTGATGTACATAAGGACTTATTTGCAAATTGTTAAAAATTAAAGGGCTTAACAGCAATTTTTCAATTCTTAGAGGACCAATTCGTAATTTTATAAATTTAAGGGACTTAATTATAATTCTAAAATGTCCAAGGAACAAAATAAAAATAAAATTTTCGCTGATTCCTAAATTTTGAGCTTAATTGTAAATTTAGGAAAAGTTTGGAGGGTAAAATGATAATTTCACATAACCTAAGGGCAAAATGGTAAATTCACCATATTTTGGTCAAAGAAGGGTCAATATTCTAGACCATTCTCCATGTAAGGTCGTGCATCCCAATAGTAAATACTTAAAACATGTTGTTTTAATTAAAAGAAAGGAAGAAGAAAGGAGAAGAGAGGAAGAAGAAGAAGTTTTGGCCATCACCTAGAATTTTACCATCTTTTTGATTCCTCAACCTCAATCACGGTGTTCTAATCTAATTTGGGGTCAAGGAACTCAAATCTATCGTTAGATTTAATAAATTTTGAAGGATTTGAAGATATCATTAAAGGAAAGTAGAGGTAAATTTTGTCTCATCTCTCTCTACATTATGATTTTGAGTTTGGTATTAAGATATATTGTTCTCCATGCTTGAATATGCATGAAACATGGTTTAGATGAATGAAATGTGTCATGGAGAGGATTCTTTAAGTTAAAACCAAAATTTTCCCCTTTACGTGAAAGTTTGTGAATTTTGAATATCTTTTGAAATTGATGGTCTAAATGAATTTTATGGTGTTAATTATACATGTATGATGTTAATTGATGATCAAGAATGAAGAAGATGTGTGTTGGTTAAGGTTAGGTCAAAATGATGGAGAAGAGGTGGATTAATATAATGAGTTGTACAATTGATAAACTGTAGCTTAAATGAAGGAAATTTGTTTGAATGGAGTGGTGGAATGTGTCATTGATTGGAAGTGTTACTATATGAAGTGATAGCAGCATGAATTATTATGATAAAGTCTTGACAATGTGACTTGAAAATCATGCACATTAGGTGTTTGATAAAATGTCTAAGTGAACTTAGCTTAGGATCTAAGACTTTATAATGGTATACAATGGAAAACACTTCCATGTTTGCTTAGAGTAAACTTGAAATGTTGCCTAGATTGATGAATAATGACCTAATATGCTTAGATAAAGATGTGCTTAATTATGTTATGAAATGAGTAAGTTTGGATTAAAGGCATTAAATGCCTTAGAACATGCAAAAGAGAAGCTAATGTGATGGTTTATAAATATGAAATTTATGTTTACGTAATATTTTCATCGTATGCCTTTTTATGTATAAAGGCTTGGAGCTATGAATCAAGGAACTCATATCGAGGATTAATGAAGTTAAGGGAGTGAATATCTTTTTTTGAGGTGAGTTGGGGAACCATAGTTCTCATATGGGATTAGATCACACTAAGACATGTATGATGACTTGTATGTGAATTTTGAACCTAGGTAATGCATAGTAAAATTGAATTTTGAATAGATGCTAATATGCTTATGTATTTATAAAATGACACTGTTTTGAACAACTTTACATTTGGAGTACAAAAGATTACTTTTATTTCATGAAATAATGTTTTTGAGGTTTCATATGCATAATTGAGTCATATATGCTGTGTGTATTTGTTCTCTTTTGGCTTAAAGCCATGGCACAGTTTCATTTTATCAGTTGGACCAATAAATAAAGGCATAGTGCCTCACTTGATTTTATACTTCATAATTGTATATGATTTGTTTTGTTATTGGTGAGAAAATGATTGGCCAATCGTATGCTGGCACAACTGATTAAGCGACTATCATACCCTTGATGCTGGTACATGAAAGTCGAGTCGCTATATTGACACTTTTCTATAGGACTCGCCGGTGATTCCACACCTAGGGTCTAGACACCGACGAGGTCATCATCTAGGGTCATGACGCTCTTGTTGACTATAGTCTAGACTCACTATGGATGAAAGTCAAGTCAACATCGAGTATCGGTGCGTGTGCATATTAATTTGGCCAAATAGTGGTGTCACATATGATTATTTTGGCTTATCCTCATATTAGTTTTCCTATCGATATTTGATTTATACATATGATGTTTTTATGCTTTTGTGTACTGGAACTGAAACCTATGTTCACCAGATAAGTGAGTTAATAGGCTGGGCCTATATGGTTCCTAACTAGTATACGTTGAGTCATAGGTTGGGCCTATGGGTTTTCTATATGATATATATTCACTTCATAGCTTATCTACACCGTCTTGGTATGATCGAATTCTATTCGTGTTATATGTTTTTCCTACTCACTGAATACCTAGTGTACTCACCTCCTCCGCTTTCCAACCATGTAGGTTAATTTAGTAAGCTTGAAGCTCTGAGTAAATAGTACAGTCTTTTGAAATTTTCGAGGTATTACCACACGTAGGTAGTTTCCTATTTTATACTTTTATGGTTTAGTGGCTCATGAACTGTGTTTATGTAGATACACTTTATAATTTTGGAAATTAACTTTTGATTGCCTTGTGTTTTATAAATGACTTTATGTATAAATCTTTCGATACTGTTGTTAAGATTGCCTTGAGTGGACTTTAAAGTCCTGAAGTTGTGGTTGGATGTGAATATAGAAGTGTATTTGAAATTGTTTGCAGCTTTTTGGGATTTTTAAAACACAACTATTGTGTTGCCTGAATTTAAAAAAAAAGAAAAGAATAGATATTCAGTTGGCCTTGCATAATCGGACTAAGGATACCGTGAGTGTCCTTAGCCCAGTTATACGACAGTTGTCATGAGCCCGATATGGTACCGGGTCATGACACATTATGTTATAGAATTAAAGTGATGATGACTTTTAAAAAATTATTTAAAAAAATTCTTTCATTGCATGTGATGAGATTACGTCCTAATTGCCTAATAATTTAGGTAATGAATAGATACTATATGAATGGAGACAAGTTAATTTTCTAAATCTTTGATGAATCTTTCTAAAATAATATGAAGTTTGGGAATAATTCTAAAGTTGTAGTTATGGGAAAATGATAAATAATTATTCAAACCAAAGGATTACTCAAATAATTGTGAGATGTCCTTTTTATTCCATATTTAAAAACTAATCTTTTAAGCATTGATCAATTGTAAAAGAAAATTTATGAGATTTTTACAAAGGATATAGTATACAAAATTAAAGGTGACAATTGAGCTTAACTAATCAAGTCAAAATGATTATTAAATAGAATGTTTCGTCCATATGTTTATAATATTGACCATACATGTGTTTAAATAAAACTAAAGGAGATACAGTTTTTGTAAACAGAATAATAGTATAATGTTAAATATAATTCAAAGATAAAAGGGTTAACTTAGATCATAATATTTTCACCAAATTTTTAATCTAAATCCAAACATTTTTATATATTAGAAAATAAAAAAAACATATCTATCATTGTTTATGGGTCTCTCACCATATGTATATTCTATATGGCAGATGAGGCCCAAAAAATAATTAAAAAAATCTTTTTCTCTCTCTCCCTTCTCTCTCTTTCTCTTCAACTCTTCATTTATTCCCTTTACTTCTTTCTATTATCTTAATTGCCTTCTCAAGCAACATACTACTAGCCACCAGTCATTCATTTTCACCAAATGTAAAAAGCACCAGATAACGAGATCACATACAAGATTTTAAAGCAACTCTACTTAAGGTGCATTAAACAGTTATTATAGTTCTTGTTTACTCATAACTTAATGAGAGTGGCCAAGTGGGAGATAATATGATGTTACTACTGAAAATAATAACATGCCAAGCTATGAAGCTCGCAAAGATATTTTTCTAAGAAAGCCTACTTATATAGAATTTTTGTTGGAACTAATTGTTATCAGCCCTAAACTTAATCTATCCTTTAAAGTTTGGTATATGATTAATTCTATATTTGATGGGTTAGATAAAATCATTAGATGTCGAAGTAGATATATTGCTTATAAAGTTTTATGGACTCAAGGGATAATGAATGTCTTCGTGGAGTCTGACTATGAACTAGCCATTAAGCAAGTTTTAAATGGAGAAGCTATGAATGGCAATGTGCACCTAGTATGTGCCCAAGGAAGCTAACCAATGTGCAGACTTTATTACAAAGTGTGCTCATTGTCTTATGAATGGTTCTCATGTTTTGCTCTATCCTTCGCTTAGGTTAGGAGAGCTTTTGATGTATGATATTCAAATTCCTCATAGTGTTGAGTAGTTTCTAGGTTTGTTTCCTTTTTTTAATATAGAGAGGGGTTTAACCCTATTTTCTATTAAAAGCATAATAAGTTCAGAAATCTTGAAGAAAGAATCCCCAAGGCTATGTTTGTTTGGACGTAATGTTTTTAATGAAATGGAATGATTTATAATGGAATGAAATGTAAATGGATGTAATATTAGAAAATTGTTATTTAGGAGCGATGGAAGGGTTTATAATGTAACATACGGATAGAATATACTTTAATGTATGTATAATAATAATGAATGACTATTCCACCCTTGATAGAACAAAACATATGTGAATAGATATAGGACATAAGGTTGAGGATATAATTGGTATTATAAAAAATTATTAAGGGAATATTAGGTATACCCCCACACTTGGTCTTTGAGCATCCTCGGGCAAATCGTCAAAATCAAAATCAAAATCAAAAACTAAAACTTTAACTCATTTTCTATATTTCTTAAGAATAGATAGCCATAAGTAAAGTGAATGACTTTCAAAACCTAAGCAAAAACTCAACATTCAAAGATTCTACTCATGATCTATCAACATTCAATATCTTCAAAAATTGAGCAATCTAATGGTAGACTAGAAAAATGTGTTTAATTAAAATATATCCATGGGTACACTCAACATCATTCATGATCATAACAATCTATAACTTTAAATATCATTTCATTTATCCACCACTAATGTTCAGATGCAAAATCACGAATCAAAGGACTTTTCAAGGTTGTAATGTGGGAAAAGGTAAGGTGAGATGTATTTGGGTTAAGTAGCATGAAAGTCAGCAAAGCTAGTGAAACAAAGCAACACTCATCAAAAACTGGGTACCGTCAGCTATGACAAATGCATCATTTATATTTCACAACCCCATTCAGCTCTCACTCACAAACCACATGAAGCATATACTAATTCGAAAGAATCACTCATACAATTTATGCCAATGAAATCATAATCGTAAACCTTCCAAGCCAACCTTTACCTTACTCAAATAACACATCTATTACAACTCTAAGAAGATGCATAAACTATAGACAACTTTTCAACACATATGCAATTCTTCATTGATACATTTATTTTAAACAATTTTTCTTCTTTCTTTTTTTTCTTTTTTCTTTTTCTTTCTTTTTTTCTTTCTTTTCCTTATAAAATTAAAATAAATTACATCGAATTTAAATGACACCCCTACACTTAGAATTCTGTACATCCACAAACTCAACAATCACAAATGTTTCACTAGCTTTATGACTTGGGTAGGACATTTATTTAAGTTTAAAAACATAAAATGTGATTCATACAAAAAGAAAGACTAAAGCTCAAAGGGGTTTATCGAGGGAAAAAATCACGTCAATAGGATAGGTTATTTAGCCAATGTAGTTTATGAAAAACAAAGAATGTCTAATCATATCCATGTTAATGCATGTGATAAAAATGTGGTCTTGAATAGAAATTCAATGCAAAATCGGGATGTACATGTCATGAAAGTCACACATTATCAAAAGACAACGAGACTACTATAGATATGTCAGTCAAATAAGGCCCAAAATCTCAACGGCTTTGTCTATCATTAGTCACTACCCTTCTAAAGATAATGCATATCGACCAATCACAAGAGCAAAAGTACATGTTAAAGTTGCTATAAAATTCTCTAGTCAATTCACACTCTAATCATGATTATATAATCCTAGAAGTAATAGAAAATGATAAAATGTTTGTTTTATTTGTTTTATTCTTTCTCTCATTTTGATTGAAAACTTAAAAACAAATAAAACAAACAAATTCAAAAACACACATGCATATAAAAAGTAATGCAGAAATATAAAGGAAAAGAAATTTACTTTCCTTAGGTTGGCTCCCAAGAAGTGTCTTTGTTTAGGGTTGCTGGGTCGACTCCTTCTTCTCCTCATGTGACAAAATTGTGATCTTCAGGTATCACATGCAGCTCCTCCACGTAAGGTAGTTCTGGATAGGGCCTTAGTTGATCATCACCCTCCTTCAGCATCTTCCTTATCCTCAACTTCTCAATCCCGATTGAGTCTATACACTCTAGAAATATTTCAAATGTCTCTTCATCTTTTTCTTTATCATTTAACTCCTCTAATCTATTATGTAAAGGTAAAGATAAGTCATTTGTGGCTTCGAGCTCCTTCTCCACTTCTTTGACACAAACAATTCATTGAGGTTTGACCTCAAAATTCTGAAGCTCCTCATCACTTTGCAATGTTTCCGCGCAAATGTCCATTGGGTACACCTCGGGTTGATACGGTTGCTCCTCTTCACTTTGCGATTCTAGGTGATCAAGACTTATTGCCATCTGACCCAATAGGTGTTCCATCCTCTGTTGGCTTGCTTTTGTCTCTTGTTGGAATTATTGCAATTCATGCTGCATATTTTGTTGTAATTGTTGCATATCCTATAGACATTATAAATTGTTGGTAGCAATATTATTAATAAGTTCTTCTAAAGATGCAACTGAATCATGTTGACTCTCCAAATCTTGGGCACTGGACCATATGCTTTTCGAAAATTGGCCTCCATCCTTCTGGAATTGTAGAGTATTCTCCTATAATTGTAAAATCAACTCTTCCAGAGATAGACCAGAGTTATGATAGGAAGCTTCTGGTCTGTACAAGAATTGTATAGACCGGAGTTATAATAGGAAGCTTCTGGTCTGTACAAGAATTGTTGTGCATCCTGTTATAGAAGTAATTATGATGATTATCCCATCCATAACAAAAGTTAGGTTGATCAGACCAAACATTGTTATAGGATTGAAAATATGAGTTATAAAAGAAATTACTCCCGTCCATATCAAAATCTTTTTTTTCAAACACGAAACAAAAATGAAAAGATCACAAAATAACAGAAAAGAAATCACTTACAAACAAATATATACAAAACACCAATTAAATAACAAACAAAAACTAAAACACCACACTCCCCAACAACGGTGCCAAAATTTGACCGCGCGTTGTTAGGCTAGTCAAAATAAAATAACTAGACTACTACGATAGTAGTGGCGAGTCTAGGTCGATCCCACAGAGAGAGTGTCTAAATGAAATTAAGTGGTATTTAGGATTAACGAAGGGGTTGGATTTTGAAAGATGAAAATAAAATAAAACTAACTAATAAAAACAAATTAAAGAAAACATGCAAAAATGATAAAAGTAGGTAATTCGATAAAGACCCGGTTCTTTAGTTCAATCTCGACCTATACCTTAATTAAGCATATTTCATTAATTTGTTGTTCTTTAACCTCTCCTAGCAACTATTAATCGTAGGTTAAAAATTAACCCAAGTTTTCCCTTATGTTTTGTTTAATTAAGATATGATTGTTAATTAAACTTAACCACCGAACAACCTAGGATACGATCTCTAGATTTAATTAGGCAGTAGCATTACTAATTAGGAAAACTGATTAATCAAGGCAACAAC
>JANSVA010000002.1:25888663-25905123 GCA_025504915.1 Erythroxylum reticulatum | reverse complement strand
GATTAATCAAGGCAACAACCACATATGATGCGTCATTTAACCTAGGTCATGTTATCCCTAATGATTACGAATCATTAGTCGCTACACATAAATTTCAAAATAATAATTACAGATTATATCGAAATTCTTTGCAATTAACAATTCAATGAACATATTAAAATCATTAACTCACAATACCTAATGGGTTCATACATAAATAACTGAACAATTATGAAAATCTAATTATCCATAAACAAAACCCAAATCAATTAACAAAGGATAACACAATCAGTTCCTAATGAGAGAAAGAAACAACAAAATAAAAAAACTTACTTAACCTGGGTCATCGGCGTCGATGTTGCCTCCGAACCACCGTCAGACTGCCTAGTCCTTCATAAGTCTTTCTCGAAAAATTGCTTCATCCCCCATCGTAATCCCTAGACAAAACACCCTTCACTACCTCCCTTCACTATATACTGTACCTTTAAATCCTTCTTGCTTGCATACTCCTCGTCTGCGTTTAACGCAGAAAACTATGTTAAATGTAAACTTGCTGCTCTCTCCTCTAGCTTCTGACGTAGCGTCCACTATTGATTGACAAGAAAAATTAACTTTCTGCCTCTTCAAAATCTTGCTCCTGTGCTTGCCTGTGACTTGGGCGCTGCTTAAACACAGTGTTGCTACATTCACACTGCCTAAATGTAGCGCACACTGCATAGACATAATGTTAACGCGTGCGTTGCTGTGTAAAATATAGCACAACCTGCAAACTTTTTATTTTTTTCAATTATGCTCAAATTTTCTTTGAACATCCTTTATTTTTGGTCTCAAATATATCATCATATTCAACCTCTTATTCAACACAAATTAAGCACAAATTAAGTATTTCAACTTGAGAATAGGATTGAAATCACATGGAAATACATAAGAAAATATAAAATAATTCAATCCTATCAAGGTAGTACAGATTTATCATTTTACATCCATTATAAATCCCTCAAATTGGAGGTAACTCAATTTTACTTTTTAGGATGGAATAAAATGTAATGTTAAACCCTCCTTTTCCATCCTATTATATTATAAGTATTCCTTGTAAATGATGGAATAATATCAAATTACATTACATTCCATTACTAACTACCCTACCAAACATAGCCTAATTGAGCATAATGTTACCTTTTCAATAAATTTCAAAATTTTGAGGACTAAAATAAGAACCTAGTCTAGCTATCAAGCATCTACCTATCGTCTACCATGCACCTCACTCATTCAAACACAAACCAAATCTCGTTGCTAATTTTTCCTGTTGCTTTCCTCTTTCTTATCGTAATGCGTTCATTATTGCGCCACTTCTTCATCGATCACTCCATTTGCTTCTTCAACAGGATCCGATACTTTTGAGCTTCTCTGTTGTGTTGCTTCTACCTCGTTGCTCCTTCTTCGTTGTTGGCTCGTTGTTGCTTCTTTATACTTTTGCTACTTCTTCATTGCTGGATTGTTATTGCTTCTTTGTGTTGCTACTTGTACTCTCTACGATGCCTCGCTTCTACTTCTCTAATCGAGTGACAAGTTATCGTTTGGAACACTAAACATAGATCCATCAACTTTAGGATAATGGAGGATAATGCAAAAGTGAGAAAAATTCGAAAACATACAAAGGAATTAAGTCCAAGTGTATGGCATACAGGAGATGTAATAGCATGTGTGACATGTGATATACAATGAACGTTACCTTCTATATTGTTTACCACTTTTGTAGTAGATAGAATAGTGAGAGGCACATATCATTCTCTCTAAAATTTAATGTACCAAATTATAAAGATGTTTTTAGGTTGAAATTTTGTTTTCCTTTTATCCAGTTTAAAGTTTTTATTTTCCTTTAATTCAATTATATGAATTTTTTGGTCTAATTATTATTTAATATAATTATGACATATTTTTAACTAATATATTATGTGAAAATTTTGTTTATTCATGTTAAACTATGACCAAAGTTACGAATATCATATCGATCCTAATATCATATTGATTTTGATATCATTACTGTACTGGTACTGGTACCAATCAATATCAGGTACCATTTCTGGTAATTTTTAAAATTTATGAAATAGTCCTTTTTAATTGCAAAATAATTCATTGTCATATTGTACAGTTATATTGTATACTTTATAAGTTTACATTAACCATGTCTCTAAAAATCATAATAAAAACAATAACCACAATTAATATGAAATAATAATAATTTTTAAATATTTCACATATAAATAATAATCAAAATTAATATAAAAAGATAATCATCATCATACGAATATAAAATTATGAACAATACAAAGTATTAAAAATATTACGATTTCATCATCTAATAAATAATAATGACATAAAATATCCAATAAAAAGAATAATAAATATCCTTAACTCTTAAACTATGACAATTTTTTATAAGAGTTCATAATGAGGAAACAACTAAGTATAAGTGAAACCTGAAACAAAAATAATTAATTACATTACATATATAGAATTTAACAAATACATCAAATATAAGTAAAATTAAAAGAAGAGGAAAAACATAAACCTAGAACTTCATTTAATCATCTACGGGAGGATACTGGCTATAATTGCACTAACCCCAGTTATAATTTGGTACAAAATCCTCATCACTGAGAGGAGCCTCACCATCATCATCATTCAAATTTAATGCACCAAATGACATGTCAATGCTTTCCCATCCAAGATTATCTTCCAAGTCATCTACATCTACCAATCTCGATTTCTCAGAAACTCAATCCGCCAAAAGATCGATATTATCAATGAAAATTGGATCTATTAAACTAATTGTGCTATTAAGAGTCCTAGTAAACAATAAAATATAATTGTTAGAAAATGATAAGAAATTATATCAAAATTAATAATGATAATAATATATATTTCCTAAAATTTTAAATTGTAACGAATGAAATCTCTTATGCTTAAACTATTCCTTTCTTGGAATGGATGAAATTCAAATATGCTCAAGTTTTGTTCATAGCTCATTGCACTCACACATTGACTTAAAATCTGAATTGCAAACCTTTGTAATTTTGGAACACCAGTTTTGAATTCATCTCATTAAGAAACTATAAGTCGTAAGATAACAAAAGTAATGATAAAAATAAAATAAGGTTATAATTAATTTTGAACAAATAAGAAAAAGGAAACAACTAATACCTAAAGAAAGTTTTTCTCTTTATCGAATAGCAATCGGCATTCCAAAATGTCTAGAAGACTACTTATAAAGCTCCATTTGTGAGCTCAAGAGATCTTACATCATTTCATAGACAACAATTGTTCTAATAGTGAATAACATTCATCTACTAACTTCAGCTTTCTATGTAAAATCCAGTCTGAAAAAGATAATAGGATTCAAAAACACCCCAGCTGTAAATAACGAAAAAGAAAGTTTCCTTTCTCATCTCTCATTGATGATTGTAAGATACGGTGTGTATAAAGAAAGCCTATATTTTTTATTAGCCTTGATTGCTTCATTTGCCTTCTCTATGACATTTAAAAAAACCCATTGTTGGCTTTTCTTCACTATTACCCAAGCGAGGCATCCTTACCAAAGATTCAAAAACTCGAATATCAAATTGACATTGAGACCAAAATTTTCTATCTTCTAATATAATTATGGAAACCTCCAATTCAGCATTAGACCTACTATGCTAAGATGCAACCTATTTACCGCTTGTAAAGTTTTGTCTTAACTATTTCTTCATTGTAACAATATACAGAAGCGATAAGAGATTTGTTGCAAATATTGTCACAACAGGATGACTCAAATGCCTACCATTGGTAAATTCCCTTCTTGTTAAATTCAACACCCATGAACAATTATAAATGAACTTGGTCATCTTTTTAGCTTTCTGTATAGTCTTATATATTATAGGAAAATACCTAGGATCCCTTATATTCTTTAGCATTAAGTTAATGCAATGTGTAGCATAAGGATTCCAAAAAAAGTTATACTTGTTCTGTAACTTTGTCTTGCCGCTTTATAAATAAGGCATTTTCAGTAATGAGCTGAACAATGTTTTTTGGCCTTACTTCATTCACAATTTCATCGAATATCTTAAATAAAGTATCAGTATTTCTAATAAGGTCAAATGCATCAATAGACTTTAAAATCATTAAGCCATTTGCATAATAAACAAAAAAATTAATAATAGGCTTTTGTCTCCTATTTGTCCTATCATCACATATGATTGAACACCCATAAGTAGCTCAATTCACTCTTCTTTCTACTAAATAACTTTTAATTTCAGAAACTAAGCAAACTCAAAAGTTTACCTCTTAAGTCATCAATATAAGGAGCTTTCTATCTTGGATCGAAAGAGGCTATAGCATCCACCATAAGCTAATAATAATAAGACTGGGAAGCATTGAATGATGAACCTATATCATACCACCATCTAGCTACTATCATGTCTACATTGTGAGCTAAATCTCTTGATTAGATGTCACTATGAATTGAAGGTTGGACTCTAAGAGTTATTCATGGTGCAAAAAAACTAGTCATCTATGTTCTTCTTTTCCTCACATTAGGTCCAGGTGTAACATTAACTTCTTCCTAAGCTTGGCATGGACCACTACCACTATCACCTTCAACATTTTCACAATCATCATGAAAACCTGCAAATGAAATTCCACCACCAATTTGATAATTCAGTCTCTCCCTTCTATCTGTCTTGTATTAGTATTCTTCAAGCAAAGTTTTCATTTGCCACTTCACATCATGACTTACTTTTTTACAGGGTTCCATATCTCTTTTAGTCCTAGCTAAATGCTTTTTTAATTGGGTGATTCCTTCACCTTTTAAATGCTTAGTACAAAACAAGCAAATAATATGGCTCCTCATAGTAGGGACCAATGCAACATGAGTCTAAGCTGGATCATTGTATCTTCCTAAAGTGTTTTGATCAAGAGAACTTGAACTTCCTTCCATTTATCTGTAAAGAGAAATGAACGCATATATAAAAATAACGAACCCATAATTTCATCGAAAATAATTCACCATATGTCAAAAACAAACAATTCAATTATTCAACATACATAATTACATAAAACATACATAAACAATTTCTATTTCTAACAATCACAAAACATACATAAACAATTTTCATTTCTAACAATTTTGAACAATTTCAATTCAAACATCACAAAACATACAAAAACAATTTCTATTTCTAACAATCACAAAACATACATAAACAAATTCCATTTCCAAAAATCACATTTTCAACAATTTTGAATGATTTCAATTCAAACATCACAAAATATAAACAAACAATTTCCATTTCCAATAATTTCAAACAATTCCATTTCTAACAATTTCGAATAATTTCAATTCAAAGTTTCAAACATTACAAAACATACATAAACAATTTCCATTTCCAAATTCCAACAAATTCTAACAATTTCATTTCTAACAATTTCAAATTTCCCAACAATTTCAATTCAACCATTACAAAACATAAATAAACAATTTCCATTTCCAGTAATTTCCACTTCCAACAATTTTGAACAATTTCAATTCAAAGTTTCATACATTACAAAACACACAAATAATTTCCATTTCTAACAATCACAAAACATACATAAATAATTTCCATTTTCATCACTTTCAAAAAATATCTATTCAATCATCACAAAACATATGTAGACAATTTCCATTTCTAGGAATCACAAAACATATATAAACAATTTTCATTTCCAACAATTTCCATTTCCAATAATTACAAAACATACATAAAACAATTTCCATTTCTAATAATCACAAAACATGCATAAACAATTTCCATTTCTAACAATCATAAAATGTACGTAAAAATTTTCCATTTTCAACTATTTCGAACAATTTCAATTCAAATATCACAAAACATACATAAACAATTTCCATTTCTGACAATCACAAAACATATATAAATCATTTTCATTTTCAACAATTTTCAACAATTTCTGTTTCTAATAATCACAAAACATACATAAAACAATTTCCATTTCCAACAATCATAAAGCATACATAAACAATTTCCATTTCCAACAATTTTCAACAATTTCAATTTAAACATTACAAAACATACATAAACAATTTCCATTTCCAAGAATTTTGAAATTTGCATTCAATACTTTTAATAAACTTGTAACAATTATATAGTTAACACATTAATTATGTACTTTAAAATATTTGACAAGCTAATAATTGAAAGTCAAACAATAAATTAGATCTATCTAATCTTGGTAAACTCACAAATCTTCACCTTCCTACCAATATCTCTAAAGTATAAAAAGAGTTATTAAAAATTTGTTTAATCATAATTAAAATTTGTTACTTAATGCATATAACGTTTATCTTTTTGTAAACTTATAATTTTATTAGGCAACAAACAAAGTTGAAGTCAATCATGCTTTACTAAAATTTGTTTAGATTATGAACTTTTTAAATAAATTTAAGTTTATTATTTTTAATGGCTTAAACTTCATAACTTAATTGTAAAAGTAAGTATATTAAATATTTTAATATCATATAAATAAAGATGTAATTATCTTATAAACATAAGATAAGATGTAAATTTTAATATGTCACATTATTTAGCATAACAATTTTTTAAAAAATTATGTCAACTCTAAAGGTGGCAGTTGGTTCACATGGAATAATGATAATAGGAATGTAAATCAATATAGTAAGAAATGAGAATGAATATCATTATTATAATTATAATAATTAGTTAAGATGAAGGAATGATTACCATTACTAATGATAATGATTGGTTTGTTAAAAATCTTGAGAAATATATTATAATTAATTATATTTCATATATTCTAATTAATATATTATTTTATTAAAAAAGTAAGGAATGACTTTTATTCCTCACATATTTTGGGGGGTATGGAGTAATCCCTAAAATTTAGATATCAAATTAATGTTCATGCAATGATAATATATAACCAACCGTCCTTTTCATTCTCATATCCATTGATGTCTTCCAAACCTATGAACTAAGCACCTCCTAAATTAGTAACCTGATGTCTATCCCACAACAACATATTTTATGATAAAAAATTCTCAAAAAATCTTTGTGCTAGCTGAATAAAATATAACCAGTGCTCTTTCTATTGATGAAAGCAAACAACTTCATTGAATCAATTTCCATTATCCAATTCCATTCCATACACAAGCAACGCAATAACAAATTAATAAATTTTATTCACAATTCCCAAAAACACCAACAATTTCATTCATAATTTACAGAATAAACATAAAGTCATGACACATACCTAATTATTTCATAATTTAACAACAATTTCAACGGGTAGGGTCGGGTCAAAAAAAGATCGAGAATTATTTTAGATCTAACGTGGAGGAGGAGACATAAGACTCCAAGAGTGGTGGGTGGGTTAGTGCAACATCGGTGATGGTTTGGTGGCATTGCGGTGGTGGTAGTCCACAAGTGTAATACCCCACTCTCATGAAACACGTACCCAACATCTTGAGTGATATTCGAATACGTACCCCGCACGGGTGGCATGTTAGAGCACTCACAGCACTAACTTAATCATGGAATCATCACATAAAAACATAAACATCACAATATTTTAAAACAGAATTCCTCATTTCATTTCATAAACACCAAAAATGTACATTGAAATTTTTACAAATTCCTCCAAGTACGTACATCATCAGAACCTAATAAAAAACACGCTATATGAAACAGGAATTATACAAAAATTTCTATCTAATCCTTCAACCTTAGCTAACCGACCTTTGAGTCATTTCTCTTATCAATACGTACAAGAACTATGCTTCTTGTAGAGTCTCTCTATCATTAGTGTCCTCTTTTGGTCCTGAAATGTCAACATTACAATTCTAGTAAGTTTTGCGAACTGAGGTAACCATCCTCGATAGTTCACTCAAATCATACAACATATCAGCACATGTAAACACATAATTCACATCAATTTGGTTATCATCATATAGTACCACTTATCATTTTGTTTACAATTTTCATGTTCTCATTCAAATACAAGTCAACAGTATATTGCAATCATGCAAACATACAAAATAAATGTATATACAATGCTCATAAGGCTCATTTTCGATTATTACATTATTGTGACCGAATGCCTATCTCTATCCTGTACCCATTATAGATACCGAGCTCATTGATAAATATCCCTTATCTGATAGGGATATAGGGCTCATTATACATAGTGAACCTTTGGCTATTAATCACACTCTAAGCTTTAAGCTCAATTTCGGTGGCTACTCAGGTCACAACTGCCATTATCTGTTCATGCATTCATGTAATGAAATGTGTCACATTCACATTCATATTCTCAATCAATCATATGATTTCATATTCACATTCAAAACACATTTATCATCAGACCTTGTTCCGGCATTTAAAAAATTGTTAAGTACACTTATTTCAATCAGATTCACATACAAGGAGGACTTCTAATATATCATTCTTGCATCAAACACTTCGGACTTTCAAATTTTGTAATCAACACAATCATGTTCATAAAATAATTCAATATAAAATTTAAAACAAACAAGAAATTAAGTGAGACCGTCTTGGTTACTCACTAGTTGCTCCAGAAAGATATTGCCTTGATGTCTTGGCAATGTCTAGACGTTGACATTCTAAATGCTCCTCTATATAATGCAATATATATTTACACATATCACAAATTTGCACAATTATATAAATACTCATTTATGCACATATGTATAAGGATTATGTACAATACATGCTCCATAACAATCTTAGGTATATTTCCAATATTCTTATCGCATAATAATTCTTATATCAAAATTTATATAAGTATAATTTTAACTTAGGTTTACACCTCAATAAAACAAATTGAATCTAAGTTCATTACTCAATTGATCATTCCAGATTTTTCTAAAAATAGACTTTCGTGTCAACATTGCCTGATCATTCTAAAAAGGAAACTGGGGCAATTGGGCAACACTTTCTATCTATAAAATTGTTCTCTTATATCTTAAGTTTCAAATGACACCAAGGTCATACAATTTGATTCAGTATACTGAAAGTTATACTCAAAACATTTTGATTGTTCTTAAACTGTATCAGTGTTCTGTACTCAACTTCAAGTCAGATTTTGGAACTCCTAGACACAGAATTAAAATTCTATTTCTTTAATAAATTTGTATCCATATGTCTCTAGTTTCAAATAAATCAAAAATAAACTCATTTATAAATATACAAATCAAAATATCGCTAAAATATCAAAGTATGTTCAGTGAAAACACTCCATTTATCATATTATAGCACACTTCATCATTTTCATCCTAAATTCATCAATCAATATTTTCCAAATGAATTCAATAAATTTTTTTGGAGAGGAAGAAAAATGTGTGAGGAGTTTGACGGTTTAAATTTCAAGTCATTTGGAGGTCGGCAGCAGAAGTTAGAACCAAAAGAATGAAGGATTTTTAAACCTGTCAACTATTAGTATGCTTTCATTGTCACAATCGCTTCCAATTGATCTTCCTATGTCATGATCGTGCAACCCCTGCATAACCCCTTAGATTCATGATAGTGCTTGTGCACAATGGTGCACTACCTTTTATTCCATCTTCTTCCAGCTCTTCCCAAAATAAATATTCGGGTCAAATTTACACGGTCATTTTTACAATGAAAATGAAGGATTTCGGTCAAACATTCTTCTAAACAATTGTTCCTCTATGTTTTAAGTTTCTAATTAAACTAATTTAATGCAATTTGGCTCAATATTATCCAAGTTATACCTAAAATACTACAGACTGTTCCCAAACTGTGACATAATCCAAATTCTCAACTTCAAGCCAAATTTTGAAATTTTTATAGACAAAATTCAATTTTGATTTCTTCATGAATAATATAGCCATATCTCTCTGGTTTAGTATAAACTTAAAATAATCCCATTTTGATGTCTACAGATTATGATATGGCTAAAATATAGATGCAAGTTCAGTGAAAACACTGCATTTGCACATTTTCCAACACCCTTCATCATCATTTTCATCTTAGTTCACCTCTTTTGCTTAGTCTATCTCTTCTAGCTTATTTCCTCAATATTTACTCTTCATTCCTACTCCCATTTCATTTCAATTCCATTCACAAAAAAATCATACTCTATGATTGATCGTAATACCAAAAACAAAACCTATCATACATGCATGTTCACCATATTTTATGCACTTCTCCATTTTCTTTAACATCATCATTTCATCTCCAAAACTTTTCTGCACTCATTTTATACATATTTTCAATGATCTTTCGAACTCAAAAACATCTCTATAACAATTTATGATTCATTAATCATCATACATGTAAAAGCAATACATTAATGTATTCATTTCATCATTTAAGACTCACACATCTATGTTTCATAATCTAGTCATCAATCTCTAATTACTCATCATATTAGTTCCACTTAACACTACCTATGCAAATTAAATCATAACTTAATTGATTTAGCTTCAAAATCTTCAAAATATCACTTAACCCTAGCTCCCAAGCATCATATGATCTTCATCATTCTAAAGGTCGTAGGGATAGGTCTTTAGTGACAAATATGAAGAAGACAACAAAAATGACAGTAGCAAATGGAGGTGAGAGTGATCTTCAATGTTGATGAGCTGAGAGTGACCAAAGAAAAATAAAATGAAGGAGAAGAAAAAGAAAGCATATGGCAATCATGAGAGACAAGAAAAAGATGGTCTTTCAATTGAAAAGAATCATGGACTTTAAGACTTGGCTTGGTAAGTGACACTTGTCACTTGTCGCTTGTCCAATTTCTATAGATTTAAAATAGGTCTCTTATTTAACTAGCCCAATTATCTCCTAATTATCTATGACACTTGTTAATAAATCCCAAATTCATTTATCAAAATTTCCACTACCATTTGATAGTTAATTCTACTACCATTTATCAATCGTCTTGCTACTTGGCATTTTTCCTAGTACAAAAATACCCAAATTTTTCATAAATTTCCCAAATTTCACCAAAAATTCTAAATCAATACATTTACTCTCCAAATCAATTTTCAACATATAAAAACCACAATTCTCAATATAATCACATTTATAAAACCAATTATACACGGAAAATGTCAATGAATGCATGTACAATCATTTAAATGTGTGCAAAATTCAATATTCACATGTGTGTGCATGCCATATTATGCATGAACATGAAATACATTTTCTAACCTCTCAATAAACTCTCGTGTACACTATTTTGACCTTAACATGGTTAACAGGATATTACAATTCTCCCCTCCTAAAAGAAATTTCGTCCTCGAAATTCTTACCTGATTGTTCAAATAGATGGTGATATTGTCTCCTCGTGTGTTCTTCCGTTTCCCAAATAACTTCCTTAGTCGAATGATTCCTCCAAAAGACTTTCATCATTGGAATTACTCGATTCCTTAGTTGTTTTGTCCAATAACCCTCTATTTTGATTGGCTCCTCAACATAACTTAGGTTACTAGTAACCTTAATCTCTTAAGCCCGTAACATATGTGTTGGATCATATCGGTATCTTTTAAGCATACTCATATGAAATACATTATGTAACTGAGACATTTCATTCGGTAAAGCTAACTTGTATGCCAAAGGTCCTATCCTCTCAATGATTTCATAAGGACCAATGTACCTATGGCTCAACTTGCCCTTTTTACCAAATCTCAACACTCCTCGCTAAGTCGACACTCTTAGAAACACCCTATCTCCTACATTGTATTCCATATCCCTTTAATGTTAATCTACATAGCTTTTCTTTCTATCTTAAGATGGTTTTAATCGACCTCAGATCAGTTTCTCTTTATCCATAGTATCTTATATCAATTTTGGGCCTTCAACCATTCTCAAGCCATCTTCATCCTAATATAGAAGTGATCGACACATTCTTCCATACAATGCCTCATGTGGTGCCATTCCGATACTGCTGTGATAACGGTTGTTATAGGCAAATTCTATCAATGTTATATACTAATCCCAAGTTCCTTGAAACTCCAATACATATGCTCTGAGCATATCCTCAATATTCTTGATTGTCCTCTCATTTTGCCCATCTGTTTAAGGGTGAAATGTAGTATTAAGTTTAACTTCATACCTATAGCTGACTGTAAGCTCTTCTAAAACCTCGAAGTAAATATGGGATCCTTAATCCTCAAACTAAACCTAGGGTTGGCCTTCCATCCCTCGTTATAAGTGTTAGAGTAGGGGTCCCATTTCTAATTTGGTCATCCCGGATACACGTCAAACACTTCTTCAAACCGACTGGGGAAAACACTGGATATGTGCATCATTAACCCACAAGTATCACAGCTAGCTGCTATGAGATCCATAGAAGATGTCGGGCGATGTACATTCATATTCTTCAGCTCGGCAGTGATGAAGGATAATTGTGATGTCACTCTGCTCTCCAAAGAGTCAACTTTTGACTCCAAACTCTCCATTCTTTTAAATTAGGTTGTTGTGGTACCCAACTTATGCACTCCTCGAGTCTATCTCACACTGTACTGTTGATGATTTAGAGCCATCTTCTTGATCAAATCCCATGCTTTTGAAGCTATAAGATCAATCAATGAACCTCCCGATGCCGCATCTAACATACCTTTGTCTTGACTTTTTAATCCATCATAGAAATATTGCACTAACTATTCATCCAATATTTGATGGTGGGGGCATCTAGATAACAAATCTTGGAAGCGGTTCCAGTAGTCATAAAGAGACTCATCATAATCCTAGCATGCTGAGTAAATCTCCTTCCTCATCGATGAAGAGTGGGAAGCTGGAAAGTACTTTTCCAAGAAATCCTTCCTCAAATTGGCCCAGCTATGGTAGGCATTAGTCACATGCCTTGGAAGACTCATGTACCACTCTCTTGCTTTTCCTTCTAGAGACAGGTGAAAAATTTTCCATAGCACTTGATCAAGTGAAGCTCCCACTAGTTTCATACTCTGACAAATCATAGACAAGGATTGCAAATGCATGTAGGGATCCTCTCCTGTCAAGCCATGAAATTTAGGAAGACAATTAATGAGTAATCCCTTAACTTCAAAATTAACATCAAAATTAGCACAAGCAGCAGTAAATGGGTCATAATTCACATCAAAAGTTGTTGCTTCCCTAATAGTCCTTCTCCTTTGCTTCCCATTATTTTCACCTACTCTCTCATGCTTCCCATTACCTCCATTATCACCATTCTTAGGTTGGTTAACATGAAAGTTAGCGTTTTGGAGAAAAACTGGGTTCTCGGCCATATTCACTCCTTCCACAGGGTTGCTCTCACTATCTTGCTCAATTGATTCTTCTTCAACAATCCCCTTACTTCTCTCTTTTGCTATTCTTTATTTTTTTATTTTTCTCAAACACCTCTCAATTTTAGGATAAAAAGGTAGGAGTTTTGCTTTCTAGGGCATGCACAGGAACAATTCAAAGGTAAGTAAAAAAGTAACAAAATTTAATCGCAAGCACATAAAGTTAAATAAAAGATGAGATGTGATGGATGCAAGTATATGGTATGTGAAAATATGTATGCATGGCTCAAACAGTAATCAAAGAAAAGACTCAAAAACTATTCGAATGCAAAAAGAATGCTAAATATAAAAAGACCAACTGTGATAGTATGCTTGTGTTTGTGTTTTCAAAATTTTAAAACTATGCAAAGGAAAATAAAAATCCTATACTATTGACAAATATGACACTAAAATATGTAAAAGGAAATGTAGAAGAAAAGGTTCCTAACTCAATGAGAAACAAAAATGACAATATCTAACCTAAAGAAAACCAATTGCTTGGTTCCCCAGCAATGGCGCCATTTTCATTTGCTTTGTCTTTCGGTTTTACCCTTGGAGGTTGAATCAAAAATTGAATTCCAAGGATTGCAATATAGATTGCAACCTCGAGTCATCTCACTTAATTAGAACCAAATGCAATGGACCTAAGCTAGCCTAATTGTCACGAAATGCAACTAAAATTGATTAGGAGGGGGGTTTGGGTTCTTAAAGAAAACTAACAAAATTGAATAATTGTAAGAAAAGTGTGTAAAAAGTATTTTGGATTTTTGGGAATAAGAAATTGAAAGTTAAAACAATTGTAAGAAAAGTGTGTAAAAAGTATTTTTGGATTTTTGGGAATAAGAAATTGAAAGTTAAAAACAATGATCAAATGTGAGAAAATCCTCTTAAAAAATGAGCTTTGGTTATGATAGTTCGAAATTTATCTTTGATAGGAGTAGAAATCACTAAATTTCAAATGGATAAACCTTAAAGAACTCTTTAAGTCTAAGGTTTTAATCAATGAACTCCATTTCTTAAAACCTTGTTGAATACATCTTAGTGTGTGCAATGGGTAAGTTAATGCAAGTGGTCAATTTGGTGATTAAGTATCATCTCAATATCAAACACAACTAGGTAGATAAAAGAGAATTAACAAAATCACTAAATGATATATATGAGACTTCATATATTCAAGCTCCAAGTTTTACATCAACAAACCTAATAACACCATACATTGTTCAACACTTGATTAAACTATAATCAAGAAAATCCAACTACAAAGCATAAATCCTAACTAAGGAGTTCACAACAATGTAGTTAAATATGAACAAGCTACTCCCCTTTGAAGCCCATTAAACTCAAGCCATTGCTACATCTTCAAAAGGAAATGGTGCTTAGCCAAGCATTGCTTCAGGAGAACTCACAACCGAAAACCCACCAAGAGCATCCATGGCAGTAACAGAAGATAATGAATGTGGTGACAGAAAAATGGAAAGAAGTGATTAATGATGGTCAAGTGGAGAGGAAGAGAAATTTTGTTCTTATCGTCTCTTCTTTCTTTTCTGTTGTGTCTCTCTCTCTGTTAACCTAATTTGGTAGATCTCTCAAGGAAAGATGATTTGGGTCGGGTCGTACAGTGGGTGATTTTTTTGAAATTGATCCAGCTTTTCGAAGGTTCGTCGCGATGACAAATGTTTTTCGCCACGGCGAACTTTTCCTGAATGGTTTTGCTCTGTTGCTGGTTCCTTCACAGCGGCAAAAGAATTAATCTTCTATGCGGCAAACTTTTCCCAAAAGTTGAGCCTGGATTCCTTTGTATTTCTCCGCAATGACAGATCCCTTTTGCCACATTGAACTTCCTGTTGCACTTGTTCTCTTGTTGACTTTAGTTCGACCTTCTTTGACTCTACACCTTCTTCTTCTTGAATCCCTTCTCCTTGAGTCTCCTACAATGAACAATGGTAGTTTGCAGTATCAATTATTCTCAGAAAATTAATTAGTGCATTTAATACTGATTTGTGACAATTTTTACTCTCAAACTACATAAAACAAAGGTACAAACTCAAGAGTCAATTTAAGCATAAAATCTAGAAATAGGAGTCAAAAAGTATGTAAAAATCATGAAAATGTCACCAATTTATATAATAAACTTAAGCTCAATCACCCATTTTCAGAGCCCCACAATCGATTCGGATACTAAACAATATTTGAACGTAGTCTCGAACAAATTTTGAGGAGACCATTCGAGTCAGTCGTGCGAGGGTGGTGTAAATGAAAAGTGGAAAGTGTTGCATTTATACTAAAATCTTAGTATAAAAGCAAAGGAGAGTTCGTCGTGACGAAATATAGGTTAGTCACGGTGAACCCATAGAGTTATCTTCATGGACTTTAAGGGAAAACTTCACCGTGGTGAAACCCTTAGAATCCGAAACCCAAACTCCAACATGCAAACATTTTAAACAAACATAGACTTTCAAATCTAACCATCCAAACTTACCCACAAGCTTAACATAATCACCTATAAAAGAAACTTCAATTCTTCATTTCAATACTAAATCCAAGGAGTTTGAACAAACTTTACTTACATAACATCATACATATCAATGCTTAATACAATTACAAAATGATGCTCAATAATGATATGCCTATAGAGCTATCCAAAATAGTCACTTAATCTAAAAGTCTCCAACTATCTTGGAGTTTTCGATGCCTTGTAAGGATCAACTATCGTCTTCTTCCACACCTGAGGAGGGAAAATAATGGGTGGAGCTACACAGCTCAGTGGCTAATATATTTATAGCCATTAGTAATTTGCCACAAATTCAAGCATATGTATATATATATATATATATCTAACAATTCAAGCATTTTCAAATTAGCTGAAAAACTCATAATTAAACAATTCATCACATAACTCATAACATAGGCTTTAACCATTATGCATAACGAGCAAATACATCATGCTTGACAATTTAAAGACGCAATGAACAAACAAATGAGTTGATGATTTCATGAAAGCAGAATGGAGAAACCGAAGTTTACACCATGAACAGATGAGTCCATTTTCGGAGCTCATATGCCACAAATGGGCATCCGGGAGAAGACTCTTGTCAACGTGCACATGATGAACAGAATGGTTCCACTCTCG
>JANSVA010000002.1:25857283-25876524 GCA_025504915.1 Erythroxylum reticulatum | reverse complement strand
CGTTGAGATACTTGAAGGACTTAAGGATTATATGTTGACATATAGAAAAGTCAACAAACCAAACCTCGTAGGGAATTCAGGTTTAAAGTTTGCTATGTGTTCAGATGATCGAAAGTTTACTTAAGGTTATAGTTCAAGTTTGTAGATGGTATAATGTTGTAGAAGTGTGTCAAAGAGACAAGTGTAACTTCCTTGATTAGGTATGCAGAGTGCATGCTAAAGGGCTGCTTCGCAGACCTTTTAACTCAGAAATTTAATTTCTGAGTGGTCTGTGGTCCATTCAGTGGCTAGACCCATTTGGTTTTACTGTGGCATTCTTCTTATAGTGTTGTTTAATGACAACGAAGAATATCATAGGGTCATAGCAGTTAAAGATCAATTATTTGGTCATAAAGATGTTGACACGGAAAAGTGACATTAAGGTCTGGAGCATTTAAGGACTGAGGAACTGTGAGTCGATCCTTTAACTAAAGGACTTTACCCACTTGTGTTTGTGACACAAGTATACAGTATGGGAACCTAAAAATACAGTATGAGAAACATAGAAAAGAAGAGGAACCTAAAAATACAATAATGGTAAGAACTAAAAGGAAGTTAGAAAGAGACAACAAAGAAGAAATGACAAAAGGCCCTATTTTGTTTCATTATTATAGAATAGAACATAAATGGCATGAACTACCCAAAAATAGCAAATAATCCATGATTATATGTTGCCAATGCTTCCTTATATTATTATATGCCAATGGTTCCTTATATTATTGTACTTCTTGGAACAAGAACTAAAGGAAATAAGCTTAATAATTATTATTGGTTGATTGGTAAGGAATGGAAATTCACCACCAGTCACCCATCTCACTATAATAGAAGGATTATAGTTGTTTATGAGCTTGAGAAAGTTATTTTGCACTAATTCATAAACTTTAATTAGTTCATCTATGTCGTTGTAAGTATTGAATAACCCCAATTTCTTTGAGTCACTTAGAATTATATAACCAACTATGAATTCCAAAGAAACACCCTTTAGAAAGACCTAAAGAATTTACACTCTTTAATATAAGAACTGGTTAGTTTTAGGTGACTTTAATAGTATTCTCTTTACATAAGAAGTTGAAGGAGATAAGTTAAGCAACAAGCTAAGAAATGGGGGTCTTTTAAATTATTTGTGTTCATCAAGCTTAGCAAACATGTGATATGATGTACCTTATTCACTTAGATTAGTAAGCAAGGTGGAAGATGGCTTATAAAGAAAAATCGATAGAGCATTAGTAAACCCTTAATCGCTTTGAAAGTTCACTAATAGGAATGCATATTTCAATAGCTCTATTTGCTTAGACCATTTCCTCATTGAGGTTCTAACTAGTACTAAAGCCGGAAAATTCTCTTTCAAGATTATCATGCAAAGATGGAGAGTTTTAAAGAGACAGTAACTAAAGGTTTAACCTCCAAGATTGAAGGTTTTGAATCCTATAAATGCATGAGAAAGCTATAAGTTGTGAAAGTTAAATTGAAAAGCTCCATAATAAAAAATAAATAAAATAAGAAAGGATATAAAGGAGTTAAGCTTAATTTAAGGAGAAATTTGCCTTTATCCAAAGTATAAAACCCTAAAAGGTCAAGAGGATAAGGCTCTAAATAATCATATATAGATATTAGAGTCGATTCAATACTTATTGTTAAAATAAAAAGCATGATTCAATTGGGCAAGTTATGGGGATAAAAATACCATACCATAATGTAATATTATGTAGAAGAAATACCAATAAGATGTGCTATTTATGAAACAGTAATGGAGATACAATTAGGAAGCAAAAATAAGGTAAAAGAAATGGATTTTAGCCACTTTAACAACACTTGGGACCTTTAACAATGTTTATTCCCATGTGTAGGATATCAAGAAGTTTATTCTTACTCCTTGGCATAGTTGTAGGATGAGATATTGACTAAGCCATTCAATGACAATGACATCAAACAAGCTCTATTCAAACTAATAGAGCTCTAATGCTAGATAGTCTAAATACTTTCTTCCTTTAAAAGTCTTAGTTATTGATAGGTAATATGATCACCAAAACTACTTTGGAATTTTTCTGAAATGGTAGGATGCTTAAGGAAATGAACAAAACCTATGTGTACCTTATCCCCAAAAAAACCAATCTCAAGCTCCCAATATGGTTATACATCAATATCTTACTACAATGTTCTCTAGAAGATTATCTAAAAAACTGATTGCAACAAGGCTCAAAGAAAAGTTGAAGAATATCATTAATCTAAATCAAGGAAAAATCATACGTAGAAGGAGTATAAGAGATAACTTACTTCTAGCACAAGATTTTTTCAAGCATTATTAAAGGAAAAAAGAAAAATCTTGAGAAGTTGCTTATTGAAAATGAATTCCAACAAAGCTTTTGATTCAATAAAGTAGATTTTTTAAAATTTAAATCATTGATTGCTTTTGATTTCCAATTCAATTTATACTGTAGATTGAGCAATGTATCTCTACTACCTCCTTCACTATTATAATTAATAGTGAACCTAACTTTTGATAGAGGCAAGTGGTTGAGATAAGGGGAATCCCTCTTTTGGTATTTATTCATAATTTGTATTAAGGAACTAATACGACTAATTGCTTATAAAATAGAGTAGGGGAAATGATTCAAACATCAGTGTAATTCATGAAGTTGAGGTTATATAACCTCTCATTTACTAGAGAGTACTGCTAAGTGGAGTTAACCCTATCTCATTGCAAACTCGGGTAGATCCCTTACAATTTTTCAACTTATCTTAATTTTTGGTAGCTTTATAAATCTAGCAAGTAATCTATAAAAAA
The DNA here is from genome assembly GCA_025504915.1 of Erythroxylum reticulatum. Lineage (NCBI taxonomy): Eukaryota > Viridiplantae > Streptophyta > Magnoliopsida > Malpighiales > Erythroxylaceae > Erythroxylum > Erythroxylum reticulatum. The sequence goes on along the minus strand of JANSVA010000002.1, from coordinate 25,873,700 downwards.
TTTTAGGTTTTAGACACTAGAAACTACCATTCAAATATCTTAGAACTTCAAGTTGTAGATAAGATAATTTTATATAGGGATTGTCGGTCTCAATTTAAATCCATTCACAAAAGAATACCACATTAGAATAATTACTCTTTAATGTTGGTAGGCTCCATCTGATTAAAGTTATGCTAAATAATCTTCATGTCTAGTAGTGTTATCATTTATATATGCCCAACACCCAATCAAGGATATAAAGAGGTTGTTGAAGAACTTCTTATGGTTTGAGAAGTCAAATAATGCTTTAAAGACTAAAGTTAAAATGGACTGAGATTCGCTTAACTGAGGAAGAGGGTGGTTTAGGGAAAAATTCTATAAGAAATAAACAAAGTACTAGTTGTTAAAAGGGTCTAAAAGATTATTTGCAAACCAAGAATCTAAGTGGGCTAAGTGGATGTATAGCTACATCATAAAAGATCAAAAATTTTAAGCATAACAACTCTTGGAGTCTCACCTAAATGCTAAAGTTAAGAAACATTGTATTTCAGGAAATGAAATTCATAGTTGAGAATAGGAGATGAGCTAGGATCTCTTTATAGATTTTAGGTTTAGGTAACGTTAGACTCTTAATATAATCCATATCTGGTGGAGAATGACATTGTAGATATATATATACTTTAATACATTATGAGATCTATTCCTGATTATAAACCAAATTTGGAAGCATAAAATGGCAACAAAACCAATTTGGAGAAAACTGGTATGGTTTGGCAATAATTCTCTCAAGATTTCCTTTATATTTTAGCTAGCAATTAAGTAAAGGCTAAAAACGTTGGACATATTAATAGGTATTTCTCTTCTTCAATTGCTCCTTCTCGAACTCATTCTGAATCTAAACTTTGAGCGTGTGCAGAAAACAATGATATAAGAGTAACGACATGTTTATAGTATTGGCCAAGCAGGTGAGATATACTAACAAAGGCAACTTAAAAGTCTTTAAACTAGCCCTTAATTATATATAATGTAAAAAGTGAAGAATAGAAGGATGTTCTAAAATGAATCCTAAAGTTTTCATAATTTTTGTACAGGAATCTGTGGATTACAACGACAATAATGATTTGCGTAGATTTAAAACCCCCAAAAGTGATTATGAAAGTTCACGTGGAATCAAAAGGCAATTGTTCACCTCAATCAATGCCTGGATTCGTCCATCTTTAGCCTCGATATTGACTATTGTGCGATGATTTGGCTGATACAGGTATAAACCCTACCCTTATGGGAAGAAGTTTATTGGCGGACATTTGATTTTGTTCAATTGCCAATATATAAAAGCCATTAAATGTACGGGTAATGGTTTGTACACTACAATAGTAATTGCCATACCCCTGGCGGTTAAGGACGGAGACAGTACACGGTTATGCCCCTTCCGCACGGGCAAAGTAATTGCCAGTTGCGTTTAGATCTATAGATATCGGTTCGGGAGATTAAAAAAAAAATTATGTTGTTGTATAATAAAATTCTAAAATTTTCACTCATGCAAAAAGTTACGGTGATTTAAAGTTGATATATTTATTTATGATTTGTAAATTTTGGGATTGGAGTAGTGATTATTATCTCCTAGCTGAATGAATGAGAAAGTGTATCTTCTTTCCATGCCTTCTCCTCAAAATTTTCAACTTCCAAATCCATGATCTTCTAATGTTTCTCTTTTCCATTAGCTTCTTTAACATTTTTGTCCTTTGCTTGTTATACTTTTCTTTTTGTTTTCCTTTGTTCGCCTTCCCTTCATTCCCCACCTTTCCTTTACGTCTGTTCTCTTATGCAATTTTCTAATCATCTATACCATCTAAGTTCTGTTTTGGTCATTGATCCTCTCAATTTCCTTCATCTTGTTATCTTCTTTAAGTTCTAGTTTATGCATAGTTCCTTTTTCTTAGGTAAGATCCAGTTCCTTAGATTTTCCTATAATCCTTGGTTTCTCCTTTCCCCACAATTTGTTTTTTAACCATTTTTAATAATGGTCATTATCTACCTCCAACCTTTAGTCACTTTTTTGCTTCTTTAAGCAGTTCTTTAGTCATGTTTAACCAGATATACAACAAGAGGGTTCCTCCTTTCCACCTCTGATTCACATCTTATCCCAGTAGGTTGTTACTTTAAAATTGCTCTAGTTCCTTCTTTCATAAGAAAAATATGGAGCCAAGTCATTAACGATACAGTTTGAGCCTCCTTCTTCTAGTACTTCCCTCCCTCTTCTTTGAATGGCCAACTTATTGTTACTCCCCTTTAGAAGTCTTAAGGGAAGGACCTGCAAAATAGTCAAATTCTCTTGATGATTTCTTTTTAGACAGAAGACTGGAATTCACGCTAGTTAATACCTGGGCACAAAAGACATGTAAAGTTGTTGTGCCTAAATAAGTTCTAAAAATACCTAGGCTATCCTGCTCGCAAATATAAGAGGTAGTTGTAGTGATTACTGAGGGTGGTCTCCTATGGAAGTGAAGTTGATTCACTTAAATTAACCTTGAATAAAAATAAAAACATATGCAATCCTAAACATTCTATCCCGAAAGGAAATAACAAAATTAAACTAAAAAATAAATGGAATAAACTGAGAGCAAAAACAAATAGATTAACTGAATTGGAAAATTCTTGAAAATTAATTTCACTAATTTAATCTCCGATGCATGACTAAAGGGAAATGATTGGATAGTTGTCTTACTAAAATTACCAATCAGGTTCTAAAATTAATTCAAATAACAAATTAATCTAACTTTCTTATTCAACAAGTTTATCATCCAAATGAATTATTAAACTCAACTAATAATTACCAGTTAAGTTAATATATTTCTAAGTTTTAACCTAAGCATCTATAGTTTCTCATTCCATATTAAACTTCTTCTCCCGATCTTTCGTTTAATATCAAAATGATGCAAAATTTAATCATGTTATTACATCCATTCAGTTAAAAAAAACTATAGGAAACAAAAGGCAACAACACAGTCTCTCAATCATACATATTTAACTAAAATAGCTACATTAATCCTTAAGAAAAAGAGATCATCCCATCACAGAAATAACAAGATTCATCATATTCAAATACCTCAATCCCATCTTGATCAGTATAAGAGAGGTTTTTAAGCAATAAATCAAGTAAATAACTAAATGAACTATTTGTAGTACGACTCTAGGCTTAGGGTTTCGAACCGTCCCTCTTGTAATGACATGTACCAAATTGATGAATTAAAGGAACTTGTTATAGTGGTGACAAATGATGTCACCACCTTTCTTCTTTTTTTTTTTCCCTTTTCATGCAAAATTACATGAACTTTCCCTTCAATCTTTATGCAAAATTCACAAAATAATCCAAGTAACATTTATATAATATTCACACCATTTTCACTCAATTTATCTCACATTTGGAGCAAAAAAAAGATTTATAACTAAAATTAAGATATGAAGGCAATTAAAAGCAATAAAAACTAGACACAACAATTCCCCCACACTTAAACTATGCTTATCCTCAAGCATAATAAAGAACACTGGACTATACAAGAAGAAACAATGGAAACAATCATTTTCCCAAATGATAGTCAAAGATATTAATGATCATTTTAATAAACACAATCTGAGAACTTGAAACTCATAATATTCCATAAGTAAGCTATTCTTCGCATATTTAGTCAAAATTAACAAGTAATTCAATTTAAACAACCATCAACAAGTGTGATAGACACTCACACTACTCTCCACCCTCTCAACCATTCAAAGGTAGGATATTTATTCACTCATCATTCATTTTATGTAAGGCATCTATCATAAGTTTTCTTACGGATCCAATCTCCACCACTGATATCAAACACAAACATCAATCCAAAAGTCTTTATTTTGGTTGTAATGAGATTGGGCTAAAGGTAGGAAAAAGGAAAATCACAGTTTAAAACCACAAAACAAATTGAGCATTTAAAGTAATATAAACAATGAAGTATAAAACACTCAATTCTTTCTTTTCAAGTTAACAAGATTAACACTCCCCTTTTTATGTCTGTCCTCTTCTTTTCATTTTCTGTTTATCTTCTCTTCCTTCCTTTTCCTTTTCTATTTATCTTTTTTTCTTTCTCTTTTTCTCTTTTCTTATTTTTTTTTATTTAGAACTAGATCAAGTTTAGAAGAGGTAAAATGTCAAGAAAAGATCCAAACTATTACAACCATACCGATTCCTAACTTAAAAACCAACTATATCCTATGCTTCTCCCAAACTTATTCAAACAATTATTACTTAAACTCAATCATACACATTTAAATGCTCAACTTGCCTTATGGTAGGTACAACAAAGAGGACAAATAATTAAGGTCAAGGCTCATTTTTTTAGGTTTAAAGAAAGAAAAAGTTTCAAGTCAAGCTTAAATAGGGGTTAACTAAAGGTAACATCATGGGTGCCTTTAAGCAAAAGGGGTAAATTTAAATTGCCTTCATCATTTCAATGTTTGCATAAGATTATGTGATCTCAACTAGTATTTACAAGCAAGTTTTAGAGTCCCTCATCATGAAAGAACACTCTCAATAAATAATACTTGAATTTGGTGTTTAATAGTTCAAAAAGGCTCAAATTCTTACCAAATGAAAAGTGTGAATATCTATCACAACAAGTGAATGGAGAAATCCAAGTCAATTAGTCTAAGCATGGAAGTATACTCATTCAGTCTAAGCATGGAAGTATACTTATTCAGTCTAAGCATAGAAGTATACTCATTCACTCATATTATGCATTTATAATCTCAGTAGAGTCTATGTCATGACCATGCATCTCTAAATATTAAATGGGAAAACAAACACAAAACACATAAATAATAAATAAATATATTTTAACTAATACTCCCCCCACATTTAAACATCACATTATTCCTAATGTGATACAAAAAAGTAAAAGAGGGTTCTAAGACACAAAATAACAAGAAAAAGGACGAGCATTAAAACTAAAAGACATTAAACTAACAAGCATTAAAAATAATAAAAAGAATAAGGGATAGAAATATGATACAAAAATGTAAGTAGTGGTTGCGTTGATGCAGTGTGAAGCATGACAATTAGCATGGCATACTACATTAAGGAGCGGTGGACAATACCAAGGAAGACAAATAGAAGAGATTGAAAAGTAGGACTGTGCACACAAAGTAGCCGAGTTTCACTAAAAAGAAATAACAAACAACTAATTGAAAAACAAAATAGAAATTATATGGGTTGCCTCCCATTTTGCACTTCTTAGATGTCTTTTAGCTAGACGCCTTAACCGTTTTGCTCAAGGTGGATCGCTTAAAGTGAGCGATTCCATTGTTTTCTTCTCTTCATTGGGAATTTTCTCTAAGAATTTCCCAAACTCTCTCTCAGTTTCATCGACCAGCAATAGGTAGCATTCATCACTCTCTGTAACCAAGTCCAGGTCCTTTTCTTCTTCTTCCATCAAGGTGAAATCAAAATATGTAGTATTAATTTGATCAACGAAAGAACAATCTTCAAAAATAGTAGTAGTAGAAATAGGTTCAACATTAAAGATTGAAAATTCTACTATTTCTCCTAAAACAGTCATGCTCAGTTTTCCATTCTTTACATCAATCAAGGTATTGGTAGTGGCCATGAAAGGCCTCTCTAGGAGTAAGGTGTGCTCTTGCCCTTGCTCTTTAACCTCCTTTATGTCTAGGATAACAAAATCTACAGGAACAATCAATCCTCCAATCTTAACTAACTCATCCTCTATTATTCCTTTCAGATAACATATTAATCTATCAGCTAATTGAAAACATATGTTTTTAGGTCTTAAATATCCTAGATCCAATTTCTCATAAATTGGAGGCATAAGGTTTATGCTCGCGCCAAGGTTAAGCATATCCTTAACCTCATCATCATCACCCATTGATACTTACACAAGAAACTCTCTGGGTCTTTCAATTTAGGGGGTAATTGCTACTGAAGCATTGCACTTGCAACCTTTGAAACTATTACCTTCTCGTTTAGCTCAAACTTTCGTTTCTTGGTACTTAGTTACTTGAAGAACTTCAAATAAGCTAGAATGTCTCTAATCACACCTAACAAAGGAAGATTAATATTAACTTTGGAAAACGTGTTATATAGATTAGAAAATTGCTTATTTTGTTTTGATTCCTTAAGGCGGCTTGGATATGGGATCGATTGTTAATAAGGATTTAGCCACCTTATGCAGTCTTGGTTCTTCATTGCAGTCAGTTCCACGCCCCAGTTTTTCACCTTTCTAAACGTGACTTGAAAGGTTGTCTTGCTCATTGCTTTCTTCATTCTGCTCACCTTTTTTATTGATGAATGATCTCGCGTCGTTACGCTAGTCAAAATAAAATAACTATACTACTACTATAGCAGTGGTGAGTTAAGTCAATCCCACAGAGAGTGTGTGTAAAGTTTATAAAATGAAGTAGCTGGTGCTTAGGTTTAGCAGGGGTTTTGGATTTTTTAAAGAAGAAAAAAAATGAAACTAACTAATAAAAATAAATTAAAGAAAACATACAAAAAATGATAAAAGTGTTGTTCTCAAACCTCTCCTAGCAACTATTAATCATGAGTTAATAATTAATTCGAGTTTTTCCTTAGGTTTTATTTAATCAAGATACGATCATTATTAAACCTAACCACCGAATAACCTAGGATACGATCTCTAGATGTAATTAGGCAGTATCATTATGAATTAAGAAAACCAATTAATCAAGGTAACAACCACATACGATGCATCATTTAACCTGGGTCATGTTATCCCTAATGATTACGAATCATTAGTCGCTACATGAATTTCAACATAACAATTATGGATTATATCAAAATTCTAGCAATGTGTTTGCAATTAAACGATTCAATGAGCACATTAAAATCATCTTTTCATAATATCTAATAGGTTTATTCACAAATAATCGAACAATAATGAAAATCCGATTATCCGTACACAATGCCCAAATCAATTACTATAGGATGACATAATAAATTTTTAATGCGAGAAAGAAACAACAAAATAATAAAAAATACTTAACCCGAGTCATCGGAGTTAATGTCACCTCCAAATTGATGTCGAGATGTCTAGCCCTTCATAGGTCTTTCCTGGAAAAATTCTTCAGCCCCCATATTGTTGCCCTACAGAAGACCCTTTCAGTTCTCCTTCACTGCCTGAGCCCTCTTTACTCTTCACTATTTATCGATGGGACAATTAATCTCCTTGGACCATGCTACTATTCACTACTCTCTCACACCCCTCTCTTCTGCCACCCCTCTCCTCTCACTATACCCTTACCACTATTCCATGATGTGACAATTAACTTAGGGGTTTTTGGTCCCAGGATAATATTCACGCAAAAACCCTTCTTTCATGTTTGTGTCGCTACTCTGCATTTTCGTTAAAACGTACCATGTATGAACACCGATAGCTACGTTTAACATCCCAGCAGCTACCATTTTTGGTTATGGCGTGTTATGGCCATGCTGCGTCATTTTTGACTGGTCCATGTTGCCGTTTTGCTTCTCTTTAGTCCTCCTGTATATGCAGTGTTTTGGCCTTGGTTTCCAACATTTATGCTGCGTCGTTTCATGCTCTTTGGGCATCTCTTTTAGCTATACATTGCATGCATGTCGTTTGTGTCCATCTTGCAGCAGCTATTTTGCATTTTACTCTTCATGGTTGTGTGTTCTTAGCGTGTTGGCATGGAATGCTTTGCATCTTCTTACTTCAATTATTCTGCTAATAATTCACATAATTTCATGCAAATTTCATGCATGTAAGTGTTGATTTTCTACTTCCTTATGCTTCTAACATATGTTGTCTATTAAATATGCTATCCATTAAATCACTATCTTGCATAGATGTCTTAAGTGAGCGATTCTTTAGAAAACAACCCAAAATATCTTACTTTCAACTCACTTTAACTTCTTTGTTTTAAAATTGTACCTAAAGTCACATATGAGTCAAAGTGAGTACCTTAAGAAATTTTATGTCAATAATCACTAAATGTTAAGGAATAATTTCATAATCAATTAACCAGCTATCAATTTCCCCCACACTTAAACCTTGACCATCCTCGGGCAAAACATCAAAATTAAGCTTATAGACCCAAAAACAACATTTAGTCAATTTCCATATTTTCTAAGAATATATAATTATAAAAAACGATGAATGAATTTAAAAATCATAGCAAGAATTCAACATTCAATGCTGCTACTCATGATAATCAACATTTAATATCTTTAAAAACTGAGTCCTCTAACGGTAAACTTGGAAAATTATGTTTAAGTAAAATATATCTATAGGTACACTCAACATTCATGATCATGATAATCCATAACTTTGCATATCATTTCATTTCTCCACCATTATCATTCACATGCAAAATCATGAATTAAAGGACTTTTCAAGGTTGTAATGTGGGTAAAGGTAAAGTGAGATGTATTTTGGGTTAAGTAGCATGAAAGTCAACAAAACTAGTGAAACAAAGCAACTCTCATCAAAAACTGGGTACTGTCAGCTATGACAAATGCAACATTTATATTTCACAACCCCATTCAGCTCTCATACACAAACCACATGAAGCATATACCAATCCGAAGGAAGCACTCATACAATTTATGCCAACAATACATTGAAATCACAAGAGTAAACCTTCCATTTTCTTGTCTTTCTTTTTTTCTTTTCTCTTTTCTTTCTTTCTTTTCCTTATAAAATTTTAAATAAACTATATCAACATAGAAATTTTAATGATAATAGATAATAAAAAACCCAATATTAACTAACCCACACATATGTACACCCCTACACTTACACTTTTGTACATCTACAAACTCACCAATCACAAATGTTCCACTACCTCTATGGCTTGGGTAGGATATTTGGTTAAGTATAAAGCATGTAATATAGTTGATACAAAATGAAAGGCTAAAGCTCATAGGGGTTTATCAAAGGAAAAATCACATTAATAGGATAGGTTATTTGGCTAATGTAGTTTATGAAAGAAAAAGAATGCCTAATCATATTCATATTAATGCATGTGATAAAAATGTGGTCTTGAATAGAAATTCAATACAAAATTGAGATGTGCATGTCATAAAGGTCACATATTATTGAAAGGCAATAAGATTGATATAGATGTGTCAGTCAAATAAGGCTCAAAACATCACCAACTTTGTCTACCATTAGTCAATACTCTTCTAAAGATAATGCATATCGATCAATCACAAGAGCAAAATTACATGCTAAAGTTGCTAAGAAATTCTCTAGTCAATTCACACTCTAATCATGATTATATAATACTAGAAGCAATAGAAAATGAGAAAATGTTTGTTTCATTTGTTTTATTCTTTCTCTCATTTTGATTGAAAGTTTAAAAACAAGTAAAACAAACAAATTCAAAAACACACATGCATATAAAAAGTAATGCAGAAATGTAAAGGAAAATAAATTTATTTCCCTTGGGTTACCTCCCAATAAGCTCATTTGTTTGGGGTGGCTTGACTCCTTGTTTCCTCCTCACGTGACAAAATTGTGATCTTCAGGTGTCACATGTAGCTCCTCCACGTGAGGTAGTTCCAGATAGGGCCTTAATTGATCATCATCCTCATTTAGCATCTTCCCTATCCTTAGATTCTCAATCCTAACTGAGTCCATACACTCCGGAAATATTTCAAACGTCTCTTCACCTTTTTCTTCATCATTTAATTCCTCCAATATGTTATGTAAAGGTAAAGAGTTAGTTTAAAAAATAATCATGGACTCAGTACTTACCTCCCAGTTAAAAGATGTGTCCTTTTTGACTTTGAGCTCCTTCTCAACTTCTTTAGCACAAGCAATTCATTGAGGGTTGACCTCAAATTTCTTAAGCTCCTCATCACTTTGTAAAGTTTTCGCACAAATGTCCATTGGGTACATCTCGGGTTAATAGGACTGCTCCTCTTCACTTTGTGATTCTACGTGATTGAGCCTTATTGCCATCTGACCAATTTGGTGTTCCTTACTCTGATGGCTTGCTTTTGTCTCTTGTCGGAATTATTGCAATTGCCGTAGCATATTTTGTTGTAATTGCTACATATCCTGTTGAAATTGCAAATTATTAGCAGTAAGATGTTTAACAAGTTCTTCTAAAGATACAACTGAATCATGTTGGCTCTCCAAGTATTGGGCGCTAGTCTAGGTGTTTTTTGGAAATTGCCCTCCATTATTCTAGAATTGTAGAGTATTATGCTACAATTGCAAAGTATTAACATTCACAATATTAATCAACTCTTCTAGAGATGGACCGGAGTCGTGATAGGAAGCTTCTGGTCTGTATGAGAATTGTTGTGCATCCTACAAACTATCATGGAAGTAATTCTGATGATTATCTCATCCATAACAAAAGTTATGTTGATCAGTCCAAACATTGTTATAGGATTGAGAATATGAGTTATAAAAGAAATTATCTTTGTCTATATCAAATTTTTTTAAAACACTAAACGAAAGATGAAAAGATCTCAAAATAACAAAAAAGAAATCAATTAGGAACAAATATATACAAAATACTAATTGAATCACAAACAAAAACTAAAACATTGCACTCCCCGGCAATGGCACCAAAATTGACCGCGCGTTGTTAGGCTAGTCAAAATAAAATAACTAGACTATTACTATAGCAGTGGTGAGTCTAGGTCGATCCTATAGAGACTATGTGCAAATTTTATGAAATGAAAGTAAATGGTGTTTAGGTTTAGCAGGGGGTTTTGGATTTTTTTAAGAAGAAAATAAAATAAAACTAACTATTAAAAACAAATTAAAGAAAACATGCAAAAAATGATAAAAGTGGAAAAATCGGTAGGGACTTGGTTCTTTGGTTCAATCTCAACTTACATCTTAATTAAGCATATTTCATTAATTTTTTGTTCTCAATCCTCTCCTAGCAACTATTAATCGTGAGTTAATAATTAACCTGAATTTTCCCTTATGTTTTGTTTAATCAAGATACGATAATTGATTAAACCTAACCATAGAATAAGATAGGATACGATCTTTAGATTTAATTAGGCAGTAGTATTACGAATTAGAAAAATCGATTAATCAAGGAAACAACAATATATGATGAATCATTTAACCTAGGCCACGTTATCCCTAATGATTACGAATCATTAGTCGCTACACATGAATTTCAACATAACAATTATGAATTATATCAACATTCTAGCAATTGGTTTGCAATTAAATGATTCAATGAATGCATTAAAATCATCTTTTCACAATACCTAATGGGTTCATTCACAAATAACCGAACAATAATGAAAATCTAATTATCCATACACAATACCTAAATCAATTACCATAGGATGACATAATCAATTTCTAATGAGAGAAAGAAACAACAAAATAATAAAAAAATTTAACCCAATTCGTCGACATCGATGTCACCTTCGAACTAGCATTAGGACATCTAACCCTTCATGGGTCTTTCCCAGAAAAATGCTTCAACCCCGATGTTGTAGCCCCATTGAAGACCCCTTCAGTTCTCCTTCATTGCCTCAAACCTCACTAATTTTCACTATTCATCGATGGGATAATTAAACTCCTTGGACCATACTACTATTCACTACTCTCTCACGCCCCTCTCTTCTGCCGTCCCTCTCCTCTCACTGTAGCCTCACCATTATTCCGTGATGTGAAAATTTAACTTAGGGGTTTTTGGTCCTAGGACACTGTTCACGAAAAACCCTTCTTTCATATTTCTGTCGCTACTCTTCATTTTCGTTAAAACACACCATGCATGAACACTAACATCTGCATTTAACGTACTAGCAACTATCATTTTGGTTATGACATGTTATAGCCATGCTGCGTCGTTTTTGGCTAGTCTATACTACCATTTTGCTCTTCTTTAGTCCTCCCATATATGTAGCGTTTTGGCCTTGGCTTCCAACATTTATGCTGCATCGTTTCATACTCTTTGGACATCTCTTTCAGCTGTATGTTGCATGCATGTCGCTTGTGTCCATCTTGCTAGCAACTATTTTGCATTTTACTCTTCGTGGCTGTGCGTTCTTGGCATGTTGGCATGGAATGCGTTGCTTCTTCTTGCTTCAATTGTGCTACTAATAATTCACATAATTACATGCAAATTTCATGTATGTGAGTGTTGATTTTCTACTTCCTTATGCTTCCATCATGCGTTGTCCATTAAATATACTATCCATTAAATCACTATCTTGCATGGTTGTCTTAAGTGAGTGATTCTTCAGAAAATAACCCAAAATGTCTTGATTTCAACTCACTTTAACTTTTTTGTTTTAGAATTTTACCTAAAATCACATATGAGTCAAAGTGAGTACCTTAAGCAATTTTATGTCAATAATTGCTAAGTGTTAAAGAATAATTTCATAATCAATTAATCACCTATCAGTGAGGCTCTCCTCCTCTTGATTAATTGCACCAGACATATTAATGAGATCTCAACATGATTATCAATAATAGTAACTGCTTGGGCTTGCTCAGGTTGATTGGGCAATTTCCCTTTTTGATTATTGTGCTTTTGTGCAACGAGTTGCCCTACTTGGATTTTAATCCTCTTCATAGATGCCTTCAAAGAATCAAACCTCTTATTGTTTGTCTCTTGATTTTGAGTTGTGACCTAAATAAACGTATTCTGGCTTTCCTCAAAAGAAGGCTTGCTTGGTGGGTTTTGAAGTAAGGATTGCCATTGGTAATAATTTGGCCGCTGAAATTTTTGGTATTGTGGTTGGGGTTGTGCTAGTGGATTGTTGATCTTCCATGAAAAATTGTGGTAGTTTCTCCAAACAGAGTTGTAGGTGTTTAAGTACGGGTTATTTCGCTCCCTTGCTTGAAAACCGTTGAGTGAGTTCACTTATTCTTCCCCATTTGCAAAAAGTTCACAAGAATATGAACAAACATTAACTCCATGACCATAAATTCCACATACACCATATACCTCTTGATTTGAAATGTTTTGGGTTAGTCTTTTAGTTAGCATCTTGACATGCCTTGTTAACTTAGGTAACTACATAGCTAATTCTTGATTCAAGCTCACTTCATGAACTCCAGCTCTTCTTCCCCTCATGCTCTTTTGTTCAGAATTGCCCCCAACATTTTGAAGATCTCATATGTTTCTTCGGCTATCTTCTCTCCCACAGCTCCTCCTATTGTATTGTCTACTGTGTACTGACATTGTTGTGCCAATCCATCATGAAAGAATCGGTTCTACATGTAGAGTGGAAAATGATGGTGTGGACACTAAATGAGCAAGAGTTTGAAGCATTCCCACACCTCATGGAATGGCTATCCCTTCATCTATGTGAAGGTACCTATCTTTGTTCACAACTCAGAAGTCTTCTGGTGGGAATATAATTTTCCCATAAACTTAATGTACACCTCCTCCCATTTAGTCAATGAACCAGGTAGAAGGGTCATCAGCTAATCCTTGGCCTGATCTTTCAATATGTATGGGAAGCACCTTATTTTGAGTTGATCTTTATTTAGGCCATCCAATGGGAATGTCTGGAGGATGGTATAAAATTTAAGAATAAAGTTTAAAGGGTCTTCATTAGGAACCCCATAGAAAGATGGCAGCGTGTTGTAGTGGTTGCTCTTCTATTTATAGTTGCTAGCTGCCTCTCCCAGACGAATACACGAAGTGGGGGTATCGATTACTGGTCTGACATACTCTTTCATTACTCTCTGCCTTTTACCCATCTTTTGATCTTCTAGTTTGGGTCCCTCGAGATTGTCTTCAAAGTCCTTTGGAGGTCCTCATATCCGATATATGTTGTCAATAAAGGGACTATGTTCATCATCATTACCCAGTTGAAATCCCATTAAAGTGTGAGGTTTATAAAAGTCTGATACTGTTTCAAATCAATTGGATCCAAAAAAGATTAAAATCAATTGAAGAAAATATTGTTATCAAAGCTCCATATTTACTTAGAACTGAAACTATGTCTTATATATGCATATTATAATAGTTGGAAAAACTCAGTCATTATCAAAGTATAAAGATACACATCTAACAATTATTTTCTTGAACAAGTAATCGATGTTCCCGATTAATTTAAAGGAAAAGCTAAAATAAGAATAAACTAACAAATTTGATAAATAAAAGATGAGGCCAAACCCTAACCATATTAGAATTATACTAAATGTGACTAATTGGGGCATTATTTCAACCCAGCGGCTTGATAAATATAGACATTAGGCCTACTCTCTTGTTAAAGTTAATTTTAAAAATAAAATAATAATATAAAATTATATTTAATAATAAAATTAATTTTTACTTATATTTAATAATAATTTATTTTTAGATATTATTAAAAGTAGTTTATACAAATTACTTTTTCTATAAACTAGATTTAAAATATAAATTAAAGTTTAACGAAATAGTCTAGAGCCAAAGAAATAGTTTTGAAAGACCCGTATTGCTTGAAAAAATTCATCAAGAACAAGGCTAGAAAACTATTCTAACTCAAGTCCATAGTTTTAGGGATTGAAGGTGATTGAGAGAAAGATTAGTGGAACATGTGAATCTGTTTATAGAAAGTGAAAGCCTTTTAAGGAATTGGAGTTGGAAGAGTCACTTGATTCAATCTTGAGAGAGAATCCATCAAGAATAAGGTAAGAGACTTGGGGTAAGTAGTTAAGTTACATTTGAAGCCAATCTAGTTGCAGGGCGTGTTATCATCCTGATTCCAAGACAAGATCTTTTCATCTAGATCTTGAAGGTAAACTTTAAAGATGATCAAGTTAAGCACATCATCATTTAATGGAGGTTTCAAAGGTCTCATACATCATGATAGGAATAGTGAAGATAAGAACAATAACAGTAAGGTAATAATATTGTGCTTCTAACATTGTCAAAGGAGTCACAACGCATGGGATTATAGTTGACATAGTGGACTTCATATGCAATATCGAAGAGGTTAATAAGACTATTGACGACATTGGCAACAAAGAGAAAGTTATGGGACTTGGACTAGACAAGGTCTTAGATGTCGTTCATAGTGTTAAAGGAGATAAGGTTGGAAAGGGGCTTGAAGGGGGTAGGCACTATGAAGAGCATATGGATACATCTGTTGCTTAAGATGTCGAGGTTTCAGGCTAAAAAAATTTGGAGATTAGGTTATTTGAATAAATTGTAGAAATTGAAAAAAAATTAGGGATTAGGGTTATAATTGTTTAGGTTGGGCAATTCGGAAAAATTAGAGTTGTATTCTTTGGATTCTATTCTTTGCTTTTTAACAAACACAATATTTTTAATTGATTACAATAAATTATCACATATTAATTTAATTTTTATTTTATTGATTTTATATTATATTTCATGCATTAGGATTATCTTTTAGCATAGGAAGTGATGTAATGAAGAATATACAACCTTCGAAGTAGTATAAAAGGGGACAGACTCCTGCTATCTTGTATTGATGAAAAGTTCTCTTATTTTACTAAACTAAAGTAGAAGTACACTTCTTTTTCCTAGTTTAGAGTTCAACAAGATCATTAGTTAAAGATAAGTAGCCTTGTATCTCATATCAAATTTGTCAGAAACAATACATGTAGTGGTAGAGGTATTTACCCATTTCGTTTAATTTTTTATGTATTAATACTTGATTTTCTCAATTTTTAATCAGTCTGTCCAAAATTCTAATCTAAATAGTGTATATTTTATCATTTAAAAATCAACAAAATCAATCACACTCATTTAGATTTTGCAAATTTTACATTCATAATTTATTTCCTTTTTTTGTTTAATTATACCATTTTTATTTATTATTTTATTGAAATTAAAATAAATAGCATTCTAGAGGAATTTAGACATAATTGAAAGGCTTTGAAAAATGGAGGGATCAAATTAAAAAATCCAAGGAGACTATGTACTACAAATAATTTAATTCAACGGAGGAGGAGAAAACTTGTCCGAACATTAATAAAACGTGTAAGTTGAGAAGCAACAAAAGACCGTTTGGAAAATGACGCACGCATATTTTAAATGTGAAAAAGGATAAAACAACAAAAGCAGAGAGACGTTTGAAATAGAAACACGTATCCTCGCATGGGAACACGTGCTTGATTTTGGCCACCCATTTGTCAGCCTTCTATTTACTCCTCTCTTGGGACGTGAACAGAGCAAAGTTACGAATGTTGAATTAGGCTTTTAATAAGAATTAAGTTCTTGAACGAAACTGTGTCTATATCGGTTATTATAAGGTATTGTTTTAGCTAATTTTTAAATTAATAAAATAGTTCTTAAAATTTTTAAAATTTGCAAAATAGTCTATTGATATATTGTACAGTTGTACTGTATATTTTACCAGTTTACTGTTTATATCAACCATGTTTTCAAAAATCTTAATAATAAATAATAATGATAATTAATATGAAATAACAATAATTTTTAAATATTTTACATA
>JANSVA010000002.1:25833220-25857183 GCA_025504915.1 Erythroxylum reticulatum | reverse complement strand
AATAAATTTAATTTAATAATTATTTATAAATATAATTAAATTTAAAATATTTTCAAAATACATGAATTTCAAATAAATTTTGAATTAATAATTAATATATATAATAAATATTGATAAATTATTTATTTAAAAAATAATTTTTAATAATTTATTAGTAAATATTATATAAGAAATTCAAATAAATTTATTTAATTAAAAAATTTATTTTTAAATTTTATGTAATATATAATTATTTGTAGTAGTAAAAATAAAACTACGAAACAAATAGATAAGTTTTTGTTTTCATTTAAAAAGAAAATAAAAAACAAAAATAAAAAAACACAACAAAAATTAAAATCCAACATTTTTAGCTAAGTTTTTGGAAACGTGACTAATAGTTTTTAGCTATAAAAAGGAAGCGTAGCCAAAACTCTTGGTGACGATAGCTGAAAATTTCACTTAAAAATTTTAGCTATATTTTTAAAAACGTACTCAAATGTTTTAAACTGTGTTTCTAAAATCGTAAGCAAATATTTTTAGCTATGTTTTATAAAATATAGCCAAATGTTTTTATCTATATTTTAACCAAATGTTATACAAATTTGAAATGAATTATTTGTTATATTTTTAATTCACAATATTGTATAATGTATCGATATATTTTTCTTGTAAATTTATTATAATTTTTTACAAAAGTAATTGATAATTTGAAACATTGTATATAAAAAATAAAATATTATTAAATTATACCAACAAAAAAAATATTCTTCGTATACAACTACTACGACCTTGTATTCAACTTCTATAGAAGATATGGCTTCAACGTTTTAATTTTTTTGAACTTTAGGATAACATATTGGATCTAAGAAAAAGAACATAGGCACCAGTTGAAAATTTGTCATCTTAATTGTCTCTCAATTTAACATCAGAAAAAACATGTAAAGATTGAATAGAATCTATGAGATAATGAACTCTTTACATAATGCAAAAAGACCAGGCTCGGGTTGGTGGGGCCTAGGGCTTGGCCTGCCCAGATTTGACCCTTATAAGTGAAATGACATCATTTTCAATTTTTGAATTTTAAAAAATTTTGGTAGGGTCAAATCGATTTTGGCCTCGGGTCAAGTCACCACTCACCCAATCGAGCTCAAGCACGAGCGCGTTGTCTCAGGCCCGAGCCCCAGTAATGACCCATTGCCATCCCTAAATGAGTGGCATAAGGATATTGCAAGAGCTAAGAAAGTTTATTAATAGAAAGGTTACATCCGATTTTATTAATGGTAAATACTGAAGAGCACACATAATTAAACAATTTACACTAGCATCAATAGATTTGTTGAGCATAGACTTCATTAATGATGAAGAAAAACTTAAAGGAGCAATAACCTCTTTAGCTTCATATATATTTTTACATTCAATTAACTTTTCCTAACGTAATCATGTTGATTATGAAAAAGACCACCCTTGTACAGAATTACCGCAATTCCCAAAAATGATTAAAGAAAACTGGTTCCTTAAGGGAGAATTTGGCAGAAAATTGATTACTAAACTAATTTTAAAAAATAAAATTATTACTCATAATTAGAATATCATCAACATACGCCAATAAATAGCAGATGTGATGCCACTTCGATAAATAAACGAAGATTGATGCGAACTCTGAATTGGTAGCAGAAGTGACAGGAAAAGAGAAGTGAAGTCAAGAATTGTATTAGGAACAAAGTACCGATGAGAAGAACTTGAGAAGTGGGAGTATGACCTCTTTTGGAAAATAGTAGATTAATAAATAAAAAAATCTGAATGAAATGTGACATGCCATGAAGTGTACGATTTATTTGACACGAGATCAAGACACAATTATGCCCTTTGATGTATTAAATAACCAATAAAGACACAAGACTTAGATCGAGGTTCAAGTTTTGATTTAACGTAAGGCCTTAGCCAAGGATAATAAAGACACCAAAATGTTTTAAGACTCAAATAATTTGGAGCAATTTGAAACAATTTGGCATAAGGTGATTGAAATCAAAGTAAGGAAGTTGGAAGACAATTAATGAGACGTGTGACTGCTTTGAGAGCATATGTCAAAAAATTTGTCGGTAAAGGACCTTGATGAAACAATATGAGAGTGGTTCAATAAGATGATAACGTCGTCTTTCGACAGACCTATTGTGTTGTAGTGTATATGGTAAGATTTGTAAATGATTTATTCCATGTGTTTGAAAAAAATTTGTAACTTTTGATATTTACCTCTTCCATGAGATAAATTATAATAACAGATGCATTAAAATGTTTCTCAACAAGATTCTTGAAAATAGGAAAAATGGGACATTTTCGTTTTGAAAGATATAACCAAATGTATTTTAAGTGATGATCAACAGAAATACCATAATAAAGAAAACTGTTAACAAATTTCATAGGAATATGACCCTATAGATTTGTATAAAGTAGTTCAAGTGTTCAAGAACTAGATAAATTAAAAATGCCAAATAGTTGATGATGTGACTTGCTACAAGGGTGAAATACAAACACTGACATACATTTGCAGAGATGAATTGGTAAATAACTTGGATGAAGAGGATAATGGTTTTTTCATTTATTTTAACCTTAGGTTATTATTGCTTCTGTGTTGAGATACTAAATTAAAGTAATCAAAGAAAAATTCAATAGATGCATTATTTGTTATGTAAAATTGTAACAATGAAATGAGATTTTTGTGAATGTTTAGGGAATAAAGAAAAGTTCAGTAAGTGAACAAGATTTAGTTGGAAAATGTAAATCTGTTGAACCAATATGAGAAATAGGTAGACCCATACCATCACTAATGGTGAGTTCATCTGTGCCAACATAATGAGAATGCAGAGATAAGTTGTTAAGATCATATAAGTAACATGATTGGTTGCACCGTGTCGAAGTACCTAATTGTTTTTAGTAATGAGCAATGTGCTACCAAGATTTATAGTAGACTATAGATTTATACTTTGGCAAGCTTTACAACATTGGTAAGTAAAATGAAGAATTTTATCAAAAAATTGAAAAACAATTCACCAATCAATATTTAATAAAGAATTATGATATTGTTGACACGTCTGACCTGAATTTTTCTACAAAAATCTTATTTGAAGAGTTAAATTGACAATTATACGTTTGATTATTGTTGTGTGTCTGACCCTATTTTTAGACTTACGGTAATCATAGATACTTTTATGATTTGTAAGGATGATGAACGAGTGAAAAGAAGATGGATGGCGATTGAATTAAGCTTTTCTAAACTGGTAAGTCAGTGTAGAGTGCCACGCCTATGTCCTTTACTTACACAACCTTATGGATCAACCATGTAAGTCTCAGAAACTATGAAAAGAAGGATGTGAAGGGCAAAGAAATACACAGTTACATTCGTTTTTATAACATACGTGGTCGTGAGTAACGATTGTATAACTCTTTATAACTATGTACGTCTGTGGGTAAGGAACCAAAAGAGACATGGTCACTTACATGGTCGTGTATGTAAGGATGGCAATGGATAGGGTTCAGTTCGGGTATTACTCTACCTATATCTATATCAATTTTTTATTACTCAACCCATATTCATATCTATATCCATCAATTTTTACGATTTACTACCCATATCTAAATTCATTAGGTTTTTCGGGTTTTTAGATATTCATTGAGTTGTATAGAACATAAAATATAACTTCTAAATAAAAAATATAAATAGCAGATTTTTGCAAACGCTCTAAATCAAAATTACTTTAATAATAATAAGTCAAAGATTTTGATTTGTATGTCTTAAAAAACCATAAAATTAGAATAATAAAAATCATAATGTTTAGTGCAAAGACAACATATATTCTTCACAATTAAGAACTGGAACAAAGACTGAAATATTCAAAGCTTCAAATTGTCTTTGCGTGAACTCAACAACATTCAAAACTCCATCTCCATATTATTTGCACTGTTATCATCCTATAAGAAAATAAAATATGATGAAAAATGTGAGTACTGAGGAGTAAAGTGGGGGTTTTAAAGTTGTTTCTTCTAATAAAATATTAATATTTTATTATATTTAACTATAAATATTCAAGAAAAAAGCAGAAAAATAGAGTTAATAAAAAACGGGTAGAATATGGGAATCCATGGTTCGGGTTATCACTAGACTCATATCCAAATCCATATTCACATCCATTTTTCAACATCTATTTAAAATCCATTTTTAGCCTCCATGTTCATTTTTCAGGTCGGGTACTGCAGATATTAATCGGGTTGAAAACCCATTGCCATACCTATGTGTATGTGACCATGTATGGTGGAAAGAAAACTTATTTCGTAGTATAAAAGAGAAAAATATGCATGTTTTGTGTGAAAGCATGGAAAAAATCCAAAAGGGAGGAAAAATATAGAGAGAGTAAGTA
Source organism: Erythroxylum reticulatum (assembly GCA_025504915.1). Lineage (NCBI taxonomy): Eukaryota > Viridiplantae > Streptophyta > Magnoliopsida > Malpighiales > Erythroxylaceae > Erythroxylum > Erythroxylum reticulatum. Next base: position 25,852,792 of record JANSVA010000002.1, on the reverse strand, counting down.
GTATATTATTATTATCTTTTTTTAATTATTTTGAGGATTGGTTTGAGAGTTTGTTGATTGTTATATCAACTTTGGTTTTAATCCTAAAACTTGGTGAGAGAACTTATAAATGTGGGAGAGTTGTGTTATTGTCTCCTAACAAGTGGTATCAGAGCCATTATGATGAAATAGGGAAACAACTCTATAGTTAAGTTGATGTAAACAAATTACTCTATTTGGAGGCCCATAATGGAGGATCTTATATACTGTAAGGATCTCTTTGGTCATAACTATGTGGGAAAAAATGTGAAGGATGATGTTCCTTTAAACCATGAGAAGATGTCAGATAGAGAATGGAAAAAGATGAAGTGAAAAACTTTAGGCACAATTGGGCAATGAATTTATTTCAACAAATTCAATCATGTGTCTCAAGAAATGGATCCTTTTGAGTCGTGGAAAAAGTTAGAATGACTCTATGAAAGAGAGAATGCTCATAACAAGGCTTATCTATTTAAAAGATTTGTAAACTTGAAGTTGAAATTTGGGAAATCTATGTTGTAGCATTTAAGTAAATGCCAGGATATAATCAGTAAGCTCACTATAGTAAAGATCATTCTTAAAGAAGAGCTTCAAGCCTTATTCCTGTCGAGTTTTCTACCAGATGGCTAGCAGACGCTGATGGTGATGATAAGTAATTCAACTCCTGAAGGTGTGCTTTCTTTGGATATAATCAAAAAGAGTATGTTCAATGAAAAAAATCAAAAGAAAAGAGATAGGAGTTGGCAATGTGTAGGCTTTCGTGAAAGAAAGTAGGAGAAGGAGTAAGAGCATGGGTTAAAAATGGTGTGGTAGGTTTAAGAACCGATATAAGTCTAGAGGTGACAAAGACATAAAGACTTGTCAATATTATGATAAGTTAGGACATATGAAAAGGTTTTGCTATAAGCAAAAGAGAGATTAGAAAAGCAAGATCCTCATAATGATGGAGATGATAAAAATACAATCACAATATGCAATATCCCACTACTATAGGGTATATACCTAAACTCTCAAGGATATAACCTATGATAATGGTATGACAGAGCAAAACCAATTCCAAACCAATTCCAATTTACACATGACATTGACTAACATCATTTAAAAATCATCAAATTTTAAAATCATTCATTGCATTTATCTACAAAATTTACACTATTTCCTTTAGACAAATAATTACATAACCTTATATAGATTCTAACAAAAACTACAAAATACAAGACACAATACTCTTGGGGCTAGCTAACAGACCTCTGAGCCATACAAAATCCAAAGGGTCCTTTAGTCCTATCTAAAGAACTAGGTCTCCTGTCTCATACCTGAAAAGTCATGTTGTAATTTTTATTGAGTTTTGCAAACTCAATGAGTGAACCATCATTGATGAATTCACCAGATTACATATAAACATCACATATAACACAGATATTCATTCAGAACATATAATTATTTTTTTAGATACTCATACAACATGGCATAACATATGGTCACTCATTATAGCTTTGCAATTCATTCATGAATTTCAATCTTATATGAATGCTATATGCATGAGACTCACATTTGTTCTTATTGTTGTGACTGAGTGCCTATCAGATACTTATACAAATATTGGCCCATAGGGCTCAGTCAGAACAGAATCATTGAGCATAGCTCTACGTGCAGAACATATATCACAGAGCAAAGCTCTACATGGAAGCACTTCAAACTGATTACTCAAGTCATAACACCTTTATCTAAGCATGCATTTGATGAAATGCATCAAATACTGAATATGTTATATATCACAATCTCATACAAATGCTCAAATAAGATTTCACAATCATCGGACCTAAGTCCAGCATTCAACTTTTATTGAGAATCAAAAGTCAAATTTATATCAAATCAAAACACTCCCAATACATGCCCAATTATTAAACTCCTTGGACCTCAGGTTCAGAATCTAGAAACAACTCACAAACAGTTCAACAATATTGGAAGTTTAACAAATCAATCTTAGGAAATCATCTACGTTGACTCACAGTACGCTCCAAGAAGCTATTGCCTAGATGGTCCGACAATGTCCGATTGACGTGTGATGTGCTCCTCTAAAACATAATCAACACATTCACAAATATCACATTTTTACATAAATGTACAAGTGTTCTTTTATGCACATCAATGTATAGAAAGTATGCACAATGCATTTTCAATGACAATTTCGGGTATCTTATTGAAATTTTCATTATCAAATTGATCAGATATTAAATCCCTCATTAATATTATTTGGTACTTATAATTTAGACCAAAATAAAACAATGTGAAATCAATTTCATAACCTAATTGACTACTTCAGATTTTCTACCTATATGATTTCGGGTCAACTTTGCATAATTAATATGATAGGGTAAATGAAAGAATTAGGAAAAAATTCCTTCTAGAAAGTTTTTCTAAAGTTCTTAAGTTTCTAATGACTCTAAGATCATCCAATTTGATTCAGTATTCAATGAGTTATGGACAAAATACCACAGACTGTGCACATTTGAACTTTTGGCTAGTACATGGTCATTCCCTCTAATTGTACAACTCATATCTTTCATCTCAGATATCCAAATATTACAAACTTTATACCAATTTAAATCTAAGAGAATAATATATAACTTTGGTGAAGACACATCAGTCTAATTCGGCCTAAATCAATACAGTTTAGTCAATAAACATAGGATATGATTTCTGTCCCTAGTAATGCTACAGCCTAAGCTGAGACTCAATTACATGCCAAATTTGAAAATCTTAAAGACATAATTAAAAGTCTATTTCTTCAAGAAAGTTGTATAAATATGTCTCTAGTTTAATCTTAATTAAGAATCAACTCATTTAGAAATCTACATCTCAAGTTATAATTAGAATACCGAAGCATGTTCATGAAAAATTTTCAGTTCATAACATTCCAGTAGACTTCCACACTTTCAAATCAATTCTGATAGCTCTAAATTTTTATGGAGAGAAAGAAAAATGTCTTAGGAATCCATTGATCTAAGTTTCAAGTCATTTGGAGTTTGGATGAAAAGTTATAGCCAAAAGACTTAGAGTTGTTTAATGAAATAATCTGTTCACAAACTTATACAAGCAATTACCGCCTTTTCTCTCTCTAAAACATAGACCTTCATCTTCTTCACCGAACTATACTTCTTCTCTTTCTTTTTTTATTTTTCTTGTTTGTGTTTCTTACTTATAAACCATCCATTCTACATTTCCATATCTAGAAAAATCTTGGCAATAAGTTTGACTCAAATTACACTTCAAACATTAAACATCCGAAGTTTCATAAATTTCCTCTCTCTTTCTACTGCGTTTTTCTAACTTCTGCATTTTTTTCTTCCCTCCTCAGTCCACGTTTTCTATCATAGTACTCCTTAAACCACAACTCCCATTATGCTCTAAGCTTTCTTTAACTTTAACCTCACATAAATCCATCCCTAATATTTCTCAACCATTTACACATATATAACAAAAACAAAGCATGTTTAACTGCATATATGTCTTTGCATTCTGCATGTATTTTAATATCCAACAATAACTTCATCCAAATCTTCATTTCATCATATAGTTTCATTCTTTTCATCTCAAATGCAAGATCAAATACTACACCTAAAAATAGAACATTACTAACGGTTTTCATCACTTTCTACATATTTTCTGCATTTTCAATTTACACTCCAAAACATTCATGCATGCATCTATCACAAGCATGAAAACATCATCTCTCTGTCATTTATCCTTATTATAACCATGAAAATGAAAGCACAACTTATTTATTTCCAGCAAAAACTCCAACAGGAAGAGTAGACAAAGCTTTCGGTGGGTCAAGCAAACAACAATAATTAGTGATAAAATAGTATATATGGATTGGATTCGGTGTTGTAAAAGCAAAGAGAGTTTCTATATTTTGTCAAAACCTTCGGTGTCAAGAAACAATGACAGAGGAAAACTTCACCGAATTCATACAGTATGTGGCGTTTTGCTTGTCTATGCACGTGTCTCTCAACCTAAACAGCCACTTATCACCACAGATACAAACCATTTGTCTCAATACAATTTGGCGGCCATTTGTCACATTTTAATTGGTCTCTTATTTTTCTTAATCTAAAATACTCCAAAGTTTCATAAATTTTCAAAAATTTACCAAAAATCCAAAATAATTGGGTTTTTCTCCAAATAAATTTTTAGCTAAAATAATTCACCAAAAATTTCAAAATATCCAAAATGTACCAAAATTGCCAAATCACAATTAATACACTCCAATTTAATCTACAATTTCCACTTATAAATCAAATTTACCCAGAAATGCCCATGAATGCATGTACAATTATATGAATGTGCAAAGTAAATGTGTATGTCACAATTAATTTATACATGACGTTCATTTTTCTAACTTCATAATACTTTCTCATAAATTACTATTCTAGCCTTAACATGGATATTGGGATATTACACAATAGCTTCAAATATAATGATGAGGTATCCTTAGTTTATGTAATAAGTAAATGCTTCCATGTTACTCATTCAGGTTCTAAGTGATTGATTGACACAAGAGCTTCATATTATTATGTTCTAAAAGTAGAATAGTTCTCAAACTATAAGAGAAGAGACTTTGGGAGCATAAAGATAGGAAATAATTAAGCTTGTCAGTATGAGTGATATCTAAGTTCAATCTAACATTAGATGCTTATTGACCCCTAAGAGATGTACGACACATCCCTTATTTAAGGCTAAATTTGTTATCAATAAATATGCTAAATCAACAAGGATTTAAGCACACTTTTGGGGATAGGAAGTGGAAACTATCTAAGGGAGCAATGATTGCTACTCGAGAAGCATCGTGTTACACATTGTATAAGACACACTTATTGGTGTGTAGTGGTGGAGAAGCATATACATTCGAAGAGGAAAATTTTCAAATATATGGCATCGATGATTAAGGAACATGAGTGAACAAGGAATGAAGTTATCAGCTAGTAAATCCTTTATTCTAGTCAAAAACACTTTACCTCTAAATTCTTGTTATCATTGTTTAGTAGGAAAGTAACATAAAGTCTCTTTCAAGAGAAGATCTATAAGTAATATAGAGATATTGGAGTTGGTATATTAAGATGTCTATAGCCCAATTGAGGAGGAGTCACTAGTAGGTAATAAATATTTTGTTACATTCATTAATAATACTTTGAGGAAGACTTGGGTATATATGTTGAAAGAAAAGAGTCAAGTATTTGAAACTTTTCAAAAGTTTCATGTCATGATGGTAGAAACGAAAGTCGAGAGGAAGTTGAAATGCCTACAAAAATATAATGGAGGTGAGTGTACTTCAAAGTGTTTGAATATTATTGTACATTGCATGACATTAGACATAAGAAGATCGAACCAGGGACTCCACAATATAATGGTGTTACTAAGAGGATGAACAAAACTATTGTGGAGAAGGTTCGTTGCATGCTTAAAATTTCCATATCGCTAAAGACATTTTAAAATGAAGCAATCAAAACTGTAGTCTGTTTTATCAACCGAGCTCCCTTAGTTCTGTTTTATCAACCGAGCTCCCTTAGTTCCATGAAATTTTGAGACTCATGAAAAAGCGTAGACTGATAAAGATTCCACATACCATTATCTAAGAGTTTTTGGTTGCAAGATATTTAGACATGTACCCAAGGATCAGACACAAAAGCTTAACTCAAAAGCGATATCTTGCATCTTTATTGATTATGATGGGGATTAGTTTGGCTTTAGATTATATAAACTAGAGAAGTAAAAGGTAATTAGGACATAGATGTGGTATTATAAGAGCACGAGAGATGTGTTGTTCTTGTTCAAAGAGATAGAGTTACTTATAGTAGCTCTTCTTATAATGGTGTTAATTCTTCTCTAATTTTTGCCACTTCTTAGTAGTCTATAGGTAAAGAAAATGAAGTGTATGACCAAACATACATTGATAATGATCAGGTACAACTTGATAACAATAAGCTACATGAACCACATCTGGACAATACTAAAGATGAGTTATTGATGATAATGAGAAGGGGAGTAACTAGATCTAATAGCTAGTGATATACAACTTCGAAGGTCGATAAGGGAGAAAAGACCACTACTGAGGGGGAGCTTGAGAATATGTAAGAGGATGCATTAAATATCTCCTACTCGTAGCTGTGAAGGAAGAGATAAATTCTTTGAAGAAGAATGATACATATAAGCTTACAAAGCTTTTTTAAAAAACCACTGAAAAATAAGTGGGTGTTCAAGATAAAGAAAGATAGTGATAAGCTAGTGAAGTATAAGGTAATGTTAGTGGTCAGTCGAAAGAAGGGCATAGATTTTGATGAAATCTTCTCACTAGTGGTTAAGATGACCTCAATTTGAAAAATATTGGGTTTGACTGCCGACTTGGATCTTGAACTTGAACAAGTGGATGTTAAAACATCTTTCTTACATAGAGATTTGAAAGAGGATATATACATAGAGCAACCAAAAGGTTTTTAAATCCAAAGGCAAAGAGAATCTAATCTGCAAGTTGAAGAAAAGTTTGTATGGGTTTAAGTAAGTTCTAAGGAGGTGGAATCAGAAGTTCATTTTCTTTATGATGGATTATGGTTAGAGACAAATTTATGCTGATCCTTGTATATCTTTCAAGAAGTTCACAAGTGAGAACTTCATCATTCTTCTTCTGTATGTTGATGATATGATAATTATAGCTCAAGATATTGGAAAATCTATAAATTGAAGGAGGATTTATCTAAATATTTTTTATATGAAAGATTTGGGACTTATAAAGTAGATTTTAGGCTTGGAAATAACTCAAGATAAGAAGAGTAGGGAATTATAGTTATCATAGGAAAGATATATTGAACGGGTGTTAGGAAGGTTTAATGTGAAGCATACCAATTCAATTAGCATGCAGCTGACACCTTAATAGAAAAGGAGAAAGATGATATGTCTTCTGTTCCATACTCATCTATAGTAGGTTTTTTTTTAATGTTTGCAATGGTGTGTATAAGATCAGATATTGCATAAGTTGTTAGGATAGTAAGAAGATTCTTTTCAAATACAAAGAAGGTTCACTGAGAAGCAATATAATGGAATTTGAGATACTTGAGAGGTACATCAAAGTGAAGTTTGTATTTTGGTGATGGTGAGCCAATTCTAGAAGATTATACGAATGTAGATATAGTTAGAGATCTTGATGTAAAAAAAAGCTACTTCAAATTTTTTGTTCAAATTTGTAGGACAAGCCATCTCTTTATAATCTAAGCTACAAAAGTGTGTGACTTTGTTTACGATTAAATTAGAGTATATAGTTGTAGTAGAAGCTTGTAAGGAGATACTCTGAATGAAAAGGTTTCTTCAAGAATTGAATGTAAAATAAGAAGATTGTAGTATTTTGCAATAGTCATAGTGCTATTGACTTGAGCAAAAATACTATATATTATTTCCGCACAAAACACATAGATGACAGATATCATTAATTAAAATAAAGTCCATGATTTAGGAGCAATAATTGACGTCGAAGGAGATTCGTATGAACATTAACGTAGAGACACTGTAAGTCATATAATTCTTGCTCTTGAACTATTAACGTAGAGACACTAATTTCATCTAAACTTCAGTAGAGGTTTTGGCATTAGCAGGATAAGCCATGACTTGAAAAGAACAAGACGCAATGATCGATGAAGAGTTAATTGGTCCTGTTGATGCCACTTTGGTATTCATGATTGGGAGAAATTGCACCATCAGGTTCAGTAATTTTTTATTCTATCAAACATAGCCTTGAAGCAATGCAGAAATTTGAGCGCGCCAAGTTGCATAGTTGTTAGATGAATTCAATTTAAGTGGTAAGTTTTGTGCAGCATTCAAGAATATAATACTTGAAGAAGAAGGAACAGAGTTTGTAGTTGGCCATTAGGATCAATACTCGTAAGAGTAAAGATTTGTTCCGGTAACATAAAAAGCAATAACAAATTAAGAATTAAAGGGACACTTTATTTATTAAGTTTTATCAACATTTATATAGTTGATATAAGTTATTAATACATTTGAATTATAAATTGCAATTACACCAAAAGGATAAGATAACCATATAACTATTTGGCCAATTCTTCCTAAACACATGTTAAGTTCCTCGTCCATTCATTTTTTATGGTAAACACATTAATTAATTGTTTGAGCGTGTTGACATGGTATTGCTTTGAATTCTTTCATTTCATTTGATTGAAATAAAGATCCAAGACATCACATTAGAAGAAAGCTTTGTCCCGGTTTGTTTTCCTTGGAGCTTCAAACACGAAACATCTATCGGCTTCATCGGGCAGTAGGAAACTTTTAGTTTCTCGTGTCTCTTTGGTTGGACATGGAAGTCTTGGTTTTGCATTTAGTCAACCGGAGGTGTGGCGATGGTAACACAAACCGCGTTGTTTGAGGTTTAATACATGTTATTGTTCACGTGTTCAAAAAAGTATTTAATACATGTTATTGTTCACGTGTTCAAAAAAGTATTCTTGGTTGCCTTTATCGATAGTACAATTCTTAATTATGATAAAAAACAACTCATTAACATCAATCGGAGGCCCCTACTTGTCCAAAGTTTGAGTGAAGTGATCGAGTCTAACGCGATGACCGATGGGAACTTCTTATAAAAGAGTCCAAATTTTCGGTACGAAGGACTAAGATAACCAATGGTATGATTTATTTATAAATATTAATGATAGGGATGGTTCATCCTGGGATAAATTTGAGTTGATAGGCCTATGAGTTAGGCTACAGGTTAGAATTTTTTGACTCAATCAGGTTACGAGTTGGATTCGAGCTAAAGCCATCTTGGTCGGCCTGGCCTAATGCTCAATTTAATAATTAAAAAATTCATCTATTTTTATTAATGTAATTGTAAAAAAGTTAAATTAATTAGTTTTTTTTCAATTTTCAATTTTCAATTTTCAATTTATTTTAATAATTTTTTAAATTAAAAAATGATCCATTTTTATAATTTTACAATTTCTTATATATTAAAATAAATCAATTAATTTTTAAAATATTAGATAAGTAAAAAATAATCTCTTTTAATGATATAAAATTTTTTTAATTTTATTTCATTTTTAATGAAAAATAACTTTTTAAAAATTTTTAAGCATAGATAAATATGCTCAAACGGTCTACAAAGAGTTAAAGGAGGGGTACGTAATCTGTATCATAAGTTACTATTTGATCTCATTTTCACGTAGAAGGTTCCAAAAGTTATAAAAAGGCCTATCAAAAACCGGGCTCGGGTTAGAGCTATCCAGCCCCACTGAGATTGACAAAATAACATCATTATGCCGATCACTGAATCCGTTAATTAACATAGCTAAACCTTCTCCACTTCCAAATCAAATCTTTTGGGCACCGAATCGCTAACTGTTTCTTTATTTCTTATGTTTGTTGTTTCGGGTTGCTTAATATGCCAAATTGACAACACTTACTTTCTTTTGTTCCTGCCCCTTCAATTGTTCTTTTTTTGTCTGTAGACGTGAAGATGAAGACTTTATATAACAGAAATAAACAAAATCAATTCTCATGCCTCACTAAAATATTTTATATATGAAAGAAAATACTAAAATTAAAGAGGGAATAATGAGAACTAATAACAAGCATTCTCAGTCTCTCTCATATAATAACAAGTTAATTGATAAGGTACTTAATCATAAGATGAAAGTATAATTATATTCAAATGAGAAGTATTAAATATTCATTAACTCTCTCCCAATCCCAAATATAAAGAATTAGGGTTATTTGGTTTTATTTTTATTTCTATTTTTCAAAAATAAAAAAAACTTTTTATTAGTTAATGTAAATTTAAATTTACTTTTAATAATGATAATAGTCAAATATTAAATAAAAATGATAGACAAATTGATTTTGTAAATATTTTTATTTTAATATCTTATACAAAATATATTAATAAATATTAGTAAAAATTCATTATATTTTATTAATAAAAAATTTTGAAATTTATTTATAAACTAATGATTACTTGCTAATGTAGATTTTAATAATTAAATTATCCGAAATTTATGTATTTTGACTTATGTTAGTTAAATGTATTTATTAAATGAAGTTTAACTTTGAAAATATTTTCAATTTGAAAATATATTTAAACTAATTATTTGAATAAATTAAATAATTTAATTATATTAATCATAATTTTTATTTGTAATTAATATTAAATAATATATTTAGTTGATAATATATGAACTTATAACAAAAATAAAAACATTAAATTGAATGATTTTCGTAAGTTACACAAATTAGAAAAATAAAAATCAGAAATCAACTAAACAAAACTTTTAAAAAATGAGAATCAAACAGACCCGTACCCTGTCTTCCTTTCCCAAATATTTTCAGGTTTGAAAAGAAAATATGCTAAACAAACGTGGATAAATAACAATTACTAGACATAAAAGTGGGAGTTAACGAGTTGATACGTTTCCTAATCCTAACAGCTCCATGTTCTCTCTTTCCTGTCATTCTTCCATTTTTTGTAGGCATTTACAGGACCATACGTATCTTACTGTGACCTTTTCCTCAAGCTTCCCGATTTGAAATCGATTCTGTATGCAGTGCTTCCCCACTTAACATTCTCTATAGGAAATCTAAAGAAATGAATTTCCATCAATGACTCTTCGGTCGATTACTAGTCGCGTGTAAATCTGCCTCTACGTCATCTGGAGAAGTTAGATTTTGATCCATTTCATTAACTAGAGATTTTCTCATTTGATGATCGGAGGCGGCTAACTCCCGTAAAAGTACTCCGCACTTTCCATATTTAACTGCGTTCCTGACAGAAATTGATAATAGAAATAAAGAGCCACGATCACTAATATCATCAAGTTTGACCATCCTTCCAAATCTAAAATGTGCAGCTCTGCTAAGGTCATCCGTTAAAACTAAAATTGCATTCTTACTGTTGGATAGGATACGAGAAGTCCTCCAATGAAATGTATTGTTATATCGTTTCATACTTGGATGGAAATGGCGGTGGTTGCAAGAGACCTAGCTACTTGGCAAACATGGCAAGAAGGGAAATACAACTTGGTACATGGACGACCAATAAACTTACCCAGAAAGCCGCTTAAAATTACGTAGTTATAACCAGCAGCTTTGCCACCCGTTTCTGTTGTCCTAGCAACAACTATAAATTTCGTTGGTCTGTCTGAATGTAGGGTTTACGACCCAATAAATATGGACGCTAAGTTCGTATAATGGCCAGCATCTCTTAGCGTACGTAAACCTAAACCATGATGATTTTGAAATCCTTTAAGGTTCGGCACATGAAAGCAATAGACTTGCCCTGCTGAGTTAGAGCCACACCAATTTCTTCATTATTCCTTAAAGCATCAATTCAAATAACAAAAGGTTCATTAAAATTAGGTAATGCAAGAGTCGGAGTGGAACATTCTACTCGAATGTCCATTCTCTAAGAGATTAGTGAGAATAAATTTTATTATATAAAATGTAAAATGTAAAATGTACGCAATTTTATAAATTAAAATTATATTTTTAAACCTTGATATTTATATTAAAATATAATTTAAAATTTATCAATATTGAAGTATTGAATTTGAACTGTAATATTTTTAAATCATTTAATATATTTTAAATGAATGAAAATTTTTTAAAAATTAACTATTTATCAGTTAAATATCATCGTAATAATAGTATGAAATTATTTAATATTTTAATTAAAATTTTAATCAGGTTGTGACGTGATAAAATAAAACCTACTATATTAAATATATAAAAGTGAGGTCATCGTCACGTATCATTAAAAACATTACTTTAAAATATCTCTCTTCCATATTCTGAGCTCGTAACATAAGGATCCGAAGCTCTGGCTCTTCACCAGTTCTCTGGACAATAAAGTTGATACGAAAGGTAAATTATTCGAAATATACACACTCTTCAATGAACTTATACTTAAAAGGATGCTGGATAAGCATCTTACAACGTCCTCAGATATGTTATTTTTCTTAAAACCTACACGCTAGTTGTTCAACGAAATGTTCTGTCGTGAACGGGAATGGTCTCCGCTTATGTTCTGTACGACATATGAGACTTTTAGCAACATAATTTCGTCCCTAAAAGTCCTAAGATCGTTTCTAATTGCTATTACCGATGATTTATTTTTATCACGCGTATCGTCATCAAATTTTCATAGAAAAAAATTATAGACGACATTTCTGCTAAATTGTCGCTAACTGTTGTTTTTTTGTACTATGCTTTACTTTTGTAACTAATAACTTATAGCTATAATTTTAAAACAAATAGTAACAAAAACATATGTCTCCTTGCCTCCTCATCGTAGTCGATGCCAATGATCTTTAGTCCTTTATTTCAACAATAAGATCACATAGTTTGAAACTTTAAAATTGTTGATGTCGATGATATTGAGCTTCATTTGTAAACAAAAAGTAGAAATGGAATTAATCTTTAAATAAGTAAAACAATATTGCATATAATTAAATAAAAAGAAAATTTACCAAAACTTTGTCCAAAGCATTCTCTAACAAGTTGTCTTCAACTGTTTGATATGCTTTAAGCAAGGCAATTCAATCTTGGCAATTAACCCTAACTCACTAGATAATTTTGTCGATTGAATCTTGTCAACAGGACAACTTTGCGAGATATCAATATGTATAGGCTACTTACTGTTCATTATAATATTCATTCGTTGCAACTCACAACTTTTAGTTATACCTCTACCTCTATTTTTGGTGGTGGTATTGGAACTTGACAACAAATGAATAATAATAATAAAATATGCATTAAAATGTAAATATATATTTGAGCATATGTCTATTTATAGGTGTTAAAAATTAACAAACCTACAAATCCTTCAATACCAGTTGAGACAGATGGAGGTTGTTGTTGACTGGCTTGATTGGTGGATGAAGTCAAATGTTATTATTGGGTAGGATTTGATCGATCTGGATGTTGTTGGGGAGGATCAAAACTTGCCATGTTCTTCTCTTTGTTTCTACCAGGTACCGTTATATTCGATATCTATAATTCAAACATCAATAATATTCAGAAACATAACTCAAACATCAACAATCCACATTGACATATATGATTGTAATTATGTAGTTACATGGCCATGTAACTCCTTACACGGCTGTATGTCGTCTCACATAGCTGTGTATCTTCTTACATGGTCATGTATCTTCTTACACAACAGTGCATCTTTTTATACGGTCGTCTATCTTCTTACTTATTTGCATTTGTTGCTCCCCAAAAGAAGTCTCCTTAATTTCAATTTACAAACTTAATTATCCTCCTTTTAAGTAACTTGTCATTCAACAATACACTTAACAAACTTTTCCATTATGTACAAATATTACCAAATTTTTTTTATGTATTAACATAACTTAAACATCAACAGTACATTCAAAATAATATAAAAAACACTTTTATTACCTTCAATTATCATAATCAAGATCTTGAAAATCATCATCATTAATTATATTATGATTTAACTCTTCATCACTATTATATTCGGCCAAAGTATGATCATTGTCATATAATTCATCCTCAATATAGTCTTCATCTCCTTCAATGACAAGATTGGCTTGTACTTAATTCACTTGTAATATATTAGGATCACCATCTCTCCTATGAAATGATGATATATCTGCATCTTTTATTTGAATGGCCTCATTATTCAACTCTAATTCAATCTCTTGATATACTTCATCACTATCTTCACTCATTATACCATTTTACCTTTCATAAAAATCGAAGAGATTTTGGTGTTGAAACTTTTGAACAACCTTCCAATTGCTACCTAATACAGTGTCGTTCAGGTAGAAAACTTGCTTCACTTGACTTGTAAGATAAAAGGATCATTATCATACCATGCCTTAGTAATATTGTCATTCATTTTTATGTCACCAAGATTAAACCATTTCCACTTAAATAGAACAACCTTTTTGCCCTTGATGTAATGTAACTCTACTATTTCAGAGGTGATACCATAAAAGTCAACAAAATTGCTGTCATGGAGTCCCTCAATAACAACGTCAAAATTTTGGCTTTTAAGTCGACTATCTCGATCTTGTATATGAAACCTAACTCTATTAACAATGCAAACTGTATATTTTTTTCCCACATGTATGAGGCCTACATGCTAAATCATATAGTGTTGTTCTCGCCTCTTGTATGTTACCGTTGTATAACCGTATCACCTGTAAGACAAAATAGAATTAGAAGTTAATTTGACATATAAATTATCGTAAGTTCACAATATTCCATCAATATATAACTTACTCAAGTCCTAAACTATGATGTGAACTTAATCTTATGTCTTTCTTCAACATTAACAATCTCTTTGCTTCGAATCAAATCTTTTTACTTTCTATTTAAAAAATTAAGTAAAGATTAGAAATACAGATTGAACCATAAAATTTAAATTTGAAAATTTGAATTAAAAGTAATATATATATATATATATATATATCAACTTCCTTGCAATTGTGCAAAATATACCAATGGCCTATTTCGAGTTCATATTTAGTTAACTCCATATATTTTCTGACACCAAGTGGCCTTACTTTTTGCGAGAAAATTGACAATCCACCATCTTGATCAAAATCAATATGTCATTCCTCTCTATTAAATCTTATCTCAATGTCATTTAAGTACATCAACAAAATATCAAGCATTCATTCACTATATAAACCTCTACAATAGACCCTTAAGGTCAAGCTCTATTATGTACATATCGCTTAAGAGAGCATAACAACCTAAACAAAATATGAAACATTAATAATTGTTACTAATTAATAAATTTTTAAAAAGGTATAAGTTAATATAAATTACCTTTTAATGGGGAACATCTATCAAAATTGAACCGATCCATAAAGTTTAGCCTCGTATAGTAAGTGAATTGTCAAATGAACCATAACATCAAAAACTAATGGTGGAAGTACTAGTTCAAGCATACGTAGAATCAAAGCTATGTCTTATCCATTTTCTCAAGCTCTTTAACTTTTAGTGTCTTGCAATATAATTGCCCAAAAAACTCAACAGATTGACCAAAAGTTACAGACACATCTGTCAGTAAACACCAATGTATTCCAATAGGAAGTAGTCATTGTAGAAGTACATCATGGCTTTTCAACCCTAAAACTTTTTCTTCTTTAACATTAACACAACGAGCTATATTAGATGCATACCCATTAGGAAATTTAACTGTTTAAAGAAATTGAAAAAAAGTTTGCTTCTCCTTTTTTGACATGTTTTAATAAGCAGATGGAATGATGTATGACCTATCATCTCTTCTTTTTAAATGCAATTCTTTTCTTATATTCATGTCTTACAAATCTAATTTAGCCTTAATTTTTTATTTTTTTTCCATCATTCCCATCAAAGTTCCTAAAATATTCTCATAAATACTTTTCTCCAATATGAATCACATTAAGATTGTGCCTCAATAGTAATTCCTTCCAATATGGAAAATTGAAAAATATTTTTTTAGTCCAATTGTGCTTAACAACACTTTACTTTCACTTTGTATTACTTGGGTGTTTGCCAGGTATAATGTCATCCAAATATGATAATTGGTAAATCACATCATCACTAGATAAGTGTAAAAGAGGTTCACCCAATTCTACTTTTCCATTAAATGATTTACTTCTTTGCCATTTATACCCATATTCTCTGTAACGACGATGTCTCATATAAGATATTTTACTTTGTAACCTCATCAAATGAGTTTGATGGTTACACACGGCACATGCCATGTATTCTTTAGTATTCCATCTAGACAAATTCCCATAAGCTGGAAAATCATTTATAATTCACAAAACGGCCGTATGCATTATAAATGTTTCACCTTCAACAATATGATAAGTTTCTAATCCAACCTTCTAGAGATGGTTTAAGTCATCAATAAGTGGTTGCATGTATACATTAATATCCTTACTAAGAGCAGTAGGTCCTGGAATAAGTAAAGACAATAACACCAAAGGCTCCTTCATACACTTCCATGGAGGTAAATTGTATGGCATTGGAACTATCGATCACATGTTGTAAAAAGCACTCATATTATTGAATGGATTAAATCCATCCGAGGCTAAAACAAGTCGAACATTACGACAATCCTGTGCAAACCATGGAACTTTCCATCAAAGTCTTTCCATGCCATTGAGTGTATTGGATGACGCATAATGCTATTATCAATGTGTTTCTTTTTATGCCACCTCATAACTATGGCTGTTTTTGTTGACATAAAAAGCCTTTGTAGTAATGGTTTAACAAAGAAGTACCTCAAGACTTTATGTGGTATCTTTTTGCTTTTCTCGTCATCCACTCGCCACTTTAATTTACCATAAATGGGAAACTCTTCAAGATCTTTACTATCCTTCCATAATATAGTACAATCATACATACAAGCATGTATTGATATATATCCTAATCCAAGGTCCCTTAACAAATTCTTTGCTTCATAGTAAGATTTGGGCAATTTATGTCCAACAGGTAATGCATCATTGAGCAAGTCAATTAACATGTTAAAAGACCTGTTACTCCATTTATTATAGACCTTCAAATGCAACAACTTCACAAAAAAAAGATAATTGTGAGAATTTCAGGCATCCTAGATATAATTCTTCTTGAGCAACTTTAAATAACTTCCCAAAATTATCTTCTGTAATACTACCAATTATGTTGGGCAAACTTGTTTCATCATAGTCTCCATATAATTCTCATAATCCTCAAGCATCTCACCAATCCCATCATCACTATCGTCATTAATATCACAATCTTCTACATCATTATTGTTACTATCATCAACACATGTATCGACACTTGTGCTTCAACTTGCTTCTGAATTTTCTCTATGATAAAGCCATGAAGTATAGAATTTATCTATGCCCCATATTAGCAAATGATTATATACCACATCTTAACTTTAAATGTTAACATTTAAGCAATCTATGCATGGACAACAAATACAAAATTCAACTCCCATTTGATCTTTTACAAATTGTGTGAAACTCTTACCTCCTTCAAACTATTCAATGGACCATTTCCAATGAGACATTCAACTTTTGTTCATCTAGCTATATAATTAAAAGTAAATAACTGAATTACTAAATGAAATCCTCATTCTATGTAACGTAATGATACATCAATACAAGTTACTAGTTCTCGATTAACCAGTAAAAGTTCATATACTAAGTTTGAATTCAAACAAACACTATAGTATGTGGCATTGTTAGACCATGTGAATAAAAAAAAGAGCCTTTTTGTTATAACTCCTAGGCTTATGAAATATTTCACCGATAAGCCTCATAGAAGATACATCATAGGTTTTCAGCCTATATATCGTCCTATAAGTTAATTATGACTTAGATCATCCATAAATATATATGAATTTCTTATGTTACTAGTTCTCGATTAATTAGTACAAGTTCATATACTAAGTTTGAATTCAAACAAACACTAAGATATATGGCATTGCTAGACCATATGAATCGAGAAAGGAACTTCTCACTGTGACTCCTAGGCTGGTGAAATATTTCACAAATAAGTGTCATGAGAGTTGCATCATAGGTTTCCAACCTGTACACCATCCTAGGGGTTTATTAATCCTTGGAACATCCATAAGAGATCAAACTCATTCCGTATGCTATAAATACTTATCTAATTCATATATCTACTCATCAATGATTTAAACAAAACCCAAACATAAATATTTAGACTATTAAAGCAGAACCTAAAAACTAAACAAGATTTGGACAACTTACCTGGATGGACGGATAACTAAAGATGATGAACGATGAAGTTGGACGATTATGGACACTCTTCAATGCAAAACAAGGCCTGGGAAAATGATGATTTTGTATTTAATATAATACACTTGTTCAATGTCAATATGAACATACAATCAAATACAAAAACAATTTTCGTGAGGGATAACTAAGTGTATGGTAGAACTATTCCTAAACCAACATTTAAGTTCTATGTTAATTTATTTTCTGTTTTAAAATATCACTAAGATAAATACACAACACTTATTTATGGAACATTAATACATTATGATTCATAAAGATATTAATTGTAATATTCATGTTTAATAATGTATATATATGTATTAGATAAATACGGAACATAAAATGAAAACTTTTAAGAATTGAAATTAATCATGATATGAACTCCCTTTTAAACATATAATTAATAGGGTGTCAAAAATTCTGGAGATGCTTTTATATACCCTAAAACATATGAGAAAGAATTAACGGAGACCACAACTTTTAATTGAAAATTAGTTCAAAAATAGTCTCATATATGTTTAACTAATAAATAACATTTAATTTCATTTGGGTCTAAAAATAGAAAACTGTGTAATATATATGAGAGTCCATAAAACTTCTTTATGTTCTATACATCATTCCTTGTATCAAATAAAAAATTTTCAAATTTAAAGTGAAAGAAACCAATATATAATAGATCAAATTTAATAAAAAAAAGTGAGCAAAGAATCCAATAAAAATCGAATGATAAACTAAACAAATATAGAACATTTAAACAATTCAAATTAACTTTAAAGCAAAAAAGAGGAATTTTATGGTTTAGTTGTCATCATTTTTGTGATGTATTTGTTATTATTATTTTATGAATTTTTTTGGATACTTGCATCATGACTTTCTTTGCCAGGTATTTTCAAGAAATTGGTTATAATATATAGGCACAGTTGTTAGTATTTGAGAAATATAGAATATAAAGCATATAATATGAGGCCTAGAATTTTTTAGGAGCTTAATTGGACTATTAAGTTTATGTAATTATTAGGATGAAATAAAATATAATTAAAATTGAACTTAAATGAGTGTAATAAGGATGCATATCACTCTAATATATTGTTCAAATTGAATATTTTTTTAGTATCTTAAGAATAACTTGTGACAGAAATACTAACTTGAGATGATTCAAGAATCATTAAAAAGGTAGGAGGAATATATAAATTTCATAAGAATATCTCAGAAGTTGTTATCAAACTAAATATGAGAATATGATGAAAAAAGATTGTAAGTTCATTTTATTGCCACCAGCAAACATAGTTCATTATTTTAATTATATTTTTTAATAAAAATGTCAAATTGTAGTAATTTAAGAAATTATGAAAAATTAAAAAATTGTTTCCTATAACTTTTAAGAAGAAACTCATATCTAATATCGAGTAGCTAATGGTGGGTAATGTGAGTTTCCATAAACTATTGTTAGGCTAATATAACAAAATGATAGTCTAGTCCAACCTTTTGAATATAAATTTTGAAATGAAAAGACAATCAAAGGGATTTTTAATTTGATTTCATCCCTAAGAGAACTTTTATTGAACACTTTATAGGCTTCAAAATTTCACCTCTAGCTAATTACAAAAACCCAGTCTTTTCCTTTTCTTCACCAGCATTAACACATTAAAACAAATACTTAACCATTAACAATCCAAATAAACCCAACCAACTCGGACAACATTTATAAAACTGACCAACATCAAAGCATATA
>JANSVA010000002.1:25811070-25833120 GCA_025504915.1 Erythroxylum reticulatum | reverse complement strand
ACTTAACCATTAACAATCCAAATAAACCCAACCAACTCGGACAACATTTATAAAACTGACCAACATCAAAGCATATAACAACAACAATGAAAGCAGAAAAAATAACCCAAGACCAAAGATTAATGCAACTTGCCTCGACCTACAACGATGGAAGATGACGGTGATATCAGAAGAAGAAAAAAGTTAAAACAAAGCAAGATAGACATGCAAAAGGTTTGGGGAAGGGAAGCGTGAGTTTTGTTTTTAACTTGAATTGAAAACAACGTATTTTGTCATTGAACAAACGATGTCATTCTTGCATTATTATTTTAAATGTTGTAACATTTGGCAACGATTTTTAAAATCATCAAAAAATGTCAAATAATAGACAATGATTTTTTTGCGACAATTCTTGAAAAACATCCCTAAATGTTAAACAACAAGCGATGATTTTCAAAAATTGTCACCTAATGTTAAACCAAAGCCGATGATTTTTTGAAATCATCACCAAATGGTAAACAATAGGCTACAAGTTTTGAAAATCATCGCCAATACTATACATATATAAAAAAATTTATTTTGCAAATTTTTTGTAATATATCATTTCTACAAAATAGTATAGAACTTAAATATAATAAATAGATTTTTTGAGACCATATAAAATTGTCAAACCATATATATTATAAGACATTGATAAAAAGTATAAATAAATGTAACATAAAATAATTTTATGTTTTTAGTTTTATAAATTTTTAAATAACATTGTTGTCAAGTTAATTTACTTTTAGACTTACAATCATTATGAAAAATATTAAGTTTGATTTTTAAGAGTATGATATTAATGTTTAATATTGACTTCCATTTTTACTATATTGCAATTATTTTTAATTGAATTGCAATAAATATAATTATATATGGTAATTAATATAATGTTATATGAATGTATAGATAATAATTAAAAAAATTTAATGTTACTAATGAATGTATAGATAATAATTCATCGCCAAAGGTCAAGCCAAATGGTAATGGGCCACCATTTGTTGACTATTATCTAAATCGTCGCTTTATGGTATATTTCTTCCGAATTAATTAAAAACAACATCTTTTTGCTTAACAACAAACGACATCATTTTGTTTAACAACAATCACCATCGTTTTCTACTAAGTTATTATAAACACGAAAATGAAGCTCTCTTTATTTTCGTGTTAGCTATCGTGTTTTTGAAGAAGCGTTGTCTCTTCTATGATCGTTGTCTCTTATGATGTGGTCATCACTGTCGAATGAGCGTCGTGTCCTCTGTTGATAATGTTCTTCTTTTCTCTTTTCTTTTTTCAAGATCCTTCTTTTTTGCTCTATTTTTTGTGCTGTTTTGGAGTTTATCTGGGTTTTGTTTTCTTTGTAAGCTGTATAGGTTTTTGATTTTGTTTGTGCTTGGAAGATTGTCAATTGTGTTTCTATGTTGGTTGTATATGGGTTGATGTTTTTTCCCACCATCAATGCTTCTTTAAGCAAAGCCTACTAACTGTTTGATGATAGGTCTGTGAGAGTATTTAACTTCTAGAAGGGATGTTTATGTACTTCATTATCTTTTCAACATATAGCCATTCAATTTTGGATCAATTCATTCCACCTTTGAGATTTTATAGTAATTGATTACCAACATAATTTAATTAAACGTAATGAATTTTACGCTAAATTGAATTTTTATAATAAAATTGTTAACTTTAATTAATCGCAGAATGTCAACGTGGAGACTAGTTTCTGATGGTACAAATGAGCTCCACTGGGAGGAATATGACAAAATTCTCCCTAATGAAGAACAAATCGATGTAGAACAAATCTCTTTATCAAACACTAATCACCCCTTTCCTTCCATGGTTGATCTTCTTTTTCAAGGTTTTTAGTATCATCCGAATTACCCCTTTTCCCTAATTATCTTTATCTCATTTTTTTGTTAGGAAGCTATCACATGAACGTTTGATTGTATATACTATATGTTGTGTAAAGCTTCCTCAAATCTTCAATAGAACATAGATGAAAATGGAGGCAGTGGCAATGTCTCAATGATTGGTACAGGATTAGAAAAATAAGTTGTTTTAGAATAGTCTTCGATTCAAATTACTATGTATGTTCAATTGGGTATGCATGTGTTCAAATTTGGGTTCGTTATACCGTTTAACTTAAGTAGCTATTTAAGTTTTATAATAATTGTTTCTTAGGTGAAATGCATTGTATTAGCGGTTCATTTAAATCAGTGATCCATGCTACATCTGGGGATTCATTCAATGTATCTTCTGCTAGTTTAGTTAAAGCCAAGAAGTTGTTGGAAGAGGGTGTCAATAAGCCAACACATGAAGGAAGATCTTTGACTATTTCAATTGATGCCTTCGAATGTGCAAGGACTCTTTTTAGGAATCCAGATATAGGAAACTCCTTTACCTTTTCTACTGACTCTCATGTCATTTGGAATCTAAAAAAATAATTCTTTCTTTTCCTTTTCGATGGAAAACTTTATTTATTATTTTGTATGTAAAAATTGTTAAACTTTTAATTAATAACTTGTACTACTTACCATATATAATTATATTATAT
Organism: Erythroxylum reticulatum; assembly: GCA_025504915.1. Taxonomy (NCBI): domain Eukaryota; kingdom Viridiplantae; phylum Streptophyta; class Magnoliopsida; order Malpighiales; family Erythroxylaceae; genus Erythroxylum; species Erythroxylum reticulatum. Next base: position 25,830,548 of record JANSVA010000002.1, on the reverse strand, counting down.
TGCTTACCATATTTCAATATTTATGTCTTATTATTTTATTGTTAATAAATATTAATGATTAAGAATAATAGTCATCTAAAATTTATGATATTTTAAAGTTATCATCATTAAAATTTTAGGTATGTTTATCTTTTAATATAAAAAAAGATAATTTAAAAAGGTATGTTTATCTTTTTAAATTACCTACCATGTGTTTTTCAACAATATATTTCAAACTTTAAAAATATTTTACAATTTTTAGATGCTCAATTTTCTTATGAAATATTTATATGAACAGAGGTGTACTATGTTCAGTAGGCATCACTAAAGAATTATATTTGTGTATAAATCCATATATTTAAACAAATTTATAAAGTACAAAAATAAAAAAAATGAAAAATCATATATAAATGTCAATTATAATTAACCTTAAAATTGTTAACTTTAAAATATTTAATTTAGACTTTTGACGACGACTCTAAATTTTCATTGCCAAAAGTACCACCTTTGGCAATGAATTTGTTATTTCGTTGCCAAAAGATTATGTTTTGTTTATGTTTAAAATTATCATTGCCAAAGGCATGACCTATAGGGAGCAAGTACATAAACCGTCACAAAATATAACATTTTTTGCGATGATTCATGTAAATTGTCGCTAAAGAAATGCCTTTAGCAACGATGCTATGGAGCATGGCCAAAGCCTAGACTTTTGGCGATGAATTTATAAACTGTCATCAAAAGCTGACTTTTAGCGATGATTTTCAAATTGTTGCAAAAAAAAAAGTAGATAAATGTTTGTTTTGTTGTAATAGTTCAAAACATAAGACACAATAAAGAACTTGGGAGCTTTGAGTCAACAGTCATGTCGGGTCAATGTTTGAATGAGTTCACTTTCTCCAAAGATTTTACGTTCTTCTTTTTCTCTATAAGAGGTTTGTTATGGAAAGTGTAGTTGTCGTTCTAAAATGACGTGTGGGCTTAAGAACTAAGCATTGGGTAATGTATTGATTGGATTTTAGTCAAAATTTGGTCCTTATAAGAAGGCATTTGATCATTTTGGTATGTCGAAAATGGAGACTCAGTTTCATGGATAACGATGATTTCTTTTGTAATTAAAGCTGGGTATTGGGGGAAAGCTTTATGGTTTTATATAGATATGATTAAAGCTAGGGTTTCACCAAATGGGTTCACTTTCATTAAACTTCTTGTAATATCTGGTTTCATTGGCTTAATCAACATTAGATTAATTCATACCTACATGAAAGAATTAGGGATTGAGTTTAATTTGGTAATGAATGCTGCTTTTGTAAATGTATATTCAATATGCCACACCAAAGGAAAAAACTGCAGGGCAAACCAACAAACAAGGATGAGAATACAATACTCTTTACCTCTCTCTATTTATTTCACTTTTGGATGTTATAACTGCTATAAAAACCTACATTTTTTCTCTTTTATGTCGCGAAATAAAATTTTCTATAACTTACACTAGCATCGACTTAGTCACAAAGGTGCACGATTACAAAGAGTTACATAGTCTTCACACACGACTGTGTATCTTCATAATTTTACAAAGACTTACATGGTTGATCCACACAATCGTTTAAGTCAAGACACGAGCATGTAGCATTTTACACTATCATGTATCTCCCTAAAAGAGATTATTTCATCTTTTCTTCAATTGTTCATCATTTCCACAAACTATAAAGCCGTCTACGATCACCAAAAATCTCAAAATAGGGTTAGACACTCAATAATCCCCCCTATAACTCAAATATTGGGATGACACATTATTCTACATCATCTACTTGGCATGAATCCTAACAAGCTTACTACAAAGCTCATGCTTATTTTTGGGAACCATTTTGGTTAGCATATCAGCACCATTCAAATCCATATAAAATATTAATTGTTCTTTTTTTATCACATAACTCAACCAATGATAGCTAGCATTTATGTGCTTTATACGAAAATGATACATAGTTATTTTGCTCAAGTTAATAGCACTTTGACTATCATAAAATGCTATATAGTCTTCTTAGCTCATGTCCAACTCTTGAAGGAACTTGTTTAGCCAAAGCATCTCCTTACAAGCTTCCACTACAACTACATATTCTGCTTCAGTTATGGATAAAGCCCTACACTTTTGTAGCTTGGATTCCTATAAGATGGCTCCTCCTGTAAACTTGAACATAAAATATAAAGTGAATTTGTTCCATTAAGATCTCTACCCAAATATGCATCTGTAAAACCTTCTAAAGTTGGCTTATTATTACCAAAGCACAAACTCCACGTCAATGTGCCTCTAAAGTATCTTAGAATCCATTTCACTATTTCCTAATAAACCTTCCCTAAAATTGGTAAGAATTTGCTTACCATCCTAAAGTTTGAGTAATATTTAGCCTTGTTCTTACCATTGTATACATCAAAGACCTTGTTGTAGATGAGTATGGAATAAATGACATATCATATTTCTAATTTTTTTGTTGAGGGATATGCACGCTTACATAGCTTAAATTGTGATTGCCAGTGGTGTGCTAACTAGCTTAGCATGCTGCATATTGAAACGTTCTAGCACTCATTCAATACATCTCTCTTAAGACAACTACAATCTCTTGTTCTTTCTATCTCGAGTTATATCCATACTCAAAATAATTTTTATGGGTCTCAAATATTTCATATCAAAAGATTTGGATAAGTCCTCCTTCAAATTTTGGATTGTACCATTGTGTTGACCTACAATCAAAAACATATCATCGACACAAAGAAGAAGAATGATAAGGAATCACCTAAGAACTTCTTAAAATACACATAAGTATCAACATATGTTCACTTCCAACCATGATGTCACAAAGGAGTTAAGCTTCTGATATTATTGACTTGGAGCTTGTTTTAATCCATAAAGACTTTTCTTCAACTTGTAGACCAAAATTTCCTTACATTTAGCTTTGAAACCTTTTGGTTGTTGAATGTATATCTTCTCTCCCAAATCTCAATGTAAGAAGGTTATTTTAACATCCAGTTGTTTTAGTTCAAGATCTAAACAGGCAGTTAGACCCAAAACTATTTGGATTGAGGTTATTTTAACTATTGGTGAAAAGATTTAATCAAAATCAATACCCTTCTTTTCACTAAATCATTTCATTCCCAGCCTTGCCTTGTGCTTTACCAACTTGCTACCATCTCTCTTTATCTTGAACACCCATTACTTCCCTTACTCATTATCCTTAATGGAATTATATTTAATATTTTATAGATGTGGTTCATCTAGCTCATCAATATCAGATTGTATCAGATCACCACCAATGTATTTTTGGTCACATACTTCACCTTCTTCACCTAAAAATTGCTCAATAGTCGAAAGAATTGTAGAAGAGCTGACTATGCCATCCGATGAGTTACAGTGTGATGATTTTTCTCTAATCATAAGATCAACACCACATCTCTTGTGCTCCTGGAACACTACATCCTTACTTCTGACCACCTTTTTCTTCTTTGAGACATAGAGTCTGAAGCTAAACTGCTCACCACCATATCCAAGAAAGATGCAAGGTATTGCCTCTGAGTCAAGCTTCTTTCTTTGATCCTTAGGTATGTGTTTGAATGCCTTCCAGTTAAAAACTCTCAGATGGTGATATATGGTATCTTTTTTAGTCCACACTCTCTTAGGAATCTCAAATCTAACAAAACTGAGAAAGCTCAATTAATCAGGTAGTCCACAATTTAGACTACTTCTCCCTAAACTATCTTTGGCAACATAGACATCCTAAGTATGCAATGAACCTTATCCATGATAGTTATGTTCATCCTCTTAGTAACCTCATTGTTTTGCAGAGTCCTTGGTTTGATATTTTCAAGTCTAATTCCATAAGATGTAAAATATTCTTGAAACACCTTGGAAGTATACTCCCTTTCATTATCTATTTGTCGGCAGTTCAGCTTCCTCCAACTTCCCTTTTTACCATAATATGAAATTTCTTGAAAGTTTCAGACACTTGACTCTTAGAGTTTAATATACACAGCTAAATCTTCCTCAAAGCATCATCAATGAATGTAACAAAATATTTGTTACCTCTTAGGTACTCCTCTTTAATAGGATCACAGACATCTGAATAAATCAACTCCAATAATTCTGACTTTCTTGCAGATCTTCTTTTGAAAGAGACTTTATACTACTTTTCGGATAAGCAATGATCACAAAGATTAAGGGATGTGATTTGTTAACTGGGATAAGAGATTTTTAACTAGCAACTTTAATCCCTTCTCACTCATGTGTCTCAATCGTCCATGCCACATATTTGGTGAAGATTCTTCTTCTGCTGTGCATACTTCTCTACCACATACCTTTAAGTGTGTCTTATATAGTGTGCAACATAACTCTACTCGGGAACCGTCATGGCGACTTTAGACAAATTCCCCTTCCTATCCCCAAAAATATGTTGAAACCCTTCTTAATCTAACATATTGGATGATAAAATATTGAACTTATATGAAGGATGTGTTGTACATTTCTTAAGGTCATTAAGTATCTGACATTTTTCTTAACTCGAATGTCACCTATATTGACAATCTTGGCAAAACTTGTTTTCCCATGTTTACCCTCCCAAAATCTTCACTCTTGGAGTTTAATAAGTAGTCCACCTTTGGAACACAATGTTAAGATGCTCTCATTTTAATTAGCTAGTTAGAACTAACACTGCTGACATGGAAGTATTCACTAGTTGCACAAACTAGGGATACCTCATCATCTGTGCTTGGAGCAATTGTAACTATACTCTTATCATAACCATCATTTTGATGATCTTGCTTTTTCTGATCCCTCTTCCATTTATAGTAGAACCTCTTAATATGTCCTAGCTTATTGCAATAGTGGAATCTCTTCATGTCTTTATCACCTCCAGATTTTAAATCATTTTTAGACTTACCATAAGCTTTAGGACCCCTAGTCTTATTCCTTCCCCTGCTTTCTATCACGAAAGCCAATGCATTATTAACTTCAATCTCCTTTGTTCTGATTTTTCTATTAAACATACTCTCTTTGATTACATAAAAAGAAAGCACGCTTTCAGGAGCTGAGTTACTAATCATCATTCCCAGTGTTTCCTAGCTAGAAATAAACTCAATAGGAACAAAGCTTGAAGCTCATCATCAAAAATGATCTTCATTGTAGTAAGCTTGTTGATTTTGTCTTGAAAATCACCTGAGAGTATTTCACAACTAAAATAGTATCTACCAAGGATATAACAAAATTTGTTTGGGTATAATGATATACTTATTCTAGTTTTTGAATAAGGCCTATTTGGCTATTTAATTAAAATATTTTGATCTTTAATTTGGAATAAAATATCCTCAAATATATTTCTAAGTAAAATTTAATATTATTTTTAAATCAATTTTTAATTTTAAAATTAAGGTAAATTTTCTTAATTTGTTCAAAATTAATAATTATATTGATTCCTAAATAAATTTTTAAAAAGTTTTTTAAAATTAAAATTAATTATATTTCAAATAAATTGAAATTAATTAAGATTTTTTTTCTTAAGCAAATAATAAAGGTATTTCTTAATTAAATATATTGATTTCATGATTGAGATAAATTAAATTTATGATTTTGTATGTTTAGAAAAATATTATTCTATTTATTTATCAATAATAAGGTTTCTTGATTTATTAGAAATTATATTTTTCTTGATTAAATTTGAAAAGTGTTTTCATTTATTAATTGAGAAAATTGAGACTTCTTTAATATTTTTAAATTATTTTTCTAATTTATTAAAGAAATATTTTCTAATTAATTGAGAAATCAATCTTTAAATAAATAATATAAAGGACTTTCCTAATTAAATTTTAAAGTAATTCATTTAATTTTAAAAGTGGTTTCTATTAGTATTAGAAAATAGTTTTCTAATTAAGGAAAAGTTATTTCTCATGAGATTAGAAATATTTCTCGAATTAGACTAAAATGTCTTACTTATAAAATTTTGATCAAAGAGTTTTTCTAAATTATATTACGTAAGAAGCGTAATTTATTAAAAATTGTTTTCAATTGTATTTTGTTAAAGAAGTCAAGATAATTATAAATAACTTCCAATTGAACTTGAAAATTGTTTAGAAATCAAATCAAAATTATATTTAGAAGAGGAATTTAATTTGTTTAGGAATCAATAAGTTTAAATCTAATTTAATTATCCAAGAAGTTGGAAATATTATTTTAGATTATGAATATCAATAACTAAAATCAAACAAAGTTTGATATTTTATGCACATAATTTGACTATAAGTTCATGGGTTGTATACTTTATTTATATGTTTGTATATATATATATATATATTGGATGCATATTAAATTGCATTTTTTATACATGTGATAACATTACATGTAATTTTGTATTTAATGAGGCTATTTGTAATTAAATACTTTGTTAAAAAATTAAATACACCATTGAGAATGTGATTTTTGTCTTCTATTGTTATAAGAAAAAACTATAGTCCTATTTATTGTTAGGCTTACTGAGCAAACTCAAGATTGCTTTACCGTAAATATGTTTAATCTAATAATAATGGGTCCTATTTAAATAAATTTTTGTGATTTAGATAAGCAAATTTATGATCATATGAATTTAGAGGCAAGATTAGGAATAACATATAAGATATATTTTGATAAGAGTTATCCCTTAGCAAATCTAAGAGTTACATGAGTTGTAATTGATAAAGTTGTTATCTTCCTAAATTAAGTTTAGTTGGTTTCTTGAAAAATCTTAAGATCAAATAAATTTGAATGGGATTTTAACCCATTAGAAAGATTAGAATAATTTTTTCGAACAGTAGTGAGTGCTATTATTTTAAATAAAATAGTAGGAGTAGTCAAATAAATGATTATAATCCTAATCTTATTTGATTTCCATGGAATGTAATCAATTACTTGCTTTTCATACATTTATATTTTGTGTTTTGGTAAAAATTACCTTTATTTAGTTTAGTAAATATTAAATTACTAAACTACATTTCTTGGGTATATGTTATGTTTGTGAAGATGGAGTTACATAATAAAATGTGTTTTGTGTTACTAAACACATTTTAACATTTACATGGATTTCTTTGAACCTTTTAAAATGTGTGTTGATAAAAGTGCTGTTAAAATGTGTGTAGTTGCTATTTAATATATATAAAGAATGAATTATACCAACCAATGTTCAAGAATTCAATACATAAGCATGATGCTGTCATTAGACCTGCGATAAAATTAGAGCTGCAGAAGACACTCCTAAAGTTCCGTGCCAAGTTTGATTGACCATGATTTGTATAAAGGTTACACCCCCAAGTCTCCCACTTCAAAAACACCTAAGGATGTTTCTATCGAGTACAACATTCTTCACAAGTTTTGGCCAAGTCAAAAAACTCAACCATTTTATCCAACGGTGAATGGTTGTCACGTTGAACGCTAGAACCCTTGCTCCTTTTATGGATGAATCTCACCCACCAAGATTCTAGCCGTTAATGTTTTCTTTCCCATTTTCCTTCACGTCTTCCTTCTCTTTCTCTTCGTTCTATCACTTGCCTAGACTTGCTTCCTCTAGATACATGTCTTTGCGCAGAACCAAATCCACCAGATTGTCCATCCAATGCTGATGCGTCTGGATCTCCAACACTACCGGTATCACCCAGGTCCCTGCTTCCATCAAAATTTTCTTCCTAACTGCTGCCACCTTCATCTAGACGGTCTCTTGATTGAAGAATAGTTGGCGTTTGTCCTGAAAATGCCCGAGACCCTGCTAAGACAACGGTTGGTATAGTACCAGATGTACTAGCAGTAGACATTTCATGTATGTGTTTATTTTAGGTAATTTGCAAAAATTAATATTGTTTGCGCTTCCATCACCGAAGCCACTATCGTTCACTACTAGTGGGTTTCTCACGATCATCGGCCCAGGTATGTATTTTACTCATTCTTTAGCTGCTCTCTGTGGTCCTTTAAGTGAAAATAAGCACCTATTATTATTATTATTATTATTATTATTATCATTTTATTGAGTTTCTTTTTAGTAGTAGTTTATTATTATTATTATTATCCTTATGTATTTTTGGTAATTTTATTTACTTAAATATTTTGTGTGCCGTTTTTTTAACTACATCACTATTTTCTGTCACATCTGTATGTGGGTCTACAGGAAACAGTCTCTCTACTATGTAGGGGTAAGGCTGCGTACTATCAGACCTCCCCAAACCCCGCTTCACTGCAAAACTTCAGACTGAGTGTGATGATGATGATGATAATGATGATGTTATGTTTATAAAGAGTTTCCAACATTAGAAAACATGTTGTATTTCAATTACGCAATTTTACTATAGCCCCTATTAAGGATTCGATAATAAATTTTTGTAGATATGTCAATATCATATAAATAAAAAAAATGATAACATTTTAAGTTGATTAATGTCTTAAAAACTTTAATGACAATGTGTAAGATGTATGTCAACACTAAAATAGCAAGATGCGACTGGTTGCATGAAGTCAAGACAAAAGGTATAGTACTGTGATGAAATTGTTTCATTCAAGTTACTCTACAAAAAGCATAAACATGGACTTCAATTGAAGACATTTGCTATAAAATGATACTAATTATCATTAGAAGAAATGATCACATGACTTTTCTTGCCTATATGTGATATGATAGAGATAATATGTACTTCTAGTTCATGCTTATAAGTTTTTGATACTGAATTTAAATTCAACATTATCATAATATCAAAGGCATGATAATTGAGTGAAAGTAATTTATTGAAATTTATACAAATAGTTTGCATACATTGGATCATCATAGACTTGTTCTTAAGATAAATTATAAGAATTTAAAGTTGGATAATCAAGATTATCCTTTTAGGTCATACTGGTTAAATCAACATGTTATGAATCATAAAGTTACATATCATATATATATATATATATATATATGAACCATATGAAACTTGTTCAATTGAACAATAATCAAATCAACCTTTGGTAAAAGGATGACGATATTAAATTGTTAAATATTTTACATGTGATGTATTAGATTTAATAAAAACTCATAAAATTATGATATTTATAATATATTAAAATGTTATTAACTATGTGATATCATATGTATAGAATGAAATATTTATTTAAATTTTGAAAATTTTATATTATTTAAAGTAGAAATTAAATTTTGAGAATGTTAAGGCACTTCAATGAGATAATGTGGTAAGATATAATTTTTTTAGTTATTTATATGGAATAAGATTCTTTAATGAGTATCTCCATAACTAAATTCGATAATGGTATGGATTTATATAAGGAGGAGTGGATTTATATAAGGAGGAGTATGCAATATGAGATAATGTATCATGTAATATTTATTTCTTCTATATTTATATCTAGTACAATAACTTACATTCGAAAGTTTTAACTAAATCAATTAGAACGATTTCATATTAGGTACAAAACATTAAGTTTTTGAAAGAGTCAAAGTTAATGATTTATAGATGAGATGCTTATTTGAAGCATATGTTATATAGTAAGTTTATAATTAAATTAGATAATAAAAGGTTATAAAATATCTATAAGATTGAACATAATCTCACATACCTATTGAATAAATTGTTTATTTCAATGAACACTTATAAGATAATTTTAAACAAATTTAAATATCATGATAATACATTCATTTGGAACTAGTGTCTTTATTGATATATTTGATGCAGTTAAAAAAATGTAAGTCATTGAAAGATTCACTTTTATGATGAATCCAAAGAGTTTGGTTTGGAGATGATTGTGCATTTATCATGTCTATAAGAAGGTTGGTGGGGCTATAGTTATTCTCTTCAGTGAGAGTATAGAGGACATATTGCTCAAAGCCAGAACAATAATTCATATTTTTAATTGTTAAAAGGTTTATAATATATTGACAATTCATATTAGCTATGAAAAGATAATAATTTAATTTTGTGAATTAGATTTACAGAGATGGATATGAAAATTATTTACCTATTCTAAATCCAAACATATAGATAATGTACAAAAGGTGTTTAATTGAGATATATGATCGCAGATTTCTTATATAAGTAAGTTTTAATATTTAAACTCGAAATTTAACAAGCATACAGGTCGTTCACATAGTACCTAAAGTGTTGATCCTACTAGGAGGGTTAATATAATCCTGGAATCTAAGGTCGAAAACTATTAAACTGAATTTTAACAGACAATGAATTTAAACACGAAAACTAAATAAATCAAACAAACCAAATCAAATAACAAAACAACAATTGACAATTAACACTTAACGAAAACAATCAATGAACAATGATTAACAATTTTAGATTAAAATGAATAACAAATAATGGAAATTAACTGATTTGTTGAAAGACAATAGCACACCCTAGGATTCAAATTAGTGAGTTAACCAAAGGGAAAAATATCTATCTTTAGTGCGAACCTAACTAATTACGATTTATCGAATTAATAGTTTTAGATGATCCTAGGGTCAATTACTCTCTCTCAAGTTATAATTGAACCCTAAAGTGTAAACCTTAATCAGATTATGGGAAGTTATAATCTCTTAATTAACAACCTATCCAAAACCCAATCAGCTTTTAAGTTCTCTAATAAACAATTGGAAACTTATACGTGATCTCTCTACACAAGATTTACCAACTTGATTTAATTCTGAATCTATTACATTACCTAACTCTCATTATCCCAATTTAATCATGTTTCTTGATTCACCCTCTTAGTTTATTGTCAAGATATGAAGTGCATAATTAAACTATAATTAATTCAATAAACGCATAAAACAATTAGATTTCATTAAATAAAAAATAATATTCCAAAGGTGAGTATAGAACATCAATCAACTATCATCAAACTATATATCCTAATTCTACAATCAATTAAAACTGAAATACATAAGAAATAGAACTCGAATGGACGATGGAAAGCTGTGACTTCAGAAAGCTTCTTATTATGGGAAGCACATTGAGTCTGCATCGACTTCCTCTTCTCTCTTCCTTGTTCTCTGTCTCAATCTCTCAAAGTTCTATCTTTTAGGGTTTCATTGCGGTGGCTGATCAAAAGCTCCCTCTTTTTGTTCTACTTGTTCTATTTATGTTCTTTTGTGCTTAGGGTTGAACTAGAATTTTTCTGGGGGAATTTTCTGGGTTCTGAAAGGTCTAAAAATCCCCCGAAATGTGAAGTTTAGGAGTGGCAGGACGTCTGCTCAATGCAGGCCATAATCGTGGCCTATGTCAGCAAGCTTTTCTGTCATGATTGTGCTTTATTAAGCCATGATCGTGGGCTATTGTTTCAACCCAAATGTCTTCCAAAACTCCTTCGTTCTTCGATATTGACCTTGAAACACTAACAAACACATCAAGGTATATCATAAAAATAATATTTAAGCCAAAAAGCTTGTACTAACCTATAAAACACTTAAAACACAAATAATTAACAAACTAACACAATTCTAACCTAAACACATACTAAACAATCGAACAATTTGCTAAACACATATTAAACTATACCCTAAAATACGATGCATTTCATACCCATCAGCATCCCCACATTTAAACGTTTGCTTATCCTCAAGCAAACAAAACAACAAAGAACACAAAGCATAAAAACACAATGCAACAAATGAGGCAATGGCTTCAACTTCACTAAATAATTTAACTCTAAACATAATCATTAAAGTTGTTCCAAATTATTAACATTCGAAATCTGTATCTAAGCACCTTGGACTCAATATACAAACCTTTCAAAATTTTAATGTTGAGTCTTCATCCCTACCACTTGCATACACACATTGGTAATCATTCCGTCAAAACAAAAGTGTAGCTATTACTCAGAAGGTTTTCATGAAAAATCAAGCTACTAATAAGTTTGGTAGGTTTTTATTTGAAAACATTCTTTTTGTTAATTTTTCTTTAAGGACATGAACCTAGTCTTTTATGCGAAGGCAAACATTTGTGATGAATGTCGATTCGGTTACTCAACTAAGTCATCTTGCTATTAAGCTACTTGGTTAGAATGTCATTACATCCTTTTTACATGAAGGCACAAATTTGTGATGCGTGTCGATTTAGTTACTCAACTACATCACATTCTCAACTGGCTACTAGCTCTATTCATAACTCAAATGCTAGCAGAATAGTTGTTTAGTTAAAATTTATACAACTTTTTTTTCACACAAAAATTTGCGTACCTTATTACTTTAGCTAATCATTTTCATGAAAAAGGTACTAATAATGCCACTTATTTGATTAGCCTAAATTTATAAATGATCATGGCAAATTCCTAGGGTGAATGGACCAACATCGTATCCTAATTAACCAGCATATTTAACCCTAAGTAACTTAGGTCACTAATTTTACAAGCTAATAAATCTTCGTAGCCTAAAAGACTATGTTTAAGGCTAAATCTATCCCATTAAGTCTTAGCCATTGACCCATTCACACAATTCACATCATGCAACATAAAAAAAATCATACGATATGAAAAATTCACACTTAAGGTAAAAACACACAACCCTCCCCACACTTGAATAATACATTGTCCTCAATGTGAAAAGGGTACACAAACACACCAGGAGGAAATAAAACACAATATACAAATTACATAAGAAGAAAATGCTAACAAAAATGAAAAGAAAAGAACTAGAACACAAAACCATCATGTTGACTAAGGTACTAATGGTGATGGAGGCGAAGATCACTTGTGCTTGATGCCCATGATTATTGCCCTATCTTATAATTGCTTCAAAAAGAGTAAGACAGTTAGCACTCCAAAACATTCTAAATTATTAAGAACTTATTTTGAAATTTAAAACAAATCTAACTACGTAATAATTTAAACCTAACTACTAAACATGCTAATTTATGGTCATTAGTTTGACCTTCATCCTTTAAAACTTAGCCAGGATCAATTATGAGCGACTTACCTATACCCTTCTCATTTAACATTAGTTTTGTATCCTATGATTAAGCTACAAATTGCAAAATGATCAGAAGGACAATATTAATAAACTTGAGAAAGCCAATTAAGCTCAATAATGTCCTTTTTTCTAACAAATTGTTGATAAACTAGGGAATAACAAAACTCCCTAATCTTCCATCAAATCCAACAGTTGTCTTGTAAGAAAGTGATTTTCTCTCTTTTTTCGATAATCGCCTTTATTTCCTTTGCTTCTTCCGCTTCATGAACAGAGACTTTCATGTCTTTTTCAAACTTAATGTATGTTGTCATATGATCTTTTTCCGCATGTTCTTTAGAAGATTCGAACACATCAATTATCCTTAATGAGCTACTATACTTCAAATTCTTTAATGAATCATTTATGTTAAATGTCATTTGGTCATCATTAGTCCAAAGGATAAGGTTCTTTTCATGGACATCTATTAAAGATTTTTTGATGTTCACACATGGTTTATCAAGAACTAATGAATAATAGGGACAGTTGGCATTATTTTCTTCATTCTCTTTCTTCGTCTTTTGGTCTTCAATAAGGTGGGGTTCAGTTTCCACTTATCCTTCTGGCTCTCCCCCATTCTTAGGCGTGATAGCCTCATATTGCTCTCTTTCATGTATTTCCATATTAATTAGAGAGTTTTTCACATTTCTCTTACAAAATTCATGAGAAGTTGTCTCACTCGAATCTCTAGGTTGTGAATAGATGAGGCATGATTTTTGGTTACTTGATCAAATTGCTCTTCTAGTCTCTATTAGTTCTTTTCCATGTCTATTAGCTTATCTATGATTTTGTCCAACTTGGAATCCCATAAACTGTACTAATCTAGATGAAATTCAAATAGGCCTTGATGTCCCATATGAGTACTTTCATTGTTAGACTAATAGAAATTCAGGTGGTTCTGCCTCCTTGTAGTGTACATGTTCCAATAAGGATCATCACTTCTCCAATCATATTGTGCCTCGTTGTAGTTCGCAAAAGTTCCTTGCTCCTTAAAATATACATCCTCTATGATCGTTTTTTCCATTTCTTCTTGGCATTTAGCTCTTCAGATGTCTCATTCTCACTCTAAAATGTCATGATGTGTCTCGACTTTATGCCCCAAATGTCTTTTTCTTTTTTTATATTAATTATTTAAAACAAAAGATAGTGAAAAGGCCTTAGATTAAAGAACTAAACTAATTGCCTCCCCTACAATGGTATCAAAAACTTGATTGTAGTTTTCCGATATGAGTAAGTTCTAATATTTAACCTTGATATTTTGCAAGTGTATGGGTCGATTGAGTGGTACCTAAGGTGTCGATCCCACGAGGAGGGTTAGTTTAATCCTAGAATCTAAAGTCAGAAACTATTAAACAGAATTTTAACAGAGAATGAATTTAAACACAAGAACTAAATAAATCAAACAATCTAAATTAAATAACGAAACAGCAATTCACAATTAACACTTAATGAAAACAATCAGCAAACAATGATTAACAATTTTAGATTAAAAATGAATAACAAATCATAGAAATTGATTGATTTGTTAAATGATGATAACACACCCTAAAATTCAACCTAATGAGTTAACCAAAAGAGAGAAAGGGAAAATTATCTATCATTAATGCTAACCTAACCAATTACGATCTATTGAATTAATAGTTCTAGATAATCCTAGGGTTAATTACTCTCTCTCAAGTTATAATTGAATCCTAAAGCATAAATCCTAATTAGATTATGGGAAGTTGTAATCTCTCAATTAACAACCTATCCAAAACCCAATCAATTCTTAAATTCTCTAATAAACAATGGAAACCTATACTTGATCTCTCTACATAAGATTTACCAACTTGATTTAATTCTGAATCTATTAAATTACCTAACTATCGTTAGCCCAATTTAATAATTTTTCTCGCTTCACTCTCTCAGTTTATTATCGAGATATGAAGTGCAGAATTAAACTACAATTAATTCAATAAACACATAAAAAATTAGATTTATTAAATAAAAAATAATATTCCAAAGGTGAGTATAGGACATCAATCAACAATTCAATTATATCATCAAACTATATATCTCAATTCTACAATCAAATAAAACTAAAATACATAAGAAATAGAACTCGAACGGACAATAGGAGGCCGCGACTTCAGAAAGCTTCTTATTCTAGGAAGCACGTCAAGTCTACATCATCTTCCTCTTCTCTCTTCCTTCTTCTCTTTCTCGATCTCTCAAAGTTCTATCCTTTAGGGTTTCGTTGTGGTGGTTGATCAAAAGCTCCCTCTTTCTATTCTATTTATGTTCTTTTGTGTTTAGGTTTGAATTAGGATTTTTCTGATGCTTGAAAAGTCCAAAAAATTCCTCAAAATCTGAAGTTTGGGAGTGGTTGTGCATCTACCCGACACAAGCCACGATCATGGCCTATGTCAGGCCTTTTTGTCACGATCGTGGGTCATTGTTTCGGCCCAAATTTGTTCCGAAACTTCTCTATTCTTAGATATTAACCCTGAAACACTAACAAATACATCAAAATACCTCTTAAACATAATATTTAAGCTTAAAATCTTGTAGTAACCTATAAAATACTTAAAACACAAATAATTAACAAACTAACATAATTCTAACCGAAACACATACTAAACAATCAAATAAACGACTAAACATATATCAAACTATACCCTAAAATATGATGCATTTCACACCTATCAATATATGATACTTATGAAATAACAAAGATATCCATTATTCTATGTATGGGATGATATTTAAGCTTAAAGTTATAAGGACATTAACTTTAAAGGTGAATCCTAATTAATGTATATTTTACTTAACACAATACTATTTTAAGGATGGAAAGGTTCTAATGTAGCATTAGTTGCTAATCAAGCCAATATACATTTTTCATTTAGTGAAATTATTATTTGGATCAAGAAGTTCTTTAATGAACTTAATATAGTTCCTTAAAGTCTCATCAAGTATCCAAGAATGTATTTAGACAATGTTCCTTAATTATGATGATAATTAAGATGAAATAAATGAGGGCTCACTATAAAGAATCTTATAGAATTCTCTCACTAAACCACTATCCCGACAGTAACGTGATTGTCATATGGTGATATGGTATAAGATAATTAAATGATTGACTTAGTGCAAAAGGTATATTGTTAGTTTATACCCTACGGCCAATCAGTTGGTTATAATTTAGTGATATAATTTCTTAAAAGCATTCTTTGTCTTATACATATGCAGATGTATATGAGAAATTCCATGAGATAAATATACATTGCAAATGAATTTACGATGAGATCATAATTATAAGATTCATATTATATTTATATATTATACCTAAATTGTTTTTAGTTATTATTCCATTAAGACAATACATTAATAGAGCATAAAAAGACTAGCACATATTATGTTTCTTCCTTATAAAAGAAGTAGTCGATCTCATAAAAAGTATGAAGATACTTAAAACAAAAATATAGGTACTTGTTAGAGAAAAAGTTTACTGAACTGAACCCATATGATAATTCTATTTGGAACATTACTTATACGTCTATGAAAATTCTTATAGTGATGATCATATAAGTGATCATTTAATTAGAGATCTCCAAAGTTATCTCATATAGGAATTATTATATATTGATACTACTTATGATTTATTTTAGTCAAAGGTAGTTTAGTCGGTAGTCAGTGAATATAGTATGAACTATATGAAGGTAGTTGAGTGATTAATACATGATTTATCACCCAAAAGTGATTAAGAAGAATGTTTAATTGTTCTTGATTAGTATTAATTCGAAAAATCCTTGACCAAGGTGGATTGACACTTTAAAAATATTTATCAAATGTTCTTAATTGAATCAATATTAATGGTAGATAACTAACATGATTGGACTCAAATAAATTAGACATTAATTAGATGCTTTATGTTTAATCAAAAATTTTCAAAATGAAATAATTAAATTATACACAAAATCATGCACAGAAAGGTTAGTTAAAACTACTTTGACATTCCTGAATATTTGGGTGAGTTTAATTTATCTAATTCTAAATGTGATTAGGTTATAATTTATATCCATTACTAATATATTTAGGAATCTAATGGATCACACACAAAGAATGAGTTGAAGATTAAAAAAAAAAGTATTCTAATTAAGTTGAATTTGATTGGAAAGTTTCAAAAATTTTATCACTATGTATGAGGTGTTTAATAAATAAGGATCAATATAAGATATTGGATCTTATTTGAGCTTAATTAATATTTAATTATAATTATTTGTAATTCTAATTAAAGTTTAATTAAAATTAGAATTTAATTTTAATTAAATTACTAAAATATTCAAATCTATTATAATATGTTCTATAGATACTATTAGAGATCGAATACTTGTAAGGCTATAGTGGTTAAGATAAACTAGTTTTTATAAACGGTTGAAGGAAAATAACAAGAAAAAGATCAAGATTTGGAATAAGGTATAAATTATGATTCTTGCTTGATTATGATTTATATGTTAATTATTTTATAGAATTTAAATGAACTTGACTATTTAAAAATCAGATAAGTAAAAAGTTTCATAATTATTTTACTGTCTGTAGGATCAGATCCCATCCTAATTTATCATTAAGTGGTTCATGATAGTGATGAAACCCTTGGATTAGCTTTACCAATCCTCATCTAATATGATCAGGCTAACTTTGGCTTTTAAGGGTATTGAGAGAATCAAATTTTACATTCTTTCAATTTCATAAAGGAGGCCTAACACATTCTAGTTATTAAACTAAAATCATGTGTTATTTTCATTCCCAATTATAAATTTCATTACTAGACACGACATTTCTTTGCTTTAACATTTGGCTGACGGTTCCAAGTTTGTTTTGATTGGTTTTGATACTCTAAATGCTTTGATCTTTTGTATTGCAAGTATACATCCATTTGACTACTTTTAGTAAGTTCTCCATCTAGTTTATAATTCCCAGCCGTCTATTACATGCAAATCTCAAACTCAAACCCAAGCCTATATCTCATGACTAGGGGTGGAGGTCCCTCCCACTAGGCTTCATGAAAATGAATTCTCGATGGAGTTCACCAATTTCAATAAACTTAGGTTAAAATAAAAAGTTGGTGTAAATTAAAGAACCACAAAACCGAATAATTTGATAGTGGGACGTGATAATGTAAGGTTAGGACTGCCAATAAGCCTCATCAACACAAAATCAAAATGGTAACTTCGTGGTAAGCATTCAGCGGTCTGCTGTCTTTCTTCAGTATTTAGCTGCAAGATACCCGAAAAGTGGCGAATGGTCACCGACATCCATAGGAAAGATAGCAGCAGAGACTCCGATATTATGTAAGCCTGAAGTGGGAAAGGACGAGGAATCCGAAGGAAAGCTACCCACTCACGTGCTTCACCTACCAGTTTATACTCAAATCAATCACTTTTTTCGCAAGTAAACTTCCTTTCAATATTTGGAAAGAAATGCACGGATCTGCGATGACTTGGCACAAGATCGAAGGTGCAATCAACGGTTTGACATCTGAAAAAAATAATAATAATGGAAGCAATTCCTTTTTAACTTTCGATTCAATTAGTAATCATTAGATAATGCATTATTCATTTTTAATAAAATTGTATGAACAGTGTATATGGATCTAATAACTAAAAGAAATCTTACTGATAAGAAGTTTTTTGTAACTATTATCGATAGTTTTATTCTTATAAAAGTTAATCAAGATTTAAAACTACAAAAATGTTGAACTTTTAATAGAACAATTGATGTATATATAACGTAAAGTCAAAAACCTCAATATGCAATTTAAAACTTTAATCTAATTTGAACTATACTTTAGATTTTAATTTACAATTTTCAATGTCTCATAAATTGTATGTTTAGTATATGGATAAATATATATTGGTAACACTGGATTAAATATTCCCTATTGACTAATACACTGAAAAGTGTTACTGTTAAACAAAGTTTAATACATGTTCTAAACTTATTAGGAAAATGAAAAGCCTCTAACAGATGAATGATGAAATCCTAGCTAATTGTATCCGAAATCAACCTTGATTGCACAATTTTAAGGTCCATTTCTTTTTCACTATCCTTTGAATAACTCTTGAGATCACCTATCATTCTTCCTTTGATACAGGAATCTTATAAGTCATTGATTATTGTCTTCAATGCCTTGTTAATTCTAAAAGCAATGATTTTTAAAATCATTTTGTATTGAAAATTGCAACATTCTTATTGATTTCTTTTAGGATCTTAAGTTTTTCAAAAAATTCCAACATGGCATCTGTCACTCTAGTTTTAATAAGGGGCCATTTATGATTATAAAAAAAAGACATTAAGACCACTAAGACTTTAAGCTTTTTTATGACTTAGCTCAAAAATCACCACTTTACCTTTTATGCACTAACTTGTCTAAATAAGTCTTTAATTTATTTATTAGAGTTGATTAGTTATAAAATGAATTTAAAAGTGTTACTAATGAAGAGCTTATGGTTGAAGTCCCTATAATACTTTTGAAAA
>JANSVA010000002.1:25776779-25797388 GCA_025504915.1 Erythroxylum reticulatum | reverse complement strand
TGTTGTTGTTGTTGCAAAGGACGTGTTAGGTTTTGTATATAATTCAGAAGGTTATTTTTGACATTTTCAGTTCTTGTACCTCAGTTTTGAAAAGAACAAAAATTTCTGTCCTTGTTCTCTGAGGACGGAACAAAAATGTCTGAAGACAGTAAGCAAACAGCACAAAGGACAGAACTTTTGTGTCTCTGTCCATCGTCCTCACCCACGAGGACGCTAACCAAACGCAGGGTAAGTATCAGGGAGTGTCCTTTACTGAAGAGTTCAAGATAAAAACTGTCTTGCAATATTCCAGTTATTGTATTTACATTTTTATACTGAAATTTTGCCATTTTTAACCTTTAAAAAACTGCATCAACTTTTTGAATTGTGATTACCATTTTTTCAATAGATTTTGCGTACAAATTCTGATTAGAAAAACCGTTCAGCTCTGGTTGAAGATTTCCTCTCCCTTATAATGTCTTATGTATACTGTAAATTGACCTAATTAGTTAGTCTTTTTATTGCTCAACGTAGTTCCTAGAGGAACTAAGGATGGCCTAGCAAATTTTGACATGTCATTTGGACCTGTCAAGTTTCAAAAACATTTAGAGATGGAGCCTACAGAAACGTTGAGTTTGCTGTTGTTGAAGTGCAAACTACAGAACTGTGAGTGTTTCATACATAGACTTAGATTCATGCTTTTTTTCAGTTGCAATCGTTATGTTTAGACTTAGATTCATGCTTTTTTTTCAGTTGCAATCGTTATGTTTTTTTTTTCCTTCTGAAAGAACAAAAAAGCTTGATCTTTATTGAAAGAGCTCGGACCCAAAGGAGTGAGGAAGTAAAAATAAGTTTGGTGGAGAGCAAATGGATGACTCCAACAAAACAATCCTTTGTGAGCAAGAAGGATATGAATGGTGGATGTAGGAATGGTATAACTTAACACACGTACTCCTCACGTCCAACAATGAATATCTGGACTAGAAATTTACTGGAAATGAACACTCACGGATGTTTATACAAATGTTAATAAACATTTGTGAGGAAGTCCAACATTGAACTAAAGAGACTCTGATACTAAATTAAAAATTTCACATCTTTGATCTTGAAAGAAGAAAGATGTTACATATAAGAGCAGCTCTATATCTGTATATTTACCTTACAAGCATTGATTTCTGTTGTTGCAATCTAATTTACCTTGCAAACAATCTGGTCAAAGGCTGTTTGGTCAACACTGCAAGATTTCCTTTGTTTAAATTGATGGTTTTATATGAACTGAAGTAGTCTTCTTCTTTTTTTGTCCACGGGGTATCTTAGGAAGGTCCCAATTGTAAAAAGGTACCTTTAAGTCATCCACATCTGAACTAATCCTCACTTACACCAAGTTAGCCCTTAAGGAGTAAAAGATTGCTGAACCACTCACACCAACTATATTTGGTCAGGAGTAGTCTCTTTTAATTGATTCATCTAGCATTGTGAAGATATTTGGATACAACAATCTCATCCGCAATATCTTTTCTTATGTCCAACTTAATTAGGTTAACATGGCAGTTTTTCACTCTTAATGTTCCAATACTTCATGAAATATACAGTTGACCGGACCATATTAAGGTATCGTGTTATCAATGAATTTGGTAATCCTTCATTGTAGAATTGCAACTTAAATTTGAGATCTGACTGACTGGTGCTAAGCTCTTAATGTACTCTGTATTGGAATGAAAGCAAGATCTTATTGAGCCCAGATTTTAAGATAATGGCTCAAATATGCATTTTTAATCCCTGTGTGTTGCTAAAAGTCTTATTAATGTAATTTACAACGTTACCAGCAACTTACAGTTCTAATTTTAGATCTATTCCCGAGTGTTAGCAAGAG
The DNA here is from genome assembly GCA_025504915.1 of Erythroxylum reticulatum. Classification (NCBI taxonomy): domain Eukaryota; kingdom Viridiplantae; phylum Streptophyta; class Magnoliopsida; order Malpighiales; family Erythroxylaceae; genus Erythroxylum; species Erythroxylum reticulatum. The sequence continues at coordinate 25,795,536 of JANSVA010000002.1, read as the reverse complement.
ATATTGCCGGGCTTCCTATTTCAAGTATTTTTCTTCACAACTTTACTTTAGAAGGTGGTGAATGGTCATGTTAGTAAAAGGTTGGAACTTTTGTTTAGTTACTAAATTTGAAAATGGAAGGAATGGTAATCCGATATTTAGTTTAGCATAATAGATAGTTATTACAAATTGGAATCACTAGAACACGAATACATGATCAACAAAAAGTCCCATATAAATTTAATATCATTATAAATTTGAGCCTGTATTTATCTCCATCTTAAAAGATATTTTGTAAAGAAAAACTTACCATATATTTATAAATTATTTTAAAATTGCTCAATAATGTGGATTCCTCACACTTCACGTCCCTTTAAAATTATTGTTTGCCAATCTTCGCAAGACAACAGCCACCAACTCCTATTACAGCCACTTGTCCTTTGGAAGAATAGGGCACCTTTTATAAGTTAGAACTTCAAATTGAAGGTTAAAAACATTGTAAGATCACAAGGTTTCTTACCATTTACACTTAAAGGCTATTTTCTCTCCTGTCCTTTTTGCCATTTCAGAAGATATCTATGCCATCACTCTTTAAAGACTATAATTCTAAAAACATATCTAAAGGAGATATCTATGCCATCACTCTTTAAAGACTATAATTCTAAAAACATATCTAAAGGAGATATGTATGCCATCACTCTTTAAAGACTATAATTCTAAAATCAAGTAAATGGTGGAAACTCCTCACTTAGGACTCTCCCTTGCAAGGAGGTTTTGAGTGTGAGTCACACAAACGGAGGAAAAATGAGAAATTTTTCCTGTTAAAGATCCGCTAGCTTATGGTGATGAAAAGTGAGGTGGAAGACCTCAGTCGTTGCCTCATATGCATGGGTTTCAGGATGCAGTATCAGATGCTGGTTTTTATGATTTTCCTATGACTGGCTATCAATTTACGTGGGAGCACGGAAGAGATTCGAGCCAGCTTATAGAAGAAAAGCTTGATCGCATTTTGACAGCAGAAGTTTGGCGGCAGTTATTTTCACATGCAAGTGCGTCGATCTTGCCTATCTCTTCATTCGATCACCTGCCTCTCTTTCTTCATATATGACTTCTTATGCCTAGACCTACAACGTGCAGATTCAGATTTGAGAATCGTTGGATGAGGGAACCTTCTTGTCGGGAACTTATTATTGATTGTTGGAATCATAACGTGGAATTACCATTTTCAGATAAACTCTAGAGATGCAGTCAATTTTTGTCGACCTGGGGTAAGGAACTTAAGAATGTGCATAAGACGGAGATGGATAATTGTTTGACGTCTATGATGTTGTTGAGAGGGTCTAGGATTCAGGCGGATATGGATAATTTTTCTACTGCTAAAAATTGAAACTTTGAGTTACTATGTCAACGTGAGGTGTACTGGAAGTAGACAGAGAAGGAGTTTTTGCTTAAAGAAGGTGATTCAAACACTCGTTTTTTTTCACAATGTTGCTATAGTTAGATAAAAGAAAAATCAGATTGAGCGACTTCAGGATGACAATGGAAGTTGGCATACATGGGAGACTGGTTTGGAATCTGTGGTTAGTTCGTACTTCTCCAACATCTTTCGATCTCAAGTTTGTGATGTTAACCCAGTTCTAGAACATATCCTGAGGTTGATTACTAAGGATCAAAATGAATCGCTACTTCGTCCTTATACTGCAGAAGAAGTAAAAACTGTTGTGATTTCTATGATGCCGAACAAGTCACCTGGGCTTGATGGTTTTAACTCAGGTTTCTATCATGAAAAATAACATCTTTAGAAACCAGAACAGAATGTGAATCCATATCAAACAACTTATAGCCCTTTATCTAAGACTATATCCCAAGAAAACACACCTATAAGCTCTCAGATCAAACTTATCCTTATGGGGCTTGACATTTGTTGCAAAACAGAGACATCCAAAAGACTTCAAATGATCATACTTAGGTGGATAACCAAACAAAACCTCATAAGGTGTTTTCCACTTAAGAAGTGAGGTAGGAAGTCTATTAATTATATAGGTGGCTGTAAGAATTGACTCTCCCCAAAAATGTTTAGGCAAAGAAGATTGAAACATGATAGCTCGAGCTATTTACAATAAATGTCTATGTTCCTTTCCATTACCCCATTTCGTTGAGGTGTACAAACACATGACTTGTGATGCAAAATACCTAAATCCTTAAACAATTTCTGACACTCCCCACTTAAAAACTCAGCTTCATTATCTATCCGAATAGTCTGAAAAGATTTCTGAAACTGAGTCCTAACCATCTTGAAAAAATTGTCTAAACAACTAAGTACTTGGCACTTATGATTCATTAAATATGTCCAAGTAGCCCTACTATAGTCATCCACTATTGTTATAAAGAATTTTTTCCCTAGAGATAGAATATCGACTATAGGGTCCCTAAATATCAACATGCACTAACTGAAAAATACAATCAGTATGTATGCTACTAGAAACAAAAGTCAATCGAGGTTGTTTAGCAAGTGGACATACATCGCAAACACCAACTTTTCCAGTACTCTTATTATCAAAAGAAACAATATGTCTAAGTACATTATCAGAAATATGGCCTAAACGTTGATGCCAAAGTTTGTACATAGACATTGACTGAACATTATTTACATTACTTGCAATAGTACACAAAGAATATCTGGCTACAGTCTCAATCTTGAAAGAATCCTTATCAAGGATATACAATCTTCCTACAACCTTTCCTACGTCCAATACACGATTAGTCGTCAAGTCCTGCAAAATGCAATGGTTGGGATGAAATTTGAAGGTAACAGAAGATGTATTAGCAAGTTTATGCACAAACAAAAGATTAAATGAAAAAGTTGGTATATGCAAGGTGTCTTTCAGGACAAGGTCATTAGGTAAGAGAACGTCACCTATGTGATGCACTCGGTTCTAAGTACCATCAAGTAAACAAACCGGTATGTATTTGTTAGGTACAATAGGCTTGGTTAACAAAGAAACATCCACTCACATATGATTTGAAGCTCCTGTATCTAAAATCCATGAATCTAAACCTATATCATCAAGACTAGAAAGAGCTAGTATAGGAATTGTACCTGCAAAATCTGAAAGATGAGCCAGGTTCACCATGGGAGGATCCGTGAGTGCTTTGTTCTTAACCAACTTTAGCAGCTCTTGCTTAATCAATTCAGACAATGGAGGATTAGAAGTAGTAACAGCACTATATGTGACTAGTTTACTATTATCTACAATTAATGAAGTTGCTTCATTCACTGCATTAGCAATATAGGACTTTCCAGTCCCTTTCCCTCTTCGATTCTGTAACTCCTTGTACCAATCTGGTACATCAGTGAGTTTAAAGCAAATTTTCTTTAAATGTCCATTCTTCTTACAATAAGAGCAGAACAACTCACTCTTGTCATTATTACCCTATTTTTGTTTAGACTGTTTCCCCCCTCCATCTGTAACCTTCTTATTATTTCCTGTATTAACTAACATAGTATTATGGTCTATCCCTTTACCAAACACCATTTGTACCTCCCCTTGTTTCTCTACCCTCAAGACCATAGAATATGCCTTATTAACATATGACAACGGTTCCATAACCAGAATTTGATTTCTAACATGATCATAACTTTCATTTAGATCCATCAGAAATTGCATTAACTGATTCATGGATGTTAAATTAACTAAAGCCTTAGATGCTCCATTAATACATTGTGTTGCCGCCCCACAAGTACATTGCGGGAAAGGCATGAGGCACCATAGCTCATCCCACAATTTCTTAAGACTAGTAAAATATTTAGCAATAGACATAGTGCCCTGTGACGCTGCACTAATCTGTCGCTGTAAATGATATAATAAAGGCCCATTACTTTCTCAAACCTTTCTACCAAATCTGACCACAATTCTTGGGCAGAATTTGTATAAATGAAGGCTTCAACTATATCCTTCGACATTGAATTCAGTATCCAAGATCTAACCATATAATCAGTCCTAATCCATTTATCACATTCAACAGATCCTGGACTAGGTTTCCAACAAGTTCTATCTATAAACCCTAATTTCATCTTACCTCCTAGGGCAATTTTCATAGATCTACTCCAGCTCAAGAAGTTATTCCCATTTAGTACTACAATAACTAAATTCATACCTAGATAGTCGGAACCTTGGAGAAAAACTTGATTTTCTTTGAGCATACCTCTCAATCTCTAGTCCAAAGTTGATCCAGAGGGTGACTCGTTCGACGCACCTTCCATTGTCGCAAGAATCACAAATCAGACTCACTATCGTGAGGAGAAAACACAAAATCCGAAACCCTAACTTCTCGATTCGTCAAAAAACAGCTACTCCCTCCACCTCGGAAGTGACTAATGCTGTCAATGACTATCCACCTTCAATGCCTTGCAGTATCTTGCTCCAATCGATCAACAGTAACAATCATCTACAGCATTATTACCCGCTCTGATACCATGAACCGAAGCTTCGAGAGAAAAGTAGAGTCAATAAGAACTGACCTTTATTAATGAGAGTTAAGTCATTACAAAAGTCAGATTTTACTATATACAAACAAATAAAACTAAGACTACCTGCTATTTACGCTACTACTTACAAAGCTGTACAAAACTACAGTGTATTTACAATAAATGACATCGGTTTACATTAAGTAAACAATAACAGTACATATCACTTAACAGTCTTTTTTGATTGATTCACCTAGCATTGTAAAGGTATTTAGATATATACAAAAATCTCATCCGGAGTATCTTTTCTTATGTCCAACTTAATTTGGTTAACTTGGCAGTTTTTCACTCTTAATGTTCCAATACTTCATGAAATATCCAGTTGACCGGACCATATTAAGGTATCGTGTTATCAATGAATTTGGTAATCCTTCATTGTAGGATTGCAACTTAAATTAGAGATCTGACTGACTGGTGGTAGCCTCTTAATGTACTCTGTTCACTTTTATTCCTTTGCCTTGACTTAGTTAATTAGAATGGAAGCAAGACCTTAATATAATGATAAGATGTTAAAATTGAGACAAGATTTTAAGATAATGGCTTAAATATGCATTTTCAATCCCTTGTGCTGCAAAAAGTCTTATTAATGTAATTTACAACGTTACCGGCAACCTATAGTTATAATTTTAAATCTATTCTTGAGTGTAAGCAAGAGATATTGCCGGGCTTCCTATTTCAAGTATTTTTCTTCACAACTTTACTTTAGAAGAAGTTAGTGAATGGTCATATTAGTAAAAGGTTGGAACTTTTATTTAGTTACTGAATTTAGAAATGGAAGGAATGGTAATCCGATATTTAGCTTAGTATAATAGACAGTTATTATAAATTCGGATCATTAGAACACGAATACAAGATCAACAAAAAGTCCCATACAAATTTAATATCATTATAAATTTGAGCCTATATTTATCTCCATCTTAGAAGATATTTTGTAAAGAAAAAATTACCATATATTTATAAATTATTTTAAAATTGCTCAATAATGTGGATTCCTCACACTTCACGTCCCTATAAAATTATTGTTTGCCAATCTACAACAGCCACCAACTCCTATTACAACCACTTGTCCTTTGGATGAATAGGCTCCTGTTTATAATTTGACCTTTAAATCCAAGGTTAAAAACATCGTAAGATCACAAGGTTTCTTACAATTTACACTTAAGGCTATTTTCTCTCCTGGTCTTTTTGCCATTCAGAAGCCAAACGTATCTAAACGAGATATCTATGCTCATCACTATCTAAAGACTATAATTCTAAAATCAAGTAAACGGTGTAAACTCCTCACTTAAGGCTCTCCTTTACAAGGAGGTCTTGAGTGTGAGTCATACAAAAGGAGGAGAAATGAGAAATTTTCTCTGTTGATGATCCTCTAGCCCCTAGGCAAAGCTCCTTGATCAGATCAATTATGGACGCCTCACTTCCAGTGGCAGTGTGAGAGTTAAAGCTACTAGGAAACCTGAGGACTGCTGAGAAGTTGATACTGTGTAGGGTCAGTGATCAATCAACAGTTGATCAATCAAGTATGTGATAACTCCTTGTGCGCAGAAGTGTACAAGCTATGTACGAACTTGATAGATCTTGGGATTCCAGATTTATCTCTTCTAGAATTCTTGAGGTGAAGTCTTAGAAGTTTAGGATTAATCCGACTAAGTTAGGATACCTAATCTAATTAAAACAAACAAACATCTGTGTGTTTGACAAGTTGCCCACTTTATAAATGCATCACTTTTCCATAATGTTTTATGTTTTGTCTGCTTGGGTTATTATCATTGTAAATAAATGATTCTGCAGCGACTGTGTCAACCGGTCAATAAATCAATAGCCTTGACTTCAAGACCAAAATGAACGCATTAAGGACCCCACATCAAACTATAATAATAGTAATTTCTTATCACGTCTAGAGTTGTGTGAGCTCATCATCCTCAGTGGCTAATCTCCTGTCCCCATTGTTAGCGTGGAATTTGTTTCCTATGAGGGCATTGTTCCCTCGGACTATTGTAATCGCATCTTGGTAATACCTCGCCCGCTCTCTAACTAGGGACCAGACTGCATTATCTGGTATGGTAGCACTAAAGGTGTGTAGACATCTTGGGGGGATTATGAATTTATCACAAGTGTAATAGATAGAATTCCTAATTAGGTAAGAATAGAATAGGTCTTAGTTTGTTATAACAAACTTCCCTATCTTCCATGTACAATCCTAACTTCCTCTACATCTCTGTACCTATAAATATACCACTGATGTATTGATTAATTACACATACAAAATATAGAAACAATTTCTGTTGTTAATCATTTCTCTTATATGGTATCAGAGATTGTTATGACTTAATGTCACCAATCTAAAAAGAGAAAAAAAAAATGTCAACAACCTCAAATGCCACAACACTGCCCAACGGAGAAGGAGAAGAAGTAGTTATCATACTACCCTCACCCGAGGCTAACAGGAAACAATTTTCCAGCTTGGCGTATCCAAGTTGAAGCAATTCACATCAGCTACAGACTCACCTAATACGTCGATGGAACTAAGGTTTGCCCGCCACAAGAAGCAGCAGGCCACACCACCTGGACAAGGCAGGACAAACTGATCCTTGCTCACCTTATGGCTTCCATTCATGAGACACTCCACGGAATGCTTGCCTCCATGAAAACATCGAAGGATGCTTGGGACCTGCTTACAAAAGCATATGCCAACAACTCTTGCTCAAGAGTCATGTCACTTAAAGAGCGACTCATCAATTTCTCAAAAGGAGATATGCAGATGCGTGATTACCTGCAACAAATAAAAGCAGTCATCGATGAACTATCAATCATCAACAACCCTGTCGAAGAAACAGATCTAATAATCCACACATTAAATGGATTAGGCCATTACTACCGAGAGATAAGTGCAGCAGTTCGTACACGAGAAACTCTTATCTCGTTTGCCAATCTATATGACAAGCTGGTGGATCACGAAACATATCTAACACGGCAAACCAACACTGCAATTCCCTCTGTTAATGCTGCAAACCGCATCTCCCAGACAAGCAAACCACGCCGAGGAGCACAGTCGGCACAGCTTGGAGCTCGTGCCTCTTTCCCGCAACAACAGCAACAAAATTGTGTCCCTGCTCAGCACCAACAAAACCGCACCCCTCCACAGCCCAGATAATGGACTCAACGTCCAATCTCTCCAAGCACACCGGTCTGCCAATTCTACGACTTTCCTGGTCACACGGTCAAAAATTGTCGTAAACTTAAGCGCGTCATGGCATTGGCTCATCATATCACCACAGAACCAACGCAACAAAATACAAACTGGCTACTGGACTCAGGAGCTTCCCATCACGTCACAAATGACTTTCGCAATTTGACTCTATCACACCAGTAAAATCATTACCTCTATCCAACCAAAACCATACTATCTCAATGATGTCTTATGTGTTCCTACTATTATTCGTAACTTACTTTCGGTTAGAAAATTCTGCAAAACTAATGACATATCTATTGAAATTTTTCCCAAAAATTTCAGGTGAAGGACCTTCGGACATGGCAGTCTCTCCTTCAGGGTTCATGTCGCAATGATCTCTATGAACTATCACTTTCAAGCTCAAAACCGATTGCACTCCATGCTAACATCCAACCCAGTCCCGAAATCCTACATCATGTCTTAAATCACCCATAAAAAAAAGTAATGAGTCATCTATTTTCCAAACTTAAGATTAACTGCAATTCTTTTTCAAAAGCGTGTGTGTCGTGTCTATGTTCGAAGAGCCACAAGCTCCCTTTCTCAAGCTCGCATCTTATAAGTGAAAGGCCTCTCCAAATCATCTACAGCGATGTGTGGAGACCTGCTCCTGTAACTGCTTTAGATAAGAGTCGTTACTACATTATTTTCGTTGATCACTATTCCCGATTTACTTGGCTATATACACTTCGCAATAAATCTGATGTCTACAAAGTTTTTATCCAGTTTAAATCCATGGTCAAAATTTTTTTCAAACACAAAATCACAACTTTATATGGTGACAATGGTGGAGAATTTCAGAAACTTAAGACATTTTTATCTACCAATAGAATATCTCACTTCACGATCCCACCCTATACACCCGAGCTAAATGGCCTCTCTGAGCGAAAACATCGGCACATAGTCGAGACAGCTCGAACACTTCGTCACCAATCTAACCTTCCCCACAAATTCTGGTCTTATGCAGTAACCACAGCAGTCTACTTAATTAACCGCTTACCAACCCAATCCGTCCAAATGAAAACACCATACGAGATACTTTTTCAAAAAACCCCATCATACCACCACCTATACTCCTTCGGCTGTCTATGTTTTCCTTGTCTAAAACCATACACAAAAAACAAACTCGACAATCGATCCATTCCTTGCATTTTTGTTGGGTACTCTCTCTCACAATTTGCTTATTACTGCCTTGATCCGAATACAAACAGAGTCTATGTATCCCGACACGTTACCTTTGTTGAAGATTAATTTCCCTACCATTCCCTATCTGAACCGCACACCCCACCCATACCACCAACATCCAACGACCATCACATCCCTACTACCGCACCCATACTACTTCACCCTTCGCAAACCCCGCACAGTAGTCCACCAGCCCCCATACACCACTTGGACTCCTCATCCAGTTGACGATCCGCCACCCCTCAATCCACTACACCTCAGTAGGTCATTGCGGCACCAACTACAAAGGTTGCCCCTTCCGACGATTCTGAACCGGCACCCGAAAACACTCAAATTAGCTCCATACAACCTCCAACTCAACCCCAGAAACACTCATCCAATGCTTACACGCTCCAAAAACAACATCCACAAACCTAAACACATATACACAGTAACCAAACATCCCCTCCCTGACATGATTGAACCAACTTGTATCTCTGAGGCGAATAAACACCCGCATTAGTGGCAAGCAGTAGTTGACGAATACAATGCACTAATGGACAATCAGACATGGTCTTTAGTCTTGGCCAATGAAGCAAAAAATGTAGTAGGTTGCAAATGGATTTTTTGACCTAAACGTAATCCTGATGGTTCTATTTCCAGGTACAAAGCTCGGTTGGTGGCAAAAGGTTTTCATCAAAGTCCTGGAATCGACTTCAAGGAGACATTTGCGTCAGTCATAAAACATCCGACGATCAAGACAATTCTTACTATTGCCTTATCTAACCGTTGGGCGTTACATCACCTTGATGTTAACAATGCATTCCTCCAAGGGACATTGACTGAAACGATTTATATGAAGTAGCCTCTGGGATTCATTCATCCACAATATCCATCTCACGTCTGCAAACTCCAAAAGGCTATATATGGACTCCGTCAGGCACCGTCGACTTGGTACATTGAGCTGAAGTCCTACGTGTTGACACTTGGAATCACTATGAGCAAGTCCGACTCATCACTCTTTATATATCAAAACGACAACGTTACCATCTAATTTCTGGTATATGTGGACGATCTACTCATTACTGGTAATTCACCATCGGCTGTCTCCAAGCTTATTAATGATTTGTCACATCGCTTCTCTCTGAAGAACTTGGGCACTCCGGACTTCTTTCTTGGCATTGAAATAATACCGACTACAAAGGGTCTCTTCCTATGCCATCATAAGTACATTCGCGATCTACTAACTCGTTTTGACATGGCAGGCGCAAAACCTACTACCACTCCACTTGGCACTACTGCAACACTCAAGCTAAATGATGGGACGGCTTCCGCTAACTCAACATTGTTCAAACAAATACTTGGTGCCTACAGTACTTGACAATCACTCGACTGGATGTTGCATTCGCTGTTAACAAACTTTCCTAATTTATGCACAAACCAATGAAAGGTCATTTTCAATAGTTAAAAAGGACTTTACGGTATCTCAAGCACACTATCACACATGGTCTCCTACTACGACGATCCCCATCATTATCACTACGAACATTCAGTGATGCCGATTGGGCAGGAAATGCAGATGATCGTGTATCGACTTCGGCCCATATCATTTACCTTGGTGACAATCCGATTACTTGGCACTCCAAACGACAATGCACAGTCGCCCGATCTTCCACTGAATTCGAGTACAGATCTGTTGCCAACACTGCTTCTGATGTCCTCTGGATGCTTAATCTTCTCACGGAATTATCTATTCCAATGCACACTACTCCTGAGATATTTTGTGACAACTTTGGTGTCACATATGTCTGTTCCAACCCAGCGTTCCACTCCAGGATGAAACACATTGCGCTCGACTATCATTTTGTACGAGAACTTGTCCAACAAGGAAAGCTACGAGTCACTCATATCTCGACTCACGACCACATCGCAGATATCCTCACCAAACCTCTACCAAGATGGAAACTGGAGAATTTTCGAGACAAGATGAATGTAATCGATGGTACCTTCATCTTGAGGGGGCGTAATAGATAGAATTCCTAATTAGATAAGATTAGAATAGGTCTTAGTTTGTTATAACAAACTTCCCTATCTTCCATGTACAATCCTAACTTCCTCTACATCTCTGTACCTATAAATATACCACTGATGTATTGATTAATTACACATAAAAATACAGAAACAATTTCTATTGTTAATCCCAACAGGATGGAAATGGATTTGGTCACTTCAAGCTACTCAGAAACATAAAGTCTTCTTGTGGCTAGCAGCCTGGAATTGACTCCTCAAAAATTAAGTGCGGTACGAACGAGATTTGAGTACATCCCCTTTGTGTGGGCGGATTGGTGCCCATAGGGAAATTGTGTTCCACTTACTTCGGGACTGCACATATACCCAGTGTGTATGGGACAACTCTCGCATAGCCTGGCACGATGTCTTCTTCCGAGAGCAACAGATCTACAGTTGGCTACTCCATAATTGTGTCCCACACGACAGGGATGTATATCGCTCATGGCACTTTATCAATACTTGTTGGATCATTTGGTGCTCCAGAAATAAATACATAATTGAAGGCGAGCAAACCTCATGTCTGGAGCAACTTCGCCAAATCAATTTGTTGTTTAGGGACTCTGTTGCTGCTTTCGATGTCCAAACTCACAGGATGCCTCAATCCCAGGCCCCAACTCTAGTTTCTTGGCCCCCCCGCCTACTAACTGGCTGAATCTCAACGTCGATAGAAGTATAACTGGTAGATCTGGGCAGCCGGGTATTGGAGGTTTACTTAGGGATAGTTGTTAATGGACATTTTGAGTGGCTGTTTAGAACTTAATTCAAAGTCATTTACATTTATTTTATGTTCATCTATGGTTGGTTTATCATGTTTTAGCATTATTTGAGATTCGTTGACGTAAAATGCATAAATGAAACAAATAAACTCGAATTGCACTGTTTTTCGGTTTCTGGCAGACTTGACCTTTAGTCATTATGGGATTTTTATCTAGAGATTGGTTTAGCCAAAAAATCTGAAATTTCATACTTAAATTCTTGACTCATTGACAGATTTTTTGGGACCAATTGCAGATTTTTATAAGCTGGAATTTAGGAGAAATAAATTCCCGAAATTTGCATCAGATTTTGGATCGTCAGAATATCCTTTTGACGATGTTTTGATTATAACTTATGACTCAGGTAGTGAAATCCCGTGATTCAAGCCTCATATTGAAGATAACTCAAAGACAAAGATATTGATAAAATTTGAGCTCCTAAGTCTTCACCGTTTAGTTTTTATATATTGTCGAAATTGATCTTGAAAAATTCATTCCAAACAACCCAGGATCAGCACCAGCCCCACACTCCATTCCTTCACAACGCTCCTCCAGCCTTATTCATCAACCCCACATTTAATTATTCCATCCCAGCAGCCCACTTCTCCACTCACTTGCAAAAGCAACACCAGCCCCCACACCCCACACCTCAACAAAACACGCAGCTGGAATCTTCAAAGCGGCTACATGTATAATTGGAGGATGGAGGGCTGCTTAGACATGAACGCACAAACCCATTCTCCAGCCCCACATTCCATCTCACAAGCTACCCTCCACTCAAGCCTTCTCCAATTAAAAGCAAGAGAACGTGAAGCAGCTGAAAAGGGGGTGCTAACTTAGACTCCACTCATATTGCACTATTACTAAACAAATCCTCCACTTACAACGTTGCATGTGAGGCTTGACATCTATCTGGTGGCGTGAAGATAACGAAGTAGCAGGTGGAGATAAAAGAAGGAACGTGACAGCTAGTGCGGGAGGAGGATTTTTAATTTAGGTTGTGGAGACAAACAATTGAAGATAGCTGGTGGAAGAAAGCAGGAGGTGGAAGCAAAAACGTAGCTGCTGGTGAGATGAGATATGTAGCTGCTGGTGAGATGAGAATGACGTTGAAGACTGGTGGAAAATAGGGAGACGTAAGCATTAGTATGACTAGCATTGAAGAGTAAAATAGGAGGCAACAAATCAAAATAGGAGGCAACAAATCAGTTACGTTGAGGTGGAAGAAACCAAGACGATAGATGGGGAGTTCTGGCAAGTGGACAGCGCAAGCAGCTGTGCAAAAGGGACAAAAACGAAAGCAGCAGCTGATGGACATTAAATGAAGTAACGCAGCAGTGGAGGCGACATAGAGAGGAGATAAAACACCATTGGCCAAGCAGCTACAGTAGAGAAAAGAAGGGTTGTTTTTAATTTTTAATTCATTATTTATTTTAATTGTGTGAATTTAATCAATGCAACAATATATTATGACCATAATTTATGTTACATTGATGAATATATGTGAGTAAATTTTTCTTTTCGATTAAGGCTAAGATTGATATTGGATTAGGATAATTTTTGTGGTATTGATTTTTGCTTAATTGAATACATATTTAGTCCTAATTTAGCTTGATTACCTAAATTAAGATCTTAGATGATTTAATGCCACAACCAATGGAATTTAATTTGTCGGAAAATTAATCAAGCGATATATTTGAGACTAAAGGGTAGACCAACCTTAGGATCTTGTGTGAGGAATACCTAAAATTAACGAACTTAATTTTAGGCTTCTTGTATTTAGCGTTTTTTATTCCGAATTATCTATGAACCAAGTGGTAACTCGGATTTAGAAGAGAAAGGAACACCCATGAATATTGGGTTCGACTTGCTTAAGTGAAGTATTTCCTAAATCAATCCACCGTTATAATTTTATTTTTAGTGCTCAATTCAATTGAAATCTGATACCTTAACTGATTTTTATCATTTGATTAAATATAATCGTTTTAATTCATATCTTGCAATTTTTATATTTCCTTGATTTCCTTATTTTATTTTATTTTCAAATCAATCAATTCTTGATTGTCTGAGTAATTTTTCATTGTTTAATTTAATTGTCTTGCATGTTGGATTTCCCTTGAGTACGATATCCGGTTCTTACCGTTTTATATTACTTGTTAATGGGGTGCACTTGCCTCCAATTGGTCTAGATAGAATTTAATTGTTTTGTTTAGGCCGCAACAATAGTCATGGTAACTGGGTAGCGGGTTTCTCCAACTGTGTTGGGATCACCATCATCATGATAGCGGAACTCATGGCTGTCAAATTTGGTCTCGCCTTTGCACGGGACTTTCAGTGTGATGGCCTAGTGGTGGAGTTTGACTCCTAGGAAGCAATATGCTGCTTAGCCTCTCCCCCGAATGTCCTAGTCTTCTACCGCCTTGCCAGTTTGATATATGATATCCGATCCCACCTCGGTGCCATCCAGAGATATAACATCGTCCATGTTTTTTGCGAAGGTAACCAATGTGCTGATTTTTTAGCTCGTTTGGGCTTGGGTACTATTCGTGGACAGCGTGTGTGGCCCAATCCCCCGACTGGCATGCTTTATCTTTTACGCGCGGATGTTCAAGGCATTGCTTTTACTCGTAATTAACGTTTGATTACCACTTCTAATGTACCAAAAAAAATCATAATGTTGAATGCATCCGAAAAGTATCAACAACCTGTCACTTCTGTGCATTATATTATAAAAAATGTGACTCATGACCGAGAAGCATCTCTGCACATCTTTCTGCAATTATTGTTTGCCAGGCCGTTAATGGTAGTGAATCACAATCACTTACTGCTGCTACGTTGCCGTTCCACGCTTCCTTCTGGTCCAGAAGCTTGGTTCTTATCTCAGCAGGAGAGTATTTTTATTCTCTGTATTTATTTTCAAAAAATAAAAAAGACATACGATACGAATAAGAGGAGAGACTTATTGGTGGCCGAGATAAAGATTTGAACACGCTTACCTACAGAGCAGACGGGAGCTTTGCTTCTGGATGGGAACACTTGAACTATTTTGGGAGGCCCATCGCTATAAATCTCATTATGCTGAGGTTGTCCTTGTTGGTGGTGCTCAATACTAACAGAATCATTATTTTTCTGCAACCTTATCTTTTAGACTTATGCTCTGTATACACAAGTTTTCTGAAAAATTTTGGCTCCGACGCATCAGTTAGTGTGAATGGAAATGAAGTGACAAACGAATAAGACGTTGTCAAGATTTGCAATTTCAAATGTATTTCGGTCAACTTAATAATCTTTATCTTCCGGAGGAACATGGTTTAATCGGGGCAACCCTAAGGCACAGGTAAGTTAGTAAGGAGCTCTCTTGGCTTAAGTGAGGTCGCAAGTTTAAACTCGCCTTTATGTATACAGTCGTTTAAAACTTAAGGTCAGAGTTTTACCTCTCGCAAAAAACCTATTTGGTTCGAGCGGGGATTAATCTGAGTTTGAATAGCTTAAAGGTGTCTTCTTATAATTGGGATCCTCCTAAGATACCTCGTGGGCAACCAAAAAAAGGTTTAACCGTGGCCAAGATTTGAACACGCGGTTTCATTAGCATTAAGGGAATTTCTAAATTTGTAATTTACCTTCAAAGTATATAACGCACTTTTGAAAATTGGAAATGGCTACAAGGAGTTTTGTGTTTGCTGCAACATCACAGCTTCTGTTGCTTGCATCCCTTATTATAGGTTTGAATTTCATCTTATTATTTCAACCTTTAAATTATTTATTATTATGAGATGTGATTATTAGTGAATATATAAAACCAATTAAGTTGATTTCGCACAACAACTTAAGCTAGTATGGTGAAACAGTTATTTAACTTGGTGAAAAACCGAAGGGGGTTAATTGTTTCGCAAATTTCCCGCAAATTTCTTTGACACCAATAAAATAAAAAACAAGCAAAACCGAAATAATGAAAACATAAAAAATTTGGTAACGCAGTTCGACACACCTTGCCTACGTCTGCGGGCCCTCACCCAACTTAATCAATTTCACCGAAGAACAATAGTTTTACCCAAGGCTTTATTAAGCCAACACCACTCAATCCTTGGCACTATCTCTCAATCTTACTTCCTGTGAAAGAATTTCACACCCAATAGTACGACTACCTCATACTAACCTCAACAGAGGATTTTCTCAATCAAACCAATAGTACGACCACCTCGTAACCTCAACAGAGGATTTGTCTAACTACTTTCACTCAAAGACAATAATAAATAAAATAGCTCAAGTATTTAATCAACTGAAAATTAAATAACAAAAATACTTGAGACAAAGAAAACTTCCCTATGAATTTTTCTTCTCAAAATAACTCAGCTGAAAGCTTTTGCCATAATTAATGCTTCCATAACACAAATTACGCTGCTGCTCATACTGCCCAATGTTTCCAAGAAAAATTACGTAGTTCACCAAGGATGTTTCCAAGATACACCTCCACTGCCCATAAGTAATTCACGCAGACTGCTTTATAGTATCCCCAAGATGGACCACGTTTGTGACTCACACAAGAACAAAGTGCAGAATCTCTCAAGGATGGTTTTTCCCAAAACACAAAAATCAACTCATGCAAGATGTATCAAGTGCAATATATCCAAAAAAATTCAAGGACAGAGAAATTCAACACAAAAGAGAGGTTGCGCAACCCCACACCATCACACGTGACCCACACTCCTTGAACAACCACCATTTTTTAGATTTTTGCCACAACACCTTCAAGGTTTTTTTTGTGACTTGCGTAAATTCATAAACTTTCACCAAAACAAGGAGATATGCACATGTATGGATAAACTTCAAGATTCCACCGAAAATAGGATGCATGTATTGGATAGAATTGTAGCAGCAATCCATATAATAATTCCAATCATCTTATATGTCCAATTTAAAATACCAAAACAAAATAAGATATATATATATATATATACTTGATAAAACATCAAGTTCCAAAGAATATCAAGTTCATCCAATCATCCAAATTTCTCCCCCTTGGGACAAAAAGATGTCAAAAAGTACAGCGAATAATCACGCATATACCTTGAAGTCTTCCCCTAAATGGAACATTCACCATAAACAATCTGATGTCTCCCCCATTGGGATAAAATAGTATCAACGTATAATCATCATAATCAATCATAAGTGCAGCGGAAGAATCATAAGGATGCCAAGATGACAATTTACCACCATTCAAAACACATGCCAACATATCACTACTTACTTCACTTCCATCTTCATCAGAGTGATCAAATTCATAAACCCAAGCAATGAACTATAAGTGTTGCCAATGTAGTGAGAGAGAGAGAGATACCTGTGAGAGAGACCTACACTGATGAG
Organism: Erythroxylum reticulatum; assembly: GCA_025504915.1. Classification (NCBI taxonomy): domain Eukaryota; kingdom Viridiplantae; phylum Streptophyta; class Magnoliopsida; order Malpighiales; family Erythroxylaceae; genus Erythroxylum; species Erythroxylum reticulatum. Next base: position 25,778,447 of record JANSVA010000002.1, on the reverse strand, counting down.
AGAGCTGAGGAGTCTTCGGTGGAGCCAAATAGAAGTCACAATGTAAACTACCAAAAAAATGGGACGACAATAGCAATATAAAATTAAAGAAGTAAAAAAATTTGTTTCCTTTTTTTTGTTTGTTTTTTTAGCAACACAAAAAAATACTTCAAAAATGTAAAGCACACTGTCCTTGTGTCCCTCGAAGAATCTCAAACCTGGTGTTTTTCTTTGGCTCGAATGAAGATGTATAACACAAGTAGCCTGTAAATTCTTGATAATCAACCCTTTTTTCTTTCTCTTGTTTTTCTTCTTTCGCTCACATCTCCAATAATAATTTTTGCTGGATGATTTCTTCGAATTCGATATGAAGAACCTCGTTTCAAATCAGCTTTTATTGTTTTAGTTGATTCATCATCTGAAGTAACTGAAAGTTCTTCAATTTCTGTAGTTACTTCTTGAGCAGTAACTAACTGTAAACCACTTTCTGCAGCTGCTCCATCTGCAGTAACTAACTGTAAGTCACTTTCTGCAGTTACTTCATCTGCAGTAACTAACTACAAATCTGGGCATTTTCTTGTTTTTCCTTCACTATGTTTTTGTTCTTGTACTTAAACCTTTCTAATCTAAGCCTGCTTCGATACCATGGGATGCTGCTGGAAATTTAATGAAGAGTGTCTAGATTTTCAGTTTTGACCCCTTTGAAACATCATTTGTAGTAACTGATAACATCTTGGCCTTGTATGTCCAATGACTCCACAAAAGTGACATGTGGGTATAAATCTATGACTCTTTTTCGGTGCTTCTACATCTTGGGCTGATCTGAATATGTCAAAGTTTCCTTCATTAACTTTCGAACACTCACCTTTGTAACTGATACCTTCAAAATTCCCTTTAGTCTTACCGGTTTCAATCAGCTTATCAAGTTTTTTCGATGCCTCCATTTAACATCCTCAATCCCTTTTCAGTACTTACTAATTTCATTCTAGCTTCACTAAGCTCATCCGAAGTCAACATCAGCTTCTTTTATAATTCTTGTATGGTATTTTTTAGGCAAAGATTCTCTTCTTTCAATCTTTCATTCTTTTTAAGCATTTTCACCCATTTTCATACAAATCCTTGTAATCCTCTTAAATATCCCCATTTTTATCATCAAGACCACTTCTGTCACTGCCATAATTTGATATTGAATCCCAAGCCGAACTGATTTCGAAATTTTCAAATTTCTCCTTGTTCTACCTTCAGTTACTTCCTTCTCAGTTACTATTAGACAAGTAACTGGACTTTTGCTGTGTAATGCAACCAATGCAGCATTGTTTGCTATTTCTTTTTCACTGCCGAAATCACTTTCAGAATCATTCTCACTCCAGGCGGTTGTGAAGAACTTTCCTCTTTGTTTCTTCAACGTGTTAGCACATTCGGATTGAATATGTCCTAACCCCTGACATTCATGACAATGAATCCTTCTTGCCTTCCGTTCTCCTTTTTGTGTCTTGACTTGTTGTCTTGGTTTGTTACTTAAAGAACTTCCACCATATTGTCTCAAGTCGGGTCTTTCATTTTTCATTCTTTTCAGCCATTTACCGAAATTTCGAGTGAGTAAAATCATGTTTTCATTTTCATCTGATTCATCTTCTGCATTGTTCACATTTTTTCCAACTTCCACCTGCAGTGCCAATCCTTTGCTTC
>JANSVA010000002.1:25752773-25770075 GCA_025504915.1 Erythroxylum reticulatum | reverse complement strand
TAAAAAGACATATATTAATATTAAAATGGTAAGAAAGTTGCTAAGGTCACTTCCCGAGATGTGGGAAGCTTAAGTGACAACCATACAAGATGTTACAGACTTAATAACACTACCATTAGAGGAACTTGTTAGATCTCTCCTCATATATGAAATAAGGATATAAGAGATACAAGAAGAAACAACAATCCTAAAGAAAAACAATTTAGCATTCAAAGTCTCAAAGGAAGAATTAAGTGAAAAGGAAAGACATCAACTAGTGAAAGTAATGAAGAAGATATTGACTTAATGACTAGAAAATTCATGAAGTTTTAAAAAAATAAATTGTCTAAAATAAAGGATTTTATGGTAATAGTGAGTTAGAATATAAATATACTAAAATTATTTGTTTTGAATATAGGAAACTCAACCACATAAAGTCACAATGACCTTTACTAGGGATGATGACAAATATAAAAGAAACAATAAGAAGGAGAAGAATGAAATATTGAAGAAGAAAGCCTCAACTTATGGTGACATAAGTGAATGTGAAAATCAGAAATCAAAAGGAGAGATAGCTCATATGTCCTTTATTGCTACTGATAATGTTGAGTTAACATCCAACTCTAATTCATATTATAAAAATAGTTAGATCCATGCATAAATGAGAATGGAAAGATAAAAAGTGAATTGCATAACATTAAAGCATCTAAAAATATAATCATTGATGACAATTTAAGGAATGAGAATAAAACATTGGAAAAGGTGGTTAATTCCCTTAAGGACTTATTTTCCAAGTTTTCAAGGGGAAATGAAAATATAGAACGTGCTAGGAGATCAAAGGAATTCCAATACTAGTCATAGAATATGATACAACCATAAAGGGAAGCCAATTCTTAAACCACATTTAAAAAGGGAAAATATTTATAGCAAATAACCATTGACTAATATAAAAGACAAGTATGGAGCATCCATATCTAAGCATATATATGCACATGCCACATCCACTAGGACAAATTCTAAAAGCAAGCATCATGCTTCCATATATGGCTCACAATTTAGGCATAAAGTTCAATACTCTCAATGGAAGACTAGGCATAACTTTTAACCCATTCACAACCCTTTGGACCTTAGAAATGCATGAATCAAGCCTCCATTCAATATAGTTATCACACATATAATCAGGTAGCTCATTTTACTACCTTAGGAAACCATTCAACAACATTAATGTCCAAAGAAAGATTCCTTACTATGTATGCACATATAGAATACAAATTAATGCATCTATGCATTGTCATTACTCATATAACATGGTATGTCATTTTTGTTTTTTTTTCTCAATCAAAAAATGGCAAGCAATCCCTTGAAAGTGTGGGTTAAAAAGAAAAAGGAGTCTAACAATTAAAGAATCAAGCTCATTTGGGTTCCTAAAACACATTGATTACCTTATTTTATAGGGCTTTTAGAAAATAAAGAGCAAATCATATGTGGTTGAGTACTAATTTTAAAGAGATTATATTTTTCCTATTAATGTCTCTAAAACTTTTTGTATCTAAGAAAATATTTAAAATATTTAAAATATGCAAGCATTACCCCTTAAAGAGAGCTAGAATAATTAAAGACTCTTTAAAAGAAATAATTATTGAACTACGTAAGGATGACAAGAAGGATTAGATACCTCCAATGGAATGTAAACTTAAGAAAAACATTTATTGAAATCATTCTTAAATAATGCTCAACAAAAGGTAACTATTAGCTCACACTTGAGAAATTTGTCACGTTTTGATACTATTTATCCTTAAGAGTTGATTGTTTGGGTTTGAATTATGAATAAATTTTAAACAATTTCTATAGTACAAACCTTACTACTTAGACGTAGAAACTATATGTAAAATGGGGTTTATTAAGTTAGAATCTATATCAATTGGGCAATAATTTCTCTAAACCATTAAATACGGATAGATTTTGTAAAATTAGAAGATAATCAATTATGTTTGATGGAAATTCTATATGATAATGATCCCCTTATCTGTTTTAATTTATTCTTGATATTTAGCTAATTAGTTAAGTGCTTTTAATGTTTTTATTTGAGTTTTGAGGTTATTCTCTAGCTTTTCAAAACATATCAGGCTACTAATATCCTAGAGTGATCAACCTGAGTAAACAAAAATAATGTTTTCTATTGTTTTAGTGAGATTATAAAGAGCTTGGTTGCTTATCTAATCGATCACCTAAGTATATTGGTCAACTAATGTCTTTGAGTGGCTGACCAATGTTATATTTTTATAAGAAATTTTCTCTTTCCAATGAGTTTATTCTTTTCTTGGATAAAGTTTTGTTCATCCACTTACTCGAATCAGATGACCAGTGATCAACCAATACCTCCTCACCAAAGAAAATTTTCCTTCTAGTGAGTTTGTGAGAAGTTTGACTGCACATAATGATTAACCACCCACCCTTATTAGTCAACTAATATACTTTAGTGGTCGACCAATATAGTTTTTCCCTATAGATACTTTTATTATAATGAGTTTGCACCTCAGTTGGCTAATAGGTTTAGTTGATCATATACACTAGTTAACTAGTAAAGCTACGTAGTTGACCAGTCTTCATGATTGGAGCTTTATTTCTCCTCTTTTCTTCTATTTTCCATCTTGCATGTTTATATCTTCTAGAACCCTAAACAATTAACTCTTTTATTCTAAACAATATCTCCTATTTCATAAAAATTTCATTCGATTGCAATAAATTAATTTTTTTTCAATTTACAATTTAAATTGATAATTTTTCAATTTTTCTTAATTAAGAGTTATCTTTTAAAATTGATGCTTCAATGGTTAAATGGTAAAAGGATTCAAGGCTATTTAGCTTTAATACATCTTTAAGTTTCTTCATTTTTGGTATTTTAGGCACTTATTCATATTTCTATTTTGTAAAATTTTTAGGCTTTCAAAATTATACATTCTTTTACGAAAATGATTATTTGATATTACAAATTTTCTTATATTTTTAATTTCAAATTTTGTAAAACTTGCCTCTATAGCTTTAGTTTAACATTTTTTAAACTTAGGCATAATATCAAAATTGGGGACTTCTTAAAATTAACAATTAGGGATGTTTCCACAAAAATTAAAATTTTCAGCAATTACTTTGACTTTTTATATATTCAATAGCCTTCTTTCTTGAACAAGTTTACCAATCTCAATGAAATTCATTTTTATCTTTTGACCAGGTTAGCTTGGTGTATGACATTTTATATTATACAGTTTTGGATATCTGATTCTTTTTTATGATTCCAAAAAGGGAGAGAGAGATCAATGATATTAGATCTACAAGAAGTGATAACATTTAGGGGGTAACTTTTATACATATGCTAATTTTATTTTTATAATAAGGTAAATTTATGTTTAAATAAATGTATGGATATTTTTTTACACTTGAAATTGAACATTTCCTTTGTTCTTACTATTGAATTATGACTTACTAATGCATGCATTATTGTTTATATATTCACTCCTTAATACTTGGCCATTAATAATATGAAATACTCAAGAGACTCATTTTGGTTCGCATTTTGTTTTAGGTACAAGTTAGAAGTACAAAAGCTAAAATGAGTTAAAAGCACATTTCTTGAGCTATCCTCTTGATGTTCAAACTCATGTGTCTTAGTGAATTAAGAAGGAGATGGATTAGAGTGAAGATGGCAAGAAATTGCAAGAAAATGAAGGGTTTAGCATAATTTGCAAGATGCACGGTCGTTCACGAAAGTGGCATTATTTGGCCAGGCATCAAACCGTGTATCTTCACAAAAGCCTAGTTTTTCATATAAATAGACATGTGAGTGGCCAAAGAAGGCATGAATCATTTTTGGAACACGAAAGGAGGTAGAAAACTTACTTCATTAGGATCTTTGAAGGGCTAATCTTCCTTCTTCCAGTCCTTAGGAGAAATTGAAGCCGAATATCATAGTTGAGCATCTCATCATTGTGTATTTTTTACTCTCTTTCTCTTTGGAGATTGTTTATGTTATTTTTTCTTATTAATTTGGGTATTTGTGTAAGAATGATTTGAATGCTTTCATTAGATTGTTTTTATATAAAGCCATCCTTTGCCAAAATCTTGAATATTGAATGCTTTCATTACATTGTTTTTATATAAAGCCATCCTTTTCCAAAATCTTGAATACAATACATAATAGTTCTGTTTTCGATTTATTTTTGGTAAAATAATGGTGTTAAACCATCAAAGATAATATAAAATAGGTTAAACAACATGAGCTTGTATGGTTGTTGCCTAGATTAATTTATTTTCCTAGTTCCTATTGTGGCTATCTTATTAACTCTAGAGAGCTTATTCTATGTTGTTTGATAGTTAGGTTTAGTTAAAGAGCTTATTTTGATTAAACAAGATCTAAGGAAAAATCGAAGTTAATAGAGCTTATTATTAACCTAAAATTAATAGTTTCTAAGAGGAGTGTACAAGACAATGAAGTATGTTTATTTGTGTATAGATTGAGATTGAGCCGAGAACTAGATTCTAAACTCATTCATTAATTTTATCAATCTTTAACTGTTTAATTTGATTTACTTTCATTGATTCAATTTTACTTTATTGTGTTAATTGCATCCAACTAAGCCCCTTATTTCCTAAACGTCAATTTCTTGCTTACAAAAATTACACACACATTCCCTCTAGATACGATCCCTACTCACCACTACTATAAATTTCATTATGCAGAGTTAGGTTTTATTTTATTATACATTCAACACGCATCACTTATGTATGACTTAAGGGGGAGTTAATATCTAAGTTGATTGTATTATTAATTTTCATATTGCTATATAATATCACAAATATTTTATCATCATAAAAAAAGGTGAGATTATTGAACCAAGGGAGGTTCTAATTGATATTTTGATGATAAAAAAGAATTTCTACTAATGAGTTTATTATTTTGATAAAAAGACATATAAGAACAAAATGAATCCACAAACTTTAGAAGATAGTTTATGAAGTTTTTTTGGAAAATAAGTAATATATTCATTCAAAAAGATAGCTTATGAAGTTAATAAAGAGAAGTTGAAGTTTACAACCAACAAAATAAAAATCAAGCTGACAATAAAAGAAGATCAAGACTCATCAAGGCCATTTTACATTTTTATTATTTTTAATTTCTCTTTTGTTAATTTGATGCTCCAAAAGATTCACGGTGTATAAATATTTCATCTCATTTCATAGCATGAATCTTTATGTTTATTCAGAGACATTAAAGCTTTTAATTTTAAATGAAAAAACTCTTAATCATTTAAACACTATTTAGATAACACTTTGAGAAGTGTTTAAATCATAATTACATTAAACATATTGGTTTTAAGCATTTGAAGTTGTTAAAATCATATTTTTAAGGTGATTGATTGACTTATATGGTATAATAGTTGACCAATATAGGTTAAAGTTATTAAATTTGATGTACTGAGAGATTTTTTTTGTAACATTGGTTAATGTTTTAGTCAACCAATTTGTCATATTGGTTGGCCAATATGTTTACTAGTCAACTATTCTTTCAATGGCTAGTGAATTTGTGCTAATATGGTATACTGATTGACCAGTGCTTTATAAATAGCCATTATACTAACTAGTTGTGGTCCCAAAACACTATAAATAGGTGTTTTCTCATTATTTTTTGCATTAAGAAGCATTTGGGTGTATTTTACACGTTTTTAATTGTTTTTAATCATTTGAGCATCATTTCCTTATATTTATAATAGTTAGCCTATTTGGAATTGTCAAGGGATAAAGCGAGGCATTTTGAGTTATCATACTTTTTTTAAGCATTATATTGTTATACTTAGAGGTGATCAAGTGAGATTGAGGTTCCTTTTCACCTTAGAAGAAGATTATAAAAGGTACTTCTTCACCAAGAAAGATTGTTCAAAGGTTGTACTTTTCCTTGAAAGAAGAATTATAATGGAATTTCAAGAAGAGTATTATGGGTGTATGTAGGAAAGTTTTATTTGCTAAAACACTATAAGTTGATTTACATTCTCTCTATCCTATCATTTTTAAATTATTGTTCAATTGTCTGATTAATTTATATTAAACAATTTTCTCATCATTGTTTGTATTGATTATTTTTAGTTGAATATAGTGGTTATTGAAGTTCTTAAATTTCATAAACACTCAATTCAACCCCACATCTTAAATGCCATTAGGGATCAACATAAATTTTATATGAAAGTCCACGAGTAAATTTTGGTTTTATTAACGTTTCAAAATTATAAAAGTATAAACTTCATTTTTCTTTAATTTCAAACAATATTAATACATTATAATAATGATACATATGCTATAGATAATGAATCTTCCCTAAAGTTTTGACTATATGGAATTTGTTTGGGTAGTACAAGTATTATCGCTACTAAAATTAATATCACTTGGACATTATATTATTTACATTTAGACAATATCAAGAGTGGTGCTAAACCTCCAACATTAACTTATGTAATGGTTTCTTTTTATAATGACATGCCTTAAACATCATGAATAATAAAATATTTGCTTGAGTTATTATATCTGACAAAATCAAATACATTTGGACAAGAATAGTGCTACAAATATAATAATAAGTATCAATCTTCATAAGAGAGAATTGGATATGGAAAAATATTGAGTACCAAAAGTAGATAGATTCATAGGTATATATTCCTTTTCCTTCTTCAGCAACTCAATATTTCTCTCTTCTAAAAAGGACACATTTTAGGAAGTCTCAGTTCCAAAGAGGGCACAGTAGGCAGACATAAATATTGAGTGAATGAATGAACTTTGGTGGGATATTATTTCTTATCACGATCATTGTTTTGATCAATAACCTACCTAATCAAAATTTAATTGGTCCATTAACACAATATTTGTTTGAATACCAAAAAGCTAGATTTTAAAAACATCTCATTGTATATAATAACCTCTTAGTCTACATATAAGGATCATAAGACATCATGAATAGACCAAAATATTCAGAAAAGGAGGAAGGAAATTTGAAGGGTATATAATCATAGTTTTGACAATAAACTTACATGGCCAAACTACAAAAGTCTGCTTCTCCATTCTCTCAATATTTGCCTATTTGGCTTTCTCTCACTACTATATGCCTACTAAGATTATGAGTTTTTTAATGAAAATGGGTGGAAAAGGATTAATGGAAAAACATAAAGAATAATTTGGATTAAGTCTTATGCAATGTACATAGTGGATAGATACAATATTAAAGTAATGGTAAAACAAGTTCAGGGGACCTCAATAAGTTTTTGCCTTTTTTTGTCTATCTGGGATAAGCAATTATATAATAATTTTTCATGAGAGAAAAATTAGGATTATCATTTCAATTTTATAATCGTTTATGAGGCTTAATGTACCTAATGCTTATGTCTAAATCTTTAATAGTATGCCATCAGTCATAAACATGTTTTAAAGGTTGTTATCATAAACTCCCTTCCTTTTTCTAAGTAAATAGGGCCCATTATACTATCATAGGTCCCATTCATTATCGTAATCATTTGTCATGATAGCATGACCCATATATGAGTGCTTACTACCATATGTTTGTATAAATAAATGTGCTAATAAAAAAACTTTTATGGATACGGTTTCATGCACTGATTAATGCTTTCTATTCTTATAAGAAATTACCAATGTTAAAAATCATAAGTGTATAGTGTGGCTATAACTAGCACAAGTAAGTATAGGTCGATCATACGAAGATTGTAAGTACTAGTAATTACCCTTTTTCTATTATCTAATTGTTGAATCAGATTGTGGATTTAATTAAAAATTAAACTAAACAAATAAACTAAGATTAAAAAAAATAATGAATGTAAGATAAAGGGAAATGCTTGGAAAAGTCTATATCCAATAAATAGGACCTAAGTGATGAATTTCACTAAGAATCCTTAAATATTCACCCTTTATTATGCAATTATATTATTGATTATTTGCCCGTTGAAATTTCTATCTTATGTAGACTACTGATAATTAATCCATCAGTTGATTAATAGAAATCTTTTTAGTTAAAACCCCTATGATTGCAATATCGATTTATGAATACATTATTAAGTTTGACCCTAATCTAAAGGATTTATGCTGACTGATCTCTAGGTTTGCATGTAACTCCTTCCAATTATGATAGATCCATTCATACAAGAGGATTTCTCAATCTTAATCATAATAAATCAAAAAATGAACTAATATTATGGATATATTAGAACAAGAATAAAATCCATAATTAAATCGCAATAAATAAATAAATAAATTTGCATTAAACAAAAGATCAAATTATATTGTTATCATAACTTAAGGTTCATCATACCTAGACACTAAACAAATTTAGTTCCTAATCATAAAAAACAAAACCAAAGATAAACATGAAAAATAATAACTAGAAAACAAAGAAATTATAATTATAAATCTCCTTTTTTGTTCTAATGGATTTTATAAGTTAGATTAGATATTTTTATTTATCAGATCTTTTGACATATTCTTTATGTTTTCCTTGTCCCTTAATCAGAACTGTAGCCTCTCTATATATCTTTGATGTGTGCTTAATTGATTATATATTTACTCCACATTACTTGGTGATTAATGCTATGAAATTCTTAGGATACTCAATTTGATTCATATTTGGTTTTAGTTGCAAGTTGGAAGCATAAGAACTAAAATGGGTTAAAAGCACATTCTTTGAGTCATCCTCTTAATGGTCAAACTCATTTGTCTTTGTATAATAAGAAAAAGATGGAGTAGGGTGAAGATGGGACAAGAAAATGCAAGAAATGAAGAATTCAGCATGACCCGCAAGATACATGACCATGTATCTGTACAAATTGAAATATGACACTTTTATGATGCACAGTTCGATACAAGGTCGTGTATCCAACCATGTATCTTCCTATAAACCTAATTTTTGCTATAAGTAGACATTTGGGTGGTCAAACATAAGATGAATCATTTTAGAACAACAAAAGGAGGTAGACCAGTCACTTCTTTGATATCTGTATAGGGCTATTCTTCTTCTCTCTAGAGATTGTTTATACTATTCATTGCTTATTGATTTAGGTATTTATGTAAGAATGCTTTGAATGCTTTCATTAGATTTTTTTAATGTAAACCTATTGCCAGAATCTAGAATATAATACGTAAGTTATATTTTCAATTTATTTATGGTAAGCTAATGATTATAAATCATTAGGCATAACATGACATAGGTTAAATATTCTGAGCTTGTATGGTTGTTTCCTAGATTAGATTGGTTTCCTAGTTAGCGGTTATCCTACTAAATTTAGAGAGCTTATTCTAGGTTGTTTAATAACTAGGTTTAGTTAAAGAGCTTTTTTTGATTAAACACGACCTAAGAGAGAATCAGGGTTAATGGAGCTTATTGTTAACCTATGATTAATAGTTTTTAAGAGAAAGGTAATAACAAGATGATGAAGTATATTTATTTATGTGTAGGCTGAGATTGAACTAAAAACTAGATTCTAAACACATTCATCGATCTTATCACTTTTGCCTATTTGAGTTAAATTACTTTCATTAGTTCAATTTTACTTCATTTTGTTTATTAAACCAAACCAAACCCCCTTATTTTCCTAAACACCAATTCTTTTCATTACAAAAGTTACACTTACATTCCTTGTGGATATGATCTCGACTCAACACTGCTATAAATTTTAGTACGTAGAGTTAGGTTTTATTTTCTAGTGTGTTCAAGAAGTTGTGTGCCAACTGTCCCTACTACAACATATCAGAATAACTCCTCATCCAATACTTCTATAAAGCATTGTTACCTCTAGAAAGGAGCTTAATTAATGCGGAGAGTGGTGGGAACTTTATGAAAAGACTCTTATGGAAGCCACAATGTTAATTGAGTGCATGGTTGCAAACACTCAACAGTTTAGTAACCACAATGATGTTTGTCAGGTAAATGAGGTAAATACTTCATCCATTGAACATTGTTTAGATGAGTTAATGTCTTTTGTTAGACAAATTACTATCAAACATGCATAAGAGATGTGGAATATATGCAAATACAAGCCATCTGACTAATGGGTGCCCAACCTTACATGAAGGAGGTGTGGAATATATCAATGCTACGTAAGGGAATTTTCCTAACCAGTAAAACTAATATTCTCAAATTTATAACCCAAATTGGAGGGATCATCCCAACCCGAGTTATAGACAGAATAGGGAGCTGAATTATTTCTCGAATAGGCCATAAGGAGCACATCAATTCTAACTAAGGCTAGAAGCCTCTTCTGCCAACTCATGCACATCTCTAAAAGACTTAGTTAAGTCTCTTACTAATAACACTCTACAATTTTAGTAGGACAGGAAATAATTATAGCAACACACAAAATCGAGCATCCATAACTTAGAAAGCCAAATGGATCAGATGGCGATGGCTATCAAGTGCCTAAAATCACAAAGCAAAGGGAAGCTGTCATCTCAATCTGAGGTGAACCCAAAGAATGTTAGTGCAGTAACCTTAAGGAGGAGAAAGGAGCTTAAGGTTCGTAAGAGGACCCCACCGAGGATGGCTAATGAAGAAGAGATCGAGATGGAGTTAGGAAATGAAGGAAATCCCTCATCTAGCATAAAGATGAACTTCAAAAATCCCAATATAGTTAAGACTAATCCTCTACCTTTTCTTAGTAAATAAAAGAAAAGAGCTTTTAGATGGACCAAAAGTTAGACTTGAGATAGCCTTGTAAAACTCCAAGGAATTAATAAGGGTCTTGGTTAAGGGAGGACTAGCTCCATAAAGCATGAGCCAATCTTTTGCAAAAAAAAGTTCAGATATTTTGAGTTCACTACATCTGTGATGATATTTAAAACTAGGTTATTTGTTAATATGCATTAAAATAATCATAGATAGGATTGTCATGCATTGTCACCACCTTATCTAAGTCCCTGAGCTGCCTTGAATGTTTTAGTTGATTCCTCATTCATAATTATATTAAAGGACATTAAGGTAATGCAAGATTGGATCCAATTCACAAACTTACCATAGTGACTAAGAGAAAGTAATGAATCAGTGATGAATCCACAAGTTACAGAATCAGATACCTTAGTGAAATCAATCTTTAAAGCATAATTGCTGCTTGTTTTACTACTATTATAACCTTTAAACAACTACTATGCAAGAATAATGTTGTTACTGGTATTTCTCCCATTAATGTAAACACCTTAATATAGATTGATGATGTCTCTAAGGGTTTTATTTAACCTGTCTATCAAAAAAATTTTAGATGTGTTTATAAAACACATTGCAACATGTAATGGGTCTATATTCATAAGGGGTTTGTCACTTTGAGAACTAAAGACATAAGGTTTTATTAAACTCAATAAGTATCTTGCCAGAATAGAAAATTTTGATAACTACTTTGATAATCATTGGCCTAATATTCTCCGAAGTGACATGGAAAAATCTAACATTAAACCCATCTAGGTCATGGGATTTATTCGAGTGGAATAAGAACAATTTAGATTTAATCTCCTCAGAAGTAATGGCTTTAATTAGTTTAGGGATGTGTTGGATTGGAAAAAGCAGTCAAATGTATTCTTGAGTTCCTGTGGGATTAGTAACACCCTCCTATATATTCCCAAGATCTTTTTGAAATATTATATAGTAAGTTCCTTGAGACTCTTTTGATCTTACAATACATTATCTTCAGAATTAGTAAAGGTTGTTAACTTGTTCCTATTCCTTCTACCTTGCACAACTTTATATAATTACTTTAACTTCTAGTCACCTTCAATCAACCACAAAATTCTAGATTTTTGCCTCATTTGAGAGTTAAAATAATCTACTATAGCCAAATGCTTTCTTAGCTCTATTCATTCCTGCAGCTTGATTGAAGGATCAGAAGGGTTCTTAGCTAGAGCTTCCTAGCACTCACTGTGTGATTCAAAAGTCTTCCTCTTGTCATATTGCATTGGGTCTATGCCACCTCTTAAGACCTTGATTAAACTTGCTTTGGAAGTTTTTAACTTTTGAGAGAACTGAGTAAACTTATAATCTTGAAAAAAAAATTTCTAGTTCCCTCTATAACAATATGATTGAAGTTAGAGTACATTAAGAGAGAGTTAAAGAATCTGAATGAAGCCTTTCTTTTGCACATTACATGACTCTTTTGCACATTGCTTGACTAAAATTAACCTCAATCAGGTATAATAGATCAATGAATCGTTCAATAAGGCTTAATTGTAAGGAAATTTTCCAATCCAATCCAAATTGGGTAAGCATTTATCTAATTTCTTTTAAATGAACCAAGTGAACTGATGTCCAATATAACTAAGACCAATTAAACCCAAAGAACTGGCTGTGCAAGTTCCTAACACTTAGTAATTAAGTAATTTCTATCTCCTTAAGAATCGGATAAAGTAAGTGTGCAGTTGTAACATAGTTTGTTATCATCAAAATAATGAATTAGAACGTCACTTAATCCAACAATTTAATTACTATAATCAAAATTACAATTAATTGAATTTACTTAAAATCTAGTAAATATTATTTATCCAAGTTTCGGTATTAGACTATTAATCTTAATTGAGTTCTTTAATTATTTGTTGACAATTATTAATTATATATTAGAGACATTGAATTAAAACTTTGGGTTAATTTTTTTTAAATTAAATATTCTTGTAATATGTAATGTAAATATTTTTATAAGCTTTGTTTGTGAAAATATGCTTTTTGATAGGTAGAAATTAAGTGTAATTTGATAAAATATTTTAATTTGAAAAGTTATACTAATTTTAAAAAAATGAATAAAAAACAAGGAATCTATCAAGATATTCCAAATCTCACGCTTTATGGGTCTACGACTTGTAGCTTCGAATGTGTATGGCTCCTTACTTTTGTATCCAGCAGGAGGGGCGGGGCAGTAAATTCCTGGCTTTCTTTTGTTGATTCTGCGGCTTGTCGTTTGTTATGTGAAAATAACCAAGACCCAAAACTTCGGACCGAAGCCATATAAAATGAAAACTTCGGACCGAAGCCATATAACCCGAAAGAGCAATTGAGCTGTTCCCCAAATTGAAAATAATCTTCCCTAGGGTTTCTTCCTGCAACCAAACAAACAGAAACCGAATCCCCCAAATTCCAGACGAACAATCCCAGAAAGTCGAATCTTTTTGATCTCTTCGCAGCCGGAGTCGCATAAAAAATTTAAATGGCAACCCAAAAATCGCAACAACAAGTACATCAAAACAAAATAGAGAAGAGAAAGCCAGTGTTTGTGAAAGTCGATCAGCTCAAGCCTGGCACTAATGGTCACACTCTCATCGCTAAGATCTTGTCTTCATCCACCGTCTTGCCTAAAGGCCGACCAGCCTCTCACCGCGTCCGTAACTCCCGCATCGCCGAGTGTCTCATCGGTGATGACACCGGCACTATTCTCTTCACCGCTCGCAATGATCAAGGTCGGTGATATTTACCATATCACGTTTCTCTAGATTCTGTGCATACATTTTATACCGATTTGTGTCATGTAATAGGGGCTACATGTTTATAGTTTGAACACTCAACAAAGCGTATAATTGCGGGCAACTTTCCGGTTTTACCAGGGTATGCGTGTGTTTTTTTTTTTTTTTTGCAAGGGCTAGTGGTTTGTGTTACGTTGGTCGATTGTTTCTCTCAAGATCTAGATTTGATTCTTTTGCTTTGAATTAGCCTAATTTAGTCTTCTGGCCCTCAGATCAGGAATCATATTCATCATTTCACGTTCTGCAGTGTTGATTTTGTCCCGAAGAATGTATGCATTTGTTTAATTTTTTTGTTCGAGTACTGTTGGGTCCGGTTTGTATTGTCTTAAGAATGTGGAGAACTAAACTCCGGCCCTAGAGTTACATATTTCGTCGTTTAATGGTCTTGCATTTGTTTCACTTTGGGTTATTCCATTTTAATCCACCTGGAGTCTTAATGCCGTAGTGACACTGCATGCATATCCTTATTCTCCATTCTTTGCGCTTGGTGTTCCTCACCATTCGCTTCTCGTTTCGATCCTTCAATCACCTGGTGATTAAACAATTTTTTTTACGTGTATTTAGTATCAGATTGCTTCTGTTATCAATTTCACCTTTTAAAGTTTGGAATTTGAGACATAAGATTTCTTGGACAATCTTGTAAGTTGCATTCTGGTGTAATGATCATTATGTCCTGTGCAGTTGATCTGATGAAGCCAGATACCACTGTTATCATTCGAAATGCCAAGATTGATATGTTTAAGGGTTCAATGAGGTTAGCCGTTGACAAATGGGGGCGCATTGAGGTTGCAGAACCTGCCAAATTCGTTGTGAAAGAAGATAACAATCTGTCCCTTGTCGAGTATGAATTGGTGACTGTGCCTGCTGAAGAGTAATTGATTGCTATGGCAGTACTACAGTTTGATACCTGGGTCATGCTTTAAGAATGTGAAGGCCTGATGATTGTTTTACTCTATTTTCTGTTTCATGGAGTGCTAGTCAGATGATATTAAATGACGGTTGGATTTGGTATAGAGATCTCCTTGAATCAGTTGGCCCTTCTTCGGTCTAACTTTGGTAACATCTTTTGGAATATTTTAACTTCATGTGACTAGTTAGTTTATGAATAGATTACCCCCTGTGGTTTCAAGAACTTGTGCAGACTGAATTGGGAATTAAAATATTGAGTGTTCATGGTAGTTCTATTGTCCCATGTGTTGCTGTTAATTTTCTACTATAATGAAAAGCCTTTGTTCTCTAAATCTTGTCTCGGACATGATGATGCTCGCTTGACTACAGCATTCCCCATTGAACATGGGATTAACAGGAGATTCTACTGAATTAATTTGCCAGTTTTATAGCCAGATATCCTTATTAGTACAACGTGCTCATAGTCTCCAGTTCCTTGTAAGGCCAGACTGGCGTCAAAGAGATTAATGATCGAAGTACAATCCCGTTTTGCGTGTAATGTTCAGGACAAATTTTCGGATTCCAAAAACATGTTAAGTGCACCTTATGATTGTCTCACCAAGTTCATTACAGTAGCCTACGTAGAGTTCCTTGGGAAAAAATGTTTGGATTCTCATTCAAGGAAAAACCAGTTTGGATGAGCTGTCACTTTGTCAGTACTCGTTATGGAAATCTTCAATTCCATTTCCATATCTGCAATTCCATTGCGATTGAAAATCCCACATTTGGCCATTCATTGAATCCCATCGATCGCCTATGGCAAACGAAATTGTGAACTTGACCATATGAAAGCCTGATGGCTACGTATCTCTAAATTCGAAAGAGCACTGCGAACACATTATGGTCCGATTTTCTTTTCCAAACTTGAAATGATGATCAAAGGACAAATCACATTCATTGAAAATTCGCCCGTTATGCGACATTGAATAGGTTAGTCCTAAACATTGCAATCGGAAGTGTGAAGGAATGTTTCATTTCTCACTCCTCAGTCAACTAGCTGCTCTAGCAAATAGTTCAACGCCCTCTTGTATTATCAGGAGTGAACGACCAGGCCAAGAAACAAAGTTGGATCCAACTAAATCAGCCAATTTATCACAATACTTGCAGCCTAACTCCACACAGTAATCCCATTCTGTAAAGCACAAAGATGCTATGGGGTAAAATCATTCCACCTGATATACCAAAAGAGGAGAATCATTTCATTCAAACCCAACTAACTAATTCCAACGTAATTTATGCATGGAGTTCACGTAAGCAGTCTTACCAGCAAACCGTATAAAGGGATCTATGCACAGCTTCTTCTCAATTAAACATCCCTGGTATGCAAGCATAGGAATAACTGTTGAAAAGGCTAACCATTAAGAATGTCCCACCACCAACATTAAATAAAAGAAATATACATCATCTGGATATGACCATAATCAGCCTTGAAAACTATAAAATTGCATTTATTTTCACGAGACGCCTACTTCTACATGCTTGCAGAACATCCTTGGATTTTGCACATTCCACAACGAGAATAATGCCTCGAGCAATTCTTAACAATGTCCATTGCAATCCTTGAACATACAAACAATGCACCACTAAACTCATCCGTCTACAATATGAGACACAAAATAGTACAAATGTGTCATTAATTTCCCTTCAAGCCAAATACTAGTTCGACATATGAAAAATGGAGTAAGTGAAAGTGGCACATGGAAATTCCCCAGGCCAAAAAAAGTGAACAAGAATCAGTCAAAAGGGATCTTATATCAAAACATAAATAATATGCATTATCAGAGAAAAAGAAAATGCAGGTCTAAAATGAGCTGCTTGTCTGTTTTTAGTATGCTAATTCATCCTAGAAATTTATGTATGAGCAGTGCCAAGACTACTTGAAGTTCTTAAAGTACCACTTTGTTTGGTGCTTGTTGATTAGTACCACTTTAAAATCACAAACATAGGACTACATTGCCCCTTCTCAAATAATCAGAATCACCACCTTGCTAGCCCAGAAGACCAAGAAACAACTAAGATCCTAGTATGTGCTTTATTCCGCTACCTTCTCGTACAGTGCATGTACAAGTACTTTGCTCAAACCCTCTGAGATCATCATACGTCATCGCTGCAATCTGAGGAATACAATGAAATTTGGCATAGAATGTTTATGACGTGAATGTAACCAAAAGTGAGTTATGCAAGTCACCAAACTAGAACAAGCCTCTATGTTGTGCCATGTTATTATGGTCATTTTATATCTACAATTTAAGTCATCAGCAACAACTGAAAATGCCTAATGAATACGAGAAATTTTCAGTTACTAAATCAGTCCTCAAGAAGCTTGAACCATACACTGCCCTCTTCCCATTCACCATTCTAAAATTAATTTCTATAGCATAAATATACTGGAATGGTTGCCTAGAGTTTGAAACTCCAGAAGAAAATGCTAGCTAATTTCTGTTCCAGTATATGAAGAACAACTGAGATTTGTTGGGAGTAAAAACAATCTCTAGGAAGCAAAAAGAAAGTTTTAACATGGAATATTTATCTAAACTATCCTCAGGTAATCTATCAAGATTTTCTGACAACATTTTACAACAAAAAAATCACATGAGTCCATCTTCTGTGACTTGGTCTTCATCTAGGCTTGGATTGTCCTACAAAAGGAAGAAGAATACTTATTTTTTAATTTCACAAGGGGGGAAGTAGAGAAAGCTCAGACTAACTAGAGAAAAACAACTCAATATCTGATGAAGAGATAGGCGACGTTGACAACCCAATTGTTACCCCGTGTATGGTTGCTGTCCCCGTGACTGGGGACAGTTGACAGAACAAAATAATCCTGTCCTCCTTTGACGTT
>JANSVA010000002.1:25735842-25752673 GCA_025504915.1 Erythroxylum reticulatum | reverse complement strand
GAACCAAACATCCCACTGTCTCCCGTTTTTGTTCCGTTCCGTCTCCACATTTCTGTTCCGTTCCGTCTCCACCCACTGGAGACAACAACCATACGGACAGTTAGGACATAAAATATTCCTGTTATGGTGAAAATAAACATGTCCTAGGCCTATTATCTTTCTCTACACAACTAACACAACAAACCTTTTAAATTTATCAGAATAGAAGTATAAAATCGAAAACTAAGTGGCTGCCTCACGATCAAAATAAATAAATCGTTGACAGAGAAGCATTTGATAAACTGTAACCGATTAACGATTTTCTACCACGTCACTTAGTTGTGTCTAATCCTTTGTGTACCATTGCGTTAATGGGTAATTGGTGGAGAGAATGCTTGGTTCTTAGTTTACAGTTAGTTTTTCATTTCAAATTTAAGGTTTCGTCAGCTAAACAAACCAATCGTCTGCACATCGAAAGCAATCAGTTCAACCGATAAATTCTGAAAACCACAGCTTTACAATCGCAGTGAAATACGAGTAAAAAGAGAGGCCTACAAAAACATTTTGAAAAAACTCTTTAATCGCCTCTAATTACGTTTCAGCAAAGAACAATTCAATCTAAAAACGAGACATCCACAGGATCTGAAACCGATCGAGGCTACTGACTAACCTTCTGGAGTCCAACCGTAGCAACGGGGAGAGAAGGAGAGCATAGAAGTGAGCAATGCTGATGCACTGGCTGTGTGTTATAGTATTACTGATAATCGACCAAAACACGTTAATGGAATATCCGTATACAGCAGTTGTAGTAAAGAAGACAGACAAGCCGATTACAAGGGAACAAGTGATAACAATATGACAATGACAACACACACACGACATGCGTACAACTTCTGTAAACCTACGATTTATAGTCTATCACATGGGTTTCCCTACACTAGCGCGCATGTTACTTCTCCTAGTTGATCTGCGAAACGCTGCGTAACACTCATAGCTTCAAACTGTGTCGTTCCAACATTAATGTCCTTCGTCTTCCAAATTCGCCGTAACAATTCTCTTCCCCTTAACAACCTTGTCGATCAAATTGACTTCAGGGAAACGTTTCTGGAGATCGAAAACGTATTCCCAAGAAACGTTGCCATGCTCCCCGTCAGACCATTGTATTAGCCATTGCATTATTGCGCGGTTGTTCCGTTTTACCATGCGTCTATCCAAAATTGCTACAGGTACCCGTTCCACCGGTGTTAAGAACTCTGGTAGAACAGTAGTAGTGCGGGCCTGACTTTCGTACGCCTTCTTAAGTTGGGATACATGGAAGACTGGGTGTATCGAAGCAGAAGGTGGACGATACAATTTATACGCTACCTCCCCAATTCTTTGAACAATTCTGTAAGGGCCATAAAATAAGGGCGCTAATTTCTGACTGCTCCGGCGTTGAAGTGAAAATTGTTTATAAGGCTGCAATTTTAATAGAACCATGTTCCCTTCCTGAAACTTCCAGTCAGTACGCTTCGCATCCGCGTATTGCTTCATTCGATTTTGGGCCCTTTGTAAATGAAATCGAGTAATGCTAATCATCGTCTCCCTACTCTGTAACACACGATCAACCTCTGTGAGCTTGGAATCCCCTGCAATATACGGTGTGTACACGGGAGGTGGGTACCCATACAACACTTCGAACGGTGTAGCGCCAATTGCCGTCCGATAGGTGAAATTGTACCACCACTCCGCCAAGGCTAGCCATTCCCCCCATTTCTGTGGGGTTTCACCACAGAAGCACCGGAGATACGTTTCCAGAATTTTGTTGACAGCTTCGGTCTGGCCATCGGACTGAGGATGGTATGCCGTTGAAAACTTCAAATGAACTCCCTGTAATCGCAACAATTCCTGCTAGAATTTGCTTAAAAACACAGAATCCCTATCGCTGATAATAGATTCAGGCATCCCGTGTAATTTGAATACATTATTAAGGAATAACTCAGCAATATCAGAAGCAGTGTAAGGATGTTTTACATCGATAAAATGACTGTACTTCGTAAATCTGTCAACGATAACCAAAATTACCGATCGTCCCTGAGAGTGGGGCAACCCTTCAATGAAATCCATACTCACCTCCTTCCAACTTCCCTCGGGTGTGCAAATAGGCTGAAGTAATCCCGGATATGCCGAAGTATCATACTTATTATGCTGACAAATCATGCAATTTTGCACATGAAGTCGCACATCCCGATCCATCCCCTTCCAATAAAACATTGTCTGTAATTTTTTAATAATGGCCATTGTTCCAGCATGACCTCCCATGGCGTCATCATGACTGATTCTAATTATCATTTGTCGTAGAGCAGAGTTAGCTCCAACCACCAATCGACCTTTCCACCGTAATAAACCGTCCTTCCACTCATAAACATTAGTTTTAGCAGTGCCCGTTTCTAATTGTTTAATCAGCTCCCTTAGGTTGCTATCTTCCTGCCAACTTCGTTTAATATCCTCAAGCATCTCACTTTGTATTTGCGTCACTGTCATCACTAACATTTCAACACTTGTGATCCGACAGAGGGCATCCGCAGCTGCATTCTCTTTGCCACTGCGATACTGCACTTCGAAGTTATATCCCAACAGCTTCGGCAACCATGATTGTTGGAACGGCGTAGACAACCTTTGCTCCAATAAATACTTCAAGCTACGGTGGTCGGTACGAACAATAAAACAGTTCGGAGTCAGGTAACGATGCCATTGTTTAATGGCCTTGATGACCGCAAGAAATTCCTTCTCATATGTTGATAACCCGTGATGTCTTGGCGCTAAGGATTTGCTTAAATAAGCAATAGGATGTCCCTCCTGCTGTAAGACAGCTCCTATTTCTTGATTGCAAGTATCCACCTCAACTATAAAAGTCTTAGAGAAATCCAGTAAAGCTAATACTGGAGCAATCATAATTGCATTCTTCAGGGTTTCGAAGGCGTGTTGTTCCTTTTGTCCCCAATCCCAGTCATCCATTTTCTCCTTAGTGAGTAATTCAGTTAAAGGCTTTGCTATAGTTCTATATCCTTTAATGAATCACCGGTAATAGCCTGTGATACCCAAAAATCCTCGCAACTCCTTAAGACATGTGGGGGAAGCCCAATACTCGATGGTTTTGACCTTCCGGGAATCAGTAGATACTTCTTAATTCAGAGATAGTATACCCCAAGTAATCAATCTGGCGAGCTCCGAACACGCATTTGCTGCCTCTGAGGTATAACTGGTTATTCAACAATGTATTGAGCGCCACAGACAAATGTTCAACGTGCAGAGACAACGAAGAGTTGTAAATCAAAATATTGTCAAAAAACACTAAGATAAATCGACAGAGGTAAGGTTTGAACAATTCATTCATTACTAGTTGAAATGTAGACGGCGCATTCGTCAGACCGAAGGGCATTGCCAAGAATTCGTAATGCCCGTCGTGTGTTTTAAAGGTCGTCTTATGAATATCGTCGGGTCGCATCCGGATCTGGTGATAACCCGAACGGAGATCCAACCTTGAAAGCTAACTCGCCCCATGCAATTCGTCTAGAAGTTCTTCAATTAAAGGTATGGGAAATTTGTCCTTCACGATGTACCGGTTCAACTCGCGATAATCAACACACATCCTCCACGAATTGTCCTTCTTTTTAACCAGCACCACCGGCGACGCATACGGCCCATAACTGTGGCGTATGAAACCTTGTTGCAGTAGTTGCTGTACTTCTTGTTCTATGATGGTTTTCTGCACCCCGGTGTAACGATAGGGTCACACGTTGATGGCCTCGATTCCTTCTTGAAGCACAATCTGATGATTGAACGGATGGTCTGGAAGTAACCGGGTAGGCTCCTGAAATACCTCGGCATAACTGGACAGCATCGCGTTGATTTCATCGAACACACTACCTTGCTCCTTGGTTAGTCGCATTTGCTGGAACTGATACTCCATAGGAGTAGATAACTGTAACATGAATAACTACCCCCCTTCAGTTCCCTGTAACGTTTTCTGAAGGCCCTTACTGTTAATGATTCTGGACTTGCTGTCTGGTCCCCCCGTAAGCGTTACCACCTTCCCATCCCAGTGAAAGGTCATCTTCCTAGTGCGGAAATTGCACAGTACGTCATCCAAGCCCACTAGCCACTGAACTCCTAAAACGACGTCACATCCTCCCAGTGCTATCACCAATGCATCCATGCAGAAGGATAACCCCTGTATGGTCCACTCAAAATTTGTACAACACTGAGGGCACCGCAGTTGTAACCCTCCTCCCACCATTATAGTGATGGGTGCAATGTCGTGCACTTCGCATGCTCCCCTCTTGACCACAGATACGTCTATGAAATTATGGGTGCTACCATTATCAATGAGAATATGTATCTGCCGCCGCTGATGGACTCCGAGCAACCTCATCTGTCTGAATTCACTCTCACTCGCAAATCCCGTGATGGCTTGCATAGAAATCATCGGACATTCTTCCCTCATTACATCAACTTCTAGATTCTCTCCTTCGGAGTCTATCACGTCAGTGCCTGAGTCCTCTTTAGGTATCAAGAAAAACTGAAGTTGCCTCTTCCAGCATTGATGGCCTAACGTATATTTTTCATCGCACCAGAAACATAAGCCCTTAGCACGTTTCACGTCAAAATCTCTACTACTCACCATACGAGGAACTCTGTATCGACCTGTAGGAGAGCGTTGATTAGCGGAAGGGGTGGGTACTATCCTTTCCGTACGTGGAGGAACCATTGGTTGTTGCATGGGCGGAGGAGAACTTGTGCAGCTCTTCCCAGTGACTGGGTGGCGAACCTGGGAAGCTCGGTTCAACATTGAAGCACCGGTCGCCATTAGAACAGCTTCTTACTTCCTAGCCAAGGTGTAAGCCTAGTGCAATGTCTGTGGTTTGTGTAACTGCACCGCTACTCCGACATCAGGTTTGAGTCCCTTCACAAAGAACCTAATCAAGTATTCTTCTGAAAGTGCTAACCGATTGGAGTGATAATCGAACTTAGCACAATAATCGAGCACGGTTTTGGTCTGCTGGAACACCTTGAAATCACCAACTGGGTCATCAAATAACTCAGCGTCAAACCGTTGTTTTAAAGCTTTCGTAAACTCCATCCATTCTAGTGCATCAGTCTTGAGACGATTCCGAACGAAAAGTCGATACCATTCCTACGCCTTCTCGTCCATGTGAAGTATGGCAACGTTTACCTTCATGCATTCGGGAGTCTGGTCCACCTGAAAAAATTGTTCGCAGCGATATAGCCACAATTTAACATTGTCACCATCAAAAGTAGGGAATTCGAGTCGTCCTAAACGAAGAGAGTTGCCATGGTCATCCTTATGGGTCGGAACAGACGTAGGTCTTGCTGGTGATCCCGAGAGACTACTGCTTTCCCCTTGTTTAGATACTTCCATGGAGAATGTCGAACGTAATTCTCCCATGTCTTTCTCCAGTCGTTCAGTCCGCCCTTGTACCTCAGATAATCCCCTTTCACTCCGATCCTGCAACTCTAGTAACAGACGTTCCTGACGCCCTTGTGCTTCCATTAAACCTTTCAAGGTGTCCTCCAAACGCCTGAACTCCACTCCTCTAGTTCCCTCCGCCATTGTGTATACAGAATCGGTTCTGATACCAATTGTTATAGTATTACTAATAATCGACCAAAACACATTAATGGAATATCCATATACAGCAGTTGTAGTAAAGAAGACAGACAAGCCGATTACAAGGGAACAAGTGATAACAATATGACAACGACACTACACACACGACATGCGTACAACTTCTGTAAACCTACGATTTATAGTCTATCACATGGGTTTCCCTATACTAGTGCGCACGTTACTTCTCCTAGTCGATCTGCGAAACGCTGCGTAACACCCATAGCTCCAAACTGTGTCGTTCCAACATTAATGTCCTTCGTCTTCCAAATTCGCCGTAACACTGTGTGATATGGAAGAAATGTCTCTAGGCAGCAGCTCATCTCAACGGGTGTCCTTCAAAACCCAGTAAAGAAAAAGCAGGTGAAATCATAATTATGCTTCAACAAAATAGGAGAACGATAGTACAACGACTCTTGGGTCTTATTATGTTTTCACCTGAAAATTCGATGAGAGAGTGGGCTCTTTTTAGACATGCGAGATGGAAAGGAAGATAGTTTGAGTCCGGGTCCGTATACAGTTTTACTTCCGGCGGCAAGTCTAGCAAGCAGAGGGGTTCTGACCACGGTGGACCGGAGTAGAGACCTGGCGGCTTGGGTGGCGGACATGGCTAACGGAGTAGGTTTTACGAGGGTTTTCAGTCATTAACCTTTGTTTTCTTGTTTTCTGGTTTTTAAAGCTGGCCCACAAATTTGGTTTTTTTTAATTTCTGGGCCAGAAAATGTTGTTGTATAACGTGTGTCTACCTGGACGAGGAAGATATGCGTGGCTTATTAATTGAGTTACACGTGGCTGGTTTCAATCCCTGATTTATGGCGGTGGTGCAAAACTGAAGATGAGGACTTTATACCTAACGTCAACTATTGAAAAGGCACTAATGACTCACTGATTTTTACCATCTGATATTTGGGTATTTGTAAAACAACTTGGGAAGTGCTTGTAGCTCAACTATCCGATGTTCGGTCTTAGGATTATAACAAATGCTTACCAAGTCACATTTGATCTATCCTATTCCATTACAAGGTGATGAGTACTCTAAATGCAAACTGAGATAGATTTCATCGTAAAATTAAACCCACATTTCACCTCTGCTTTCTTATTCCAAGGCACAATAAGCTTTGAAACTATGCACTAATTAATTGGAAATCGAAACCTGTGAATTTGTAACACCTATAATGATTCTGGACACGGAGATTAAAGCACAGACGACAGAAATTGATTGCTTATTCCACCATGTAATCCACAAGAGTTCATCGACTTCATCGGCTCTTACTTCTGCTCATCTTTTCCAGTGTTCCAAACAGCAAAGGAATGCAAATACCTTGAGACATGTCCACTCCTCGTCTTTTAGAGACGTCAGTGCTCACACTCCTCACGAATGTCCTTTCTCCCTCATGCGGGTGGATTCGGCTTGAGAAATAGGAGTTCCCTTCACCAGATCGAATTCCAATTAGCCTTCCGAGAGACACGCTATGATCTTGGAAGAACGATGCGCTAGACTGGTTCCAGAACAGACAAAAGAAAATTACTTCAATTGAAACGTTGCTTCTACTGACCAGATATGATGAAACAATATGAATGAAGTAGGCCTTCGGAACTTTACCTCAGTGTCAAGATTGGATGAATAGAAAGATGAGAAGCTGAGTGATGGCTCGCGCAAGGAATATGGCTCTGGTAGAGCAGCCTGCGAGCTTTCAATTACTCGAAGTCTCATGTTCATAATCTCTAGTCCAAGTGGCCATCCACTGGATGTCTCATGGTGATCCTGGAATCAATACGTTAATAGAGACTATATCATTTCAACTTCAACCCTGAAACAAATTTCATTCAATTCTGTTGGCATGATCAAGTATCTTCTGAGTTTTCTGTTGACAGAAAGAGGGGAAAACATCTATCAT
The DNA here is from genome assembly GCA_025504915.1 of Erythroxylum reticulatum. Classification (NCBI taxonomy): domain Eukaryota; kingdom Viridiplantae; phylum Streptophyta; class Magnoliopsida; order Malpighiales; family Erythroxylaceae; genus Erythroxylum; species Erythroxylum reticulatum. Next base: position 25,745,128 of record JANSVA010000002.1, on the reverse strand, counting down.
CTATCATCTATATTCCCGGTAAACAATAAGATCAATCACTGCAATTGCAGATGTGAAAATTTTCTTAATCTATCGGATAATATGACCTGGTTTTGAGAAGACAAGATCCAGATGGCCATGTCTTGGAATTTTCCTATCTGAAGTTGAGTTTCAATTAGGAAATCTCAGGTTCTCCATACATGGATCATTTAACTTGCAGAAGCATAAACATGTGATGTTTCTGATAATCACTAAATACAATAGCAATCGGAGATTTCCCTTGTTGGTTTATTGCTCCTCCATTTTCCCCTTATTTTGGAGGTTCTAGGAAAAACACACAGATAAATCATTACCGAAACCACTTAATGATGGTGGATTTAAGTAGCTTGAAACACCATCGGTTGTACTTTGATCCTAATTGTTAAGTTTCATCTTTTTATGTCCCGAGCTACCTACCACCAGGAAAGTCTCTCCCACTAACTCGTAACAAGAAGAACTTGGCTTTGAGCAATAGCATAAAATTATCATGAACTTAAACCAGACACTGAAATCAACAGAGCCAACTAAACTAAAGAAGCATATCTGAAAGATTATCCATCCAACTCCTCCTACACAAAATAGATATCCAACGTAATTAATGAAACCAGCATCCAGCAAATAGATTCTCATCCGAGAAATTAACAGGGAAAGATTTGAGAAAAGAGAAGAACGAAGAGGATAAAAAAAGAAGATACACATAGTGAGTAGGCGCACGGAAATCAATCAACCCACATTTAGAAAAAGGATTGTTACCTCTCCCACCATTGGTATCTGCAACAACCACGGAAAAGAAGTGGAATAAAAATATTGAGAGGAACACAGAATTTACTCGAAAACAAGTAAGAAGCTTGTCATGACGCTACCTGTGAATGACTTCCCGGTACTCTAAAAAGTTACTTCCTTAAAACATGAGACAATTTATGGTATTGGGTCCCGCGTGGACGTTCAACTAATTGAATCACTGTGAGCTTGTTGGCCATCATCCACAATCAAGACCGTTCAAGTTTCACACACAAAAACAACATTTTAACCGTCGTCCACTTTTTAAACCCTTGCTCTAGTAATTCGCCAAAGAATCCAAAATGCAGCTTAAACAGCCTACACGTATATTCATTTTTTCTAATGGGTTAATCACAATCGTGTTATTAACCGAAAAGCCGTGAAAATTACAGGACTCCTGTAGTTTCATGCGGATTACAGGACTATATTGTGATGTTGATGAGAAATCAGCAAAATTAGCGCCTTTTGTTGTCATCCAGCGGGACAATCAGTGGTGTTAGTTAAGCGCTGACAAGAATGGTGCTGTGTCTGGGTGGTTTTAGTTGAATGCGTTTGTCGGTAATTGCATAATTTTTAGCGTCAAAGGCTCGTATTTGGAGCCAATTATCGAAACTAGAGACTTACGACATTGACAATAAGCACGAGTGGACCCCCCAAGCACCCATGTTGGGGCTGACTGATTTGATATTGTACTGAGAAACCGATAAAAGAGTTGCTGATTAACTGGAGCTTTAAAATGTTATATTTGGACAATAACGTCAGACCAAAGTCGTGACTTGGCTTTTGACATGTTATTTTAAAATTGAAATACAGCAATGAAATTGATAGGCCTCCTATTCAGGAAGCAAGATTCTCTGTTGGTGTGTGTCTTACATTTCGTTCCGATTTTAGTAGTTTAATTTTTATGAGCTCTGGATGGATTTTTGTAGAAACTGAGAGTGCGCATAAAAATGATTTCTTTTGAACCTGGGTCCATATACTTTTTCTATTAACTTCCTGAAGAGAAAATGAAGACTCAAATGTTATTATGCACTTGGGATTGCTTCTTTTTTCTACAAATATACTCCAAAAATACTTTAGTTTTACTTTTTTTAACCTCTATTAACATTATTGAAGTTTAGAAAAGAGCGGAATTTAAGGAGATAAGACAAGAAAAAAAAAGGTATTCAACTTAATAAAAAAAAAGTAAAACTATAATATCACATCCATTAATTTCAGTTCACGTATGATATAAAATACGAAAAATATTATTCAAATAATAAGTATAAATTCTACAAAATTTCATATTTAATTGAAAATAAAATTTTAGATTTATCCTCTTGTTTAGAATTTGTCTTTTCATACTTTAGATTATAGTATTATGGTTAAAATATTAAGTAGATAGGTTAATATAGTATTCCGTTCATAATTAATTATCCTGCCTAAATTAATGTTTTTTTGGTAATTAAGTAAATTTATAAATAAATAAAAAATATGTACATCCAGAGATTTCCAAATATGACAATCTCTTACCCCAACCGTCGGGAACTTACAAGAAGCATGAGGAACCCTAAAAGCTATTCCCCCAAACCATAAAAACACAATAGCATGACTAAAACATATCTAGCAACCAAAATAATCATATCAAAGACTATATTATCAGTAACACAACTATTTCCAAATAAGAGTTTCAAGCACTAGAAGCTACTCAAGATTTCCTATTATTCCTTCTGAGTCGGGTAGTAAGGCTCCCCTATTAGGAAAGTACCAAAGGAGTGGACCTTGTAACTTGGGACACCATGCACAATCTTCAATGCTTTTCTAGGTTCAGCCACTACTGCATCTTATGCCTCTCTTACTGACAAAAAGTGTGAGTTTCCTTTCATTTTCTTGAAACTGTAGTGATAATCTATACCTTGCATATATGCTCACATTGAAATAGATTGTTGATGAGTGAGATAAAATTTGCTTTCCCAAAACCAATTAGCACACCTACAAAATAAATTACAAAAAAAACAATAAAACAAGCCAGTAACCTCTATTTAGCTTCTCTCAGTGTTTGAGCTGAGGTGTTCCATTACTTGGAAGATCATTTTAGTATTAATGTTCCCCATTTCCATAGCTACATTTTTTAAGGTTCCAAGGTTTCTCTCAGACCATAAGTTGTACACAATAATAGAAAGAAGAACGATAAAAATGTCGAGGTCAATGTTTCTGTGGCTTTAAGCATGGGTAAACCAAAGTAGAATAGATTGGAGGTTTAGCAGGTTTGGAATGTTTATCTGAAAGTGGCTGAGGCAATGTAACCACATTGATTTGGAGAAGGAACATTCAAAGAAGAGGTGGTTGGAAGACTCATTATCCAAAAAGCATAGGGAGTAATGATTAGGGATATAAGTATAAAGGAGTTGATCCCTTATCTGTAGCTTATTAAGGAAAGCCAGCCACAAAATAAAGGCATACCTTGGGTTGGAACCTTTATGCCACACTAATTTATGCCAAGGTGCTTTCAGAAGAGGTGGTCTCATCAAAGTGTATGTTAAAGCATTTGGCTAAATTCTTGAGGGCCTTATAGTCCATTCTAGTTTAACGGATTGGGACCCATCAGGTTGGTATGTTAAAGGCTCGAGCGTACGAATGGTCTTAATTGTGGCACCTTGCCATCACTACTTATTGTCTCTGATAATATCAACTACCTTTGCAATCATTTGGAAATTCTGACCCATTGATAGCTCTAGGGTGCCAAGGGTTCTGCCATAAGAAACCAGAGATTTCATTTTCTATCTTAAATCGGAAATGATTCCCAATAATATTTCTAACCTGAATAAGTTTCCTCTAGCTCCAAGAACTATTATTAGTCGGTTGAGTACTCTAGAAATTTTGCCTTCTAAGAGTAATGGTGTGGCCCCACTTTACCCACAAAGCATTGAAAAGAACCCAAATCCTTTTACCTAAAAAGACATTGTTCAAAGTAGATAAAAGTTTAATCCACATACCACCCTTGGGCCTACAAAGATCATTCCACTTAACTTTTGTGTGAGTATTAAACACAAGAAATTCCTAAGTTTAGACTCAATTTCTTTAATAACAGAGATAGGAAGCAAGAAATGGCTAGCCCAGTAGACCTGAAAAGTGGACAAGACAGAAATTACCAATTGAAGTCTACCAGCGTACGATAAGGCTTTGTGAGTCCATTTGTTAACTCTGGCATCAATTTTATCCGACAATGGGATGCGATCTCTCCTAGTCAATCTACTTGTTAAAAGAGGTACACCTAGATATCTCATAGGAATATTACCCCTTTTAAGACCCGAAATGGTTTCCAATTGAATGGCCAAATGTTCAAAATCAGGAGATAAAAATAATTGACTTTTTCTAGGGTTCATATCCAACCTAGAGAAATTAGAGAAAGTTCGCAAGCAGTTAAGCAAGGTATTAACCGAAATAAGACCAGCATGACAGAATAATAACAAATCATCAGCAAATAAAAGATGGGACAGTTTAAAAGTTTTGCATCTCCATTGGAATTGAAAATTAGGATTGTCTGCTATTGTAACATTCAGAGTCTTAGAAAGCACCTCCATATAGATAATAAACAGGCACGAAGAGAGAGGATCTCCTTATCTTAAACCTAATTTCTCACAAAAAAATTTAGTAGGAGAACCATTGAGAAAGATAGAATAGGAAGGCAAGGTTAAACACTCTAACATAGGAGGGAGCTTACAGCTAGTAACACTTTGAGGAGGAAATCCCATTGAATAGAATCATAAGCTTTGGCCAAATCTACTTTGAAAGCATATCTCCTATGTTTATTAGAAAGATGGTAGTTCTTAAAGATTTCTTGAGCTAAAAGGATGGCGTCCCCTGTACGACGATTTTTGATGAAAGCACTTTGGTTTGGGTCGATAAGGAGGGGTAAAATCTCTCTAAGTCTATTAGAGATGATTTTTGTGATCACCTTATAAATCATGTTATAATAGGAGATAGGTCTATAATCCAACATAGTGAATGGTTGATTTGTCTTAGGGATAAGGGACATAAAAGTTGAATTAAGCTCTTTAAGGAGCCCCCATGTTTGAAAAAGTCTTAGATTGCCCTAGTGATTTCATTCCCGATAATATGCCAAGTGTGTTTAGAGAAAAAGCCATTAAAGTCATCCGAGCCCGACGCCTTATTCGGGTTAAAAGAAAAGAAGACTTCCCTAATCTCCTGCGAAGTAACTTCAGCTATAAGGTTAATTCTAAGGTGCTCAGGTATCAAATAGGGAAAAAGAGCTGCCACATACTTGCTTAAAGAAGCTAGATCTTTCTTTGTACCAATAGAATCTTGAAAGAAATTCATAAATTGTTTCTGAATTTTTTCTAAGTTAGTAATCCTATGGCTGTTGCTTCCCAACAAGGAGTGTATATTGTTTTTGTTCCTATTCGACAAGATAGAGTTATGGAAGAATTTGGTATTCCTATCCCCCTCTCTAAGGCATTTGACACGGGAAGATTGTTTGTAGAAAGATTTTTGGTCATTTAAAGCCTTAAACAAATTGGTCATAGCCTCATGTTCTTCAACAGCCAGATGAGTCCTATTAGGGAAAACTCTCATTTGGTCTTGGATGTTATTAAGGGTAGCTTGACATGTCTCAACTTTGACATTAATATCGCTAATCTGATTTGAGTTTATGGATTTGAGAGCATTTTTTAATAGGTTGAGCTTAGGCACGACACAAAACATGGTGGTCCCTCGGATCTGTGAATTCCAAGCCTCTTCTACCATCTGAAGGAAATTTGGCTGCGACTAGAAAATTTGAAAACCTAAAAGGAGAGGATGTCTTCTTTTGTACATTTAAAGACCTTATCATTATATGGTAATGGTCTGAAATATTAGGATTAAGAATTTCACCAAAGGTTCTAGGAAACCGAGAACTCCCCTCCGAATTGATAAGCACTCTGTTTAATTTTCTAGCTATATGGAATTTGCCATATTACTTATTAGAGCATGTAAAATTCGGACCACTAGAGTTTAAGTCAAATACACCACACTCCTCAACACACTTCCTAAAGTCTCTCATCCCATTAATAGCCAAGGAACTAAGAGGTTTAGCTTCATGCGTAAACAAAATGGTATTAAAGTGCCCAACTACAAGCCACGGTTAAGTTCCAACAATGAGTTTGGTATTGGAAAGGGTTGTCCAAAGGTTTTTCCTATGATTAGCATTATTTTCCCCATAAATACAAGAAACAAAGAAACTAGAAACACAATTTATAGGGGTCACCTCCAAAAGGATTATCTGATCAATAGTAATAAGAGGAGCACACAAGAATTTATCAGGGTTCCAAGCTACCACTAACCTGGAAAACGAAGCTTGATCTAAATTACTATAGAAATACCATTTAGGAAACAAAGAAGAGCAAATATTATTCAAAAGGAACTGAGATTTGATCCTAGATTTTATCAAACACAAAAGAAACTGACATCATTCTAAGATAAGACCTGACAACTAACTGTCTTTTTTTAATTATTGAGACCTCTAATATTCCAAAAACCTAGATCCATAATTTTATACACAAGACAAGACCTATAGCTATTGTTTTCTTCTAGATTTTCTGCTTTTCCTAAAGGTAAAAACCCTCTTTGCCCCTTCCAATAAACCCTGACTCTGAGAATCATTTGAATTATTAGGAACCACATCAGATTTAGGAGAGGTACTAGAATTACTTGCTTTGCTTACACCAGGATAGTCAACATCTTCGAGGCTTCCATTAGAATCATCCTGATGTTGTTGCATTTCTTTGCCTTTGCTTTACTAATTTAGATTTTCAGCAATTTTGCTCCCTTGAGGACTAACTTGTTCTTGCTCTAGAGTTTTCGTATGATCTTTCTCCTTCTATTGATTGTCACATATAGGAAGTGAGCAATTCTCTTTGTCCAATTCCTGTTGAGTCCTAGTCTCAAACATATGACCAGTAGGTTTCCAAGCTCTCTCTATGTAAACTTTTCAGGTTTCCATTCATACTCGATTTCAATCTCCCTAAATGTCACTTGTCCCTCTTCATTATAGGTAGCCAATTGAAAGGACGAAGGCCAGCTTCTCTCTAATTCTAATTTAACACATATTCAAGCATAGAGAATCCTAAACATTCGGGTTATATGGGAATCCATAAGTAGAGGTTTCCCAACTGCACTAGCAATCCTACTCAATCCCTCGTTGTTCCAATATACTTAATATCCTCCTGTTCCCTCGCATTCAAACTCCATTTGTGTAAGAACGATGGCTTCCCTTGGATATGTCAAGGGCCCTTCTCTAGCACCTCATTCATACCACATTCAGAATCAAACTTAAATAAAAGCTTATTCGAGCTAGTCACCAGAATTTCAGACAAACCATATGTTAACCAAGATTTAGAAAGTGCTCAATGCACTACTGGAAAAGCAGGTCTCTTACCAATGAAGAATCAAATCAGAGAGTGCCAAAATTTGGTTGCTCCTTTGAGTGCTAACTTAGGCGGCAGGATAACAAGGATTTGGTCATCCTTAACCTTTGGGGGGTAGAAATCCAGCTCCTTGACAGTTGAAGGTTCCTCCATTGAGTAGGCTACAACCGATTTCTAGGTTCTTTGAAGAGATTTCACCGACGCTCCACAATCCTATAAGGGTAAGGGAACCTTTGGACCAATTTATTTATAAGTCGAATTACTCTGAGGTTTCAAACCTTCGGCTATCTGAACAGGGGCAAGGTTTGGGCAGTTTGGGTAAGTGTTTTGGGAATTAGGTTTTGCAGAAGGAGACGATGGGGATTTTCTAAGAGAAGGCACATGGATTTGGGAGAGGGGTGAGCAAGAAGTAGATGGTGGAGAAGAAGAAGAAGAAGAAGCAACCATAAAGGATGGGTCAAAAATACACCAGTGATCTGTGAAGTAGTAGACTCTCATCTATTGCTTCTCTCACACCGCTCTCTCTCACATCTCACTTTCTCAGCTGGTTTTATCTAAATTAATGTTAGGTACCTTTCATTTTGATATTAGCCAACACTCACTAAATGCCATTTTTTTATAGAAAAATTTATTGTTGAAAAGAATTGAGGGAGTATTCATTTTTCTTTTTTTAGTTTTTTATTGTGATCTAAAAAATAATGTATATAAATATATTTGTTTCAACATTCTTAATATCTCTAATAATTAAACATGAATTTTAAATAAATACAAATTTTGTGTTATTGTTAATTACAATGGTTGCATTTCAAAACAACGACAACTCTTTTTTGGTAGATCTAATATATTTTCCTTTCCATTTCTATCAATCTTTCTCTTTCTCTTTTTTAAAAATAGAGTTAACGGGAATGTTACACACTTAAATTGACAACGAGTAATGATAAAGATGACGTACTGACTTGCATTACCTTTAACTTTAATCTTTTGGGAAACTTAGTCTTTGATGAATGAGCTTATACCAACCTTAAAAAGCTTAATTGATAAGCTGTAAATGCAAAGGAGACAAAAAATTATCTAATATATTAAAAAACACACAACTACCGAATGAAAACAATACCGCACCTTTGTACGTAAAAAACTACCACTCATAACAAATAACTCACTTTTTCAACTTGTTATGAGAAAGCAATGATTGAGTATAAAGAATATCATGCCGAAATAAAACTATGCCAGTACTATATACATTCAATACTATGACCAAGGACAAATATCATCACCCATAACACATAAGTCACATATACAAATTAAAATGAGAATATCATCACTCAGTTTGAAGAATACTATATACAACCTTGCTACTTTTTTTTGTAATGCTCATATGGATAAAAATACTAACACTCATTATAGATAAATAAGACCTTCACTTCAATATCAAAATCTATGTTTGAACATTAAGAATATTGTACCTCAATACAAACTATACTAAGACTCCATATATTCAATATTTTACCAATGTAAAAGATACCACCATTTATAATAAATAAGTCATAGTTTCAATTAAATATAAGAATAACATTATTGAATAGAAAGAAAATACTGCTACTCATAACATGTAAGTCACACCTTCACTTTAATATAAGGATGTCATCACTAAGTATAATAAATGTAATGCCTCAATAAAAACAAAATCAAACCTTTATACATCCGTTACCATGCCTATGTAAAAATATATATGATCTATAACAAATAAGTCACACCTTTACTTTAATATGAGAATACCATCACTGAGTTTAAAGAATACTATACCTTCATAAAAACTATAGTAGGACTATATACATCCAGTCTCACATCCGTGTATAAAAAATACCATCATTCATAATATATAAGCCATACCTTTACCTTAAAATGAGAATAACACCACCTAATATAAAAAAATATCATGCATAAATTCATAAATTTTTATATTAATATTATGTCTCCATAAAAAATATACTAGGACACCATACATCCTGTAACATCCCGTTACCTATATTAGGGCTATAATTGTGAATTATGGAAAATTATGAGAAATTAGGAAAATGCACATC
>JANSVA010000002.1:25707010-25722853 GCA_025504915.1 Erythroxylum reticulatum | reverse complement strand
CATTACTCAATTATAAAAATGAAACCCACCTTGAATTCCTTGCTTAACAATTGCTTAAAGATGCCTCTCTTCTTGCTCCTCTTACCTCTTCTCTTGATTTCCTTCAACATTGGTAAAAATCCCAATTCAATAGGAATTCCACTTAAGAACTCAAAGAAATATAAACACTAAAATTGATCCTAGGATACTTAAACCTATGTATTTCTTATGCTTCATGAACCAAAACCCTTCCAAAAATCCAAAAGTTTAAACATAAAATTTCCTTGAATCATCACCAATTAATGAGTCTCTTGGCTTAAATGGAAGCTTTAATATTCCTCTTTCTTTTTTCCTTCTTGAACAACTTCAAAATCACTCTTTAAAACTAAGAAAATTTGAATCCTAGTTTAGCTTTCTCTTATTTTCTTCTTCTCCCACGACACTCTGTCTTCATCTATTCAATTTTCGTTTTTCTTCTTCTTCAATTGCAAGACAACCATTCTTCTTCCCCTTTTTACCATTAATGAGCCCAAAAAGTCCATTTTATCGTTCCTTATAAGGTTATGTTCTTTAACCTTAAGTGATCTTCCAAAAATACCCTCCAACCTTCTTACTACTTTAATATAACTAAACCATATAATAAAATCCTACTAACATTAACATAATAATTAAACTCCAAAAATTAATTTATCAAAACCTCATAATCCATTTAAATCATGCTTAAATAAATAATAAAAAAATTTGGGGCCAATAAGAGATCATTTAGAAGGGTCGATATTGATATGGAGATGTGGAAAATGCAAAGAAATCATCAATAGATCCAATATAATTAAATATCATACCCCTACCTTATAAGAACACTCAATAGAAAAGAAGGAAGATTTAGAATATGAACTCTTTGTTTTCTATTTGTTTTTCTTCTTATTTATATTTGATTTTGTTTTCTATCATGTGTAACTAAACATCTTTAGAATCTAGGTGTTATGAACTCTAGTTTATGCTACAATATGTTTTAGCTCTTTTATTTAGTTCAATTGTTTTGGATTGATCTATTGTAATTAAATTATGTGTTTAATACATGTTCTAATAGATTCGGAATATTAGTATATAATCTGATTTCATAAAATAGAGATTTAGAAATCCTATGTATGAATGGATCTACCGTAATTGAAAGAAGTTGATTGCAAACCTAAAGATAGGTTTACCTAAATCCTCTAGATTAGGGTCAAAGTTAATAACGGAATTCACAAATCGGTAAAGTAGTCTTAGAAACTTTAACTTAAGTAATTCAATTGATAAACCTAAGATTAGTTATTAGTAGTCTTAAGTGGGTTATTAGCACACGATAGAAATTTTCATGGTCCAATAGTCATTAAAAATTTGCATAATAAAAGTTTAATTATCTAATGTTTTTAGGGTGATTCATCATCTAGGCACTAATTCTTGATATTGATTGTTTTATAAGAGATTTCTTTGTTTTCTACTCGATATTGTTTCCTACTTTATTAAAAATTTTATGTTATTTCTATTTCTATTTATTTTTATATTTGTATTTGTATTTATATTTTAATTTAATTTGCTTTTATTGTTTTTATCCCTTTTGCTTTCTATCTTATAAGGATGTTAGTCTCATATTGGATGAATCAGAAAAAAAGAGGTATTGTCATATTCAGGAAAAGTATCACTAAACCTTCTTAGTTATTATATATACTTATATTGTGGGGCATTAGGGACAACGTACAACTTTAAGTGTGGGGAAGGGATTAATGATTTCATGATTTCTTTAATCTTATTATAATCTTGGTTATAAAATTTTATGAACTAATATTCTGACTTAATTGAAATTTGTCCATCAATGTTGTATTTCATTATTGAATATTGATTTGAATTAGTATGCAAAGGGATGAGATTGAGAATAAAATTGCTTTTATTATTCATCTTTTTAGTATTAAAATAATCAAATTGAATGGCAATTGCATACTATTTACTTACCCATTTTTTCGTGAGCTTTGAGCCTAAAAGTGACAATTTTAAAAATTTTAAGCTCTTTTATTTCTTTAAGGTGTGTTATCATGCATAGTTAAACAATTTTAGAACTTATTTTTATTATGCATATTATGATCATATTCGTTAAATTAGAAGCATTCAAGTGATAAAGACATTTAGATTCAATAATTGGTTTCAACCTATTCCTTTGACAATTACCTTACCTATAATTATCTTTACAAATAACTAAGTTTGGGCCTTAAACTTTTTCATCGATATCACCCACGTATTAAACTTTATGCTATTTTCTTTGAAACCTTTTTATTGTTTTGAACCCTAAAGGTTATTTATGTTAGTTGGTTGTTTGAAACTTAAAAATCTTAAAATGTCTATTATTTCTTTAATTATGGTACTGAATGGGCGAAAAATTGTTTTGATGAAAAAGAAATATAGAAAAGAAAAGAATAAAAATATATAGTACCATTGGTTTTATAATGAAAGGAACCTATGTAAATTTTAAACAAGTTTCTTGTAATGACTTTTTAGTAAATATCCTTCAATTATCACACCTTTATTTTCCCAACCATGTCAAACTTAAACCCTTTTATAACCTGTATAAAGACCTTTTGATTTTTTGTTTCTAGTTTACATAAATGGTGGAGGTGTAAAAATACTACAAGCATATGTTAAGAGTTTTACTATGAATTGATTTGAGAGTTTTGATACTTTTCACCCTAAACACTTAAGCGTCTTGAGTGAAATCTTGGTGAGGGTGTGAAGGTTTATACTTGAAATTTTAATGCAATTATTGAGGTGATCACTATGAATATTGACTTATAAAGTTAATTTTAGGATAATATGGCTCTATTTGTATGTTCATTTGATTAATATGATATGATCATTAATAGGATGAATGGACATATCTAGATTAATGAAGGATGGATGTTGTACAATTTATAATTTTGATTATTGTTTGCTTAAGGAAAATTAAAAGCTTAAGTGTAGAAATGTTTGATAGATGCATATTTGACAATATTTATGTCTCATATTTGATGCAGTTTTTTAAAATTTTATATTTTTATTGTATATTTGATACTTAATTTTCTCCAAGTACATTTATAGGTTACAATTGCCTTGATGGACTAAAAGGAGAAGAATTCAAACAAAAACACGACATAGAATGAATAATTGAAGCAATTAAGGGATATATGGCCATGTCGATGGCCATATAACTCTTTTAGCCTGAGCAAAATCATGAGTTTTGGAGATTTAAGTTATACATGGTCTAGTACATGATCATGTATCACCCCAAAACCCCTAAAAACTACTATAAAAAGAAGTGAGTGGAGGCAAAAGGGTGGAGTAGACATTCAGAGGTGATTCTAGACATAGAGATCATTTATAAGGGGTGATATTGATCTAAAGATGTGGAAAATGAGAAAAAATATTGACAAGTCCAATATCAAACCCTTTACCTTGCAAGAACATTAGATAGAAAAGAAGGGAGATTTATAATTATGAACTTTTTTCTTTTTATTCGTTTTTCTTCTTGTCTATATTTGATTTCTTTTTTTATTATGTGACACTAAACATCTTTAGTGTCTAGGTGTAATGAACCCTAGTTTATGCTTAACTCTTTTATTTAATGCAATTGTTTTGGATTGATCTATTGTGATTCAATTATGTGTTTAATATATGTTCTAATAGATTTGGAATATTAGTAGATAATCTGATTTCATAACATAGAGAATGAGAAATCTTGTGTATGAATAGATCTATCATAATTGAAAGGAGTTTATTACAAACCTAGAGATAGGTTGACATAAATCCTCTAGATAAGGGTCAAACCTAGTAGTGGAATTCACAAATCGGTAAAGCAATCTTATAAACTTTAAACTAAGTAATTTGGTTGATAAACCTAACATTAGTTGTTAGAATTCTTAAGTGAGTTATTAACATATGATAGGAATTTTTACAATCCAATAATCAATAAACAATTGCATAATAAAAGGTTAATTATCTAATGGTTTTAGGAGGATTCATCACCTAGGCACTAATTCTTGATATAGATTTATAGGGGCTCCGAATGGAACAAAATATATAAGTACAAAAGTTGATGAGGTTAAGGTGATGAGACTTCATTAAGGGTATGAAGTTAATGATATAGAAGGAGGAATCCTTTCGGTTAAACTTTCTTTTATATGATTTGAGTGTTTTTTTATATCCCAATACTAATTATAGTATAATCCTGCAATAACTATTTACCACTGTTGATGTTTATGATTATGAGCAACTTGGTTAGAGATATTTCATCCTCAACTATCTTTACAAGCATGTTCATAGATTTCATGAAAGCATAAAGGGAAAAGGTGTAGTGCCTTCGATCGATAGATGAATAGCTATATTAATGATAAGTTATAGGTGGTAAAAAAGTAATTATTGTCAGTTGTAAATAAATATGTATATGTTACGTAATTAACTAAAGATGATTAGAATTATAAATTATTTATAAATTTATTATATTAATAGACTACATATGGAGTGACCATTCAAGTGGGAGAAGATAACAAGGATTTTAGGTTGAGATGATATAAGTATTGAGGCAGCGTTAAATGCTGATAATTAATTAAAGCTGACTAGAATTATAAATTATTTATAGCAGGGAGAGTTACATTAACACAATCAACTATTTTGGCCCTCCCCATTTTTACAATGCAAACAGTGAGTCTTCCGAGGCAACTTTGTGATGATTTGGAGCGCATCATGAGAGATTTTATTTAAGGATCAATGGGAGAGCATATAAAAATACATCTAGTCAAATGGGACGCAGTGTGCCAGCCCAAAAAAGCAAGGAGCCTAAGCTTAAAACATATCCACTCTTCAAATGATGCTCTCTTGACTAAGCTAGGCTGGGCGTTAACTATGCAGCCCATAGCTTTAAGGTCTAGAATCTTAAGAGCTAAATATTGACTAGATCCCTCTCATATCCCCTTCACTCTTGATAGGATAGGTGCTTCGTTTATTTTGAGAGGCATCTCCGTAATTTGGCAATTTGTTCGCCAAGGCATAAGGTGGAAATTAGGAACTGGCAGGAATGTTTTCTTCTTGTTGGATAATTAGGTGCATGACCGAGGACCACTAATTTTAGTGGTTACATCTCTAATTCCCGAAAGCTTTCTTTATGCCACAGTTGTGGATTTCACAAATGAAGTCGGAATTTGGAAGTGGCATCTGTTTTAGTAGTATCTCCCTTTCATAGTTTGTATGGATATTGCACCAATCCAACTCAATCTGGCAAACCCAGTGGAAGAAACCATAATTTGAGGATTAACAACTCATGGGAGATTCACAACAACGTCTACCTATGATTTAATCGATGGCAATACCATGCCTGCAACTAGCAACCATTGGGAATTAATCTGGAAATGGGAAGGGCCCTAGCGGATCAGGGCTTTCCTGTGGCTTTTGGTGAAACAAAATTTACTGACCAATCAACAACGAGTGGCTCAACAACTCAAAATGGATAATAGGTGTCATTTTTGTGGGTATAAAGAGTCAACTTTGCATGCCATTCGGGATTGTCTGCAAGTGAAAGCTTTTTGGTGTAAATTTCCCCAAAAGTAGTTGACACGGAATTTTTTCAACAAGATGTGGAGAGGTGGGTGCATTCCAATCTTCTGAAGCACTCACAAGTGCATCAATTTCAATAGGCTACAATTTATGGAGTAGCCGCATAACAGAAGCATTTTTTAAGTGACTTTATATGGCCAGAAGATGGAAATAGGGTAGTTATGGACTACGTTAACTGGATAGTTAGGGCAAGGATTGTGGAAAGCTATGTCTTTAGGGCTCAGAGATTACTAGTAGGTCATCTTATTGATTGGACCAAACCGATGGAGGGCTAGGTCAAACTAAATACAAATGGAGCGGTTAAACATAGGCTAAACATTGCGGCTATTGGAGGTTTGATTAGAGATTGCCACGGTCAATGGTGCTGGGGATTTCTCCAACATATTGGAAGGGGTTCGCCTCTAGCTGCCAAACTCTGGAGAGTCCAATCAGGACTTACCCTAGCCTGGACGCAAGGTGATCAATATTCTCTCCTCTTCTTTTATACCTTCAGCTGAGTATTACTTTTTAGTGGCAGGTACCAGTGGTCTACTCTACCAAGCTTGGGAGGTAAAGTTTTAGCACGTGTATCGTAAAAGGAACCAGTGTGTGGATAGTCTGGCCTCTCTCGCAACGTTATCCAGTCCAAGCCTTCATATGCTTTAGGAGCCTCCTACAGTAGTCATAGCTCATCTTACCCGTGATAAGCACAGAGCTTTGTACTGTAGATCTCTGCATTAATTAGAGCATTTGTTTAATTTTTGTTTTTTTTCCTTGTACCTAAAATAAAAGAAAAGTACTTATATTTGGTAGAGCCTACCATTAAAGATTTTGAGTTTGATTTTTACAATTACCTTATATTTTTTGGGCTTGCCATTAAAGACTCTGGATATGAGTTTACATGAATGGTTTTGATGAGATCAACGAAAAGTATTAGAGTTGGAGAAAAGGTATGAATGTATTAACATTTTTTATTACTTCCACTGCTAGTAAAACATATGCATATGATAAACGTGTATTAATGCTCATAAATTTGTCAAGGAAAATAATAAATGAATATACATGTTGAAGTTGGTTATTTTTTGGATTTTACAATATGAGTTTCCTAACATTATAGTTAAATTCTACAATTTATTTATACTTAATTAAATGTTTATTGTATAAAAAGCTTGTTAGTCATCAAAGTGACCTTGATTGAAAAGATATTTTGACATTTAATTAAGCATTCTTTTAATTGTTCATATTATATGATGTTGATAAATGACATAATAGAAGAATTAAGCAATTAAGTTTATTAATTATAATGCTAGGAGATCAACCAAAGGTGGATCATTGCTTATATTTAACAAAAATAAAGAGACTTATCATCCTACCTGGTGAATATGATTGTATATCCAAAGATAACATATATATACATGGATTAAGGATATATGTTTAAGTATCACCCAAAGGTGGACTTAAATATATATATTAAAGTTTGTTATTGTCTGAATCTATTAATTGTACTTAAAGTATTAACGTGTGAGTTTGTTTTTACGTTTGTAGTTTTTAGTAATTTGTTAGCTATGGACAATGGTCTGATCAAGTTAAACGAGCTCTACTATGTCGATTGATCTGACCAAATCTAATTTTAGTTAGGTATTATGGATAAGGACCTAGAATTAGTTGCAAAGAAGCTTACAACCATTACTGAGACTAGGACCCAAGCTGAAGGACATATTTTGGGGCCTGGGAAAAGTCTAATAGGTTGAGTCTAAATTTGATGTGATTGAAAATGTTAAGCCATCAATGCCTCATATAGACAATGCAAGGAAATTCATGATGAAAATCAAAGAGTACTTACAATCAGATATAACTGAAAAGTCTATTGTAGGAAACTTGATGAGCGAATTGATGACCAAGAAGTTTGAATGGTCATAGCCTATCCATGATAACGTAACAGGAATTTCAAATTTGGCTACAAAGCTAAAATCAATGGGCATGGATGTGAGTGAATCCTTCCTAGTACAATTCATCATCAACTTACATCCTCCTAATTTTGGTCAGTTCCAAGTGAATTACAACACTCCGAAGGAAAAATGGAACTTTTAAGAAATTAAGGCCATGTTGGTGCAGGAGGAAAGAAGATTAAAGAAAATGAAGGAACACTCTGTTCACTTCACAGTGCACAAAGAAGCTAGCAGCAAAAAGGGAAAGCCAGGAAAGAAGAGCAACAAGGACAAAGCCCTAATAAAGGTTAATGAGGGCCAAATCCATAAAGAGTAGTGTTGTTTCTTCTACAAGAAAGCTGGTCAACTCAAGAAAGATTGCCTTAAGAGAAAGGCTTGCTTCAAAAAGAAAGGTAAGTACTATGTTTCAGTATGTTTTGAATCAAATCTTATTGAGGTGCCCAATAGTACATGGTGGTTAGATTTAGGTACAACTACTCATATTCCATATATTATGCAAGGATTCCTTTCGATCCAAACCATAAGTAGAACTAAAGAGTTCCTATATATAGGTAACAGAATGAAGGCACGAATAGAAGAAATAGGGACATATAGATTAATCTTAGACACTGGTTGTAATCTAGATCTTGAAAAGTGTCTTTATGTTCTTGAATGTGCTAGAAATTTAGCTTCTATTAGTAAGTTGGATCAGATAGGTTTTAATTTCATTGTTAGAAATGGTGTTTTTGCTTTGTATAAATGACAGTACTATTATGGTTCTAGTACATTAATAGATGGATTATATCGTTTCAACCTTGATATTAATTATTCTGAATCCTTTTTTCATGTTGAACATAATATTGGTAATAAACATAGTGCACATAATGAACACTCTACTTACTTGTGGTATCAAAGGTTAGGCCATATATTTAGAGAAAATGTGATGAGGTTATTGAAAAGTGAAATATTACCACAACTAGATTTTACTAATTAAGATGTGTATGTGGATTGCATTAAAGGCAAGCAAACCAAACACATATCTAAGAATTCAACCATAATAAGTACTAAGTTACTTGAATTAATACACAATAATAGATGTGGTCCTTTTTATGTCCCATCTTTGAGTGGTGAAAAGTATTTTATCACCTTTATTAATGACTATTCACGTTATTGCTATCTTTATTTACAATATGAAAAGTCTCAATCAGTGGAGATTCTTTAGGTGTTCATTAATGAGGGAGAAAGGTAGTTAGATAGAAAAGTGAAAGTCATAAGGTCTGATAGAGGTGGTGAATATTATAGTAAATATGATGAGAATGGACAATGCCTAGGTCCATTTACAAAATTTATGCAAAGTCAGGGAATTTTGTGCACAGTATACAGTGCCTGATACTCCACAACAGAATAGTGTAGCTAAAAGGCGAAATCATACTCTTATAGATATGGTTAAGAGTATGTTAAGTTACACGAATGTACCTTTATCGTTATAGATGTATGCATTAAAGATAGCTTTATGTCTACTTAATAGGGTTCATAGTAAAGCGATGTGACACCTTATGAATTATAAACAGGTAGGAAACCTAGCATGAGGCACCTGCATGTTTGGGGTTGCCCAGCCGAAATAAGGATTTATAATCCTCATAAAAGGAAACTTAATGAAAAAACCATTAGTGGTTACCTCATCGGTTATCCAGAAAAGTTCAAAGGGTACATATTTTATTGCCCTAACTATGGTACAAGAATAGTTGAGTCAGGTAATGCTTGGTTCATTGAAAATGGAAAAATTAGTGGGAGTGGAGAACCACAAAAGGTGGATACTCAAGAGATTCAAGTGGAAAATCCTTCATATAGTGTCTCTTCTTAAGTCATTGTTCCCCTTGTTGTATCACAGTCACGCAACATATCAAAACAACAAGCTAATATTCCAAACCCACAAGAAGAGAATGTCAACAATAAACCAAGAAATAATGTGCAAGTCACAAATGATCAAGTGATACCACAAGAAATAGTATTACGAAGGTCAATAAGGGAGAAAAGACTAGCTATATCAGATGACCATGAGGTGTATTCACTTGAGCATAAGTGTGACGTGAGCATTGATAAGGATCCAGTCTCATTCAAAGAAGGCATGAAATGTAATAACTCTAAAAAGTGGCTCAATGCTACGAAAGAAAAGTTAAAATCTATGGATGATAATTAATAGGAACTAGTTAAGTTACCTGAAGGTTCAAAGCAAGTGGACTTTAAATGGGTCTTTAAGACCAAAAGAGACTTGAAAGGTAATATTGAAAGGTACAAAGCCAGACTTGTAGCCAAAGGTTATACTTAAAAGGATGACATTGACTTTAAAGAGACCATCTCTCTAGTTTCAAAGAAGGGCTCTTTAAGAATTGTTTTGGCATTAGTAACCCATTATGAGTTAGAGCTTTACCAAATGGATGTAAAGATCACTTTTCTGAATGGTGACTTAGAAGAAGAAGTTTATATGGGCCAACTTGAAGGATTTATGACTACAGAAAAGGAAAATATGGTGTTTAAATTAAAGAAATCAATATATGGTTTGAAACAAGCTTCCTGACAGTGGTGTCTTAAGTTTAGTGATACTATTACCTCTTATGGTTTTGAAGAGAACATTGTTGATAGGTGTATCTATATGAAGGTAAGTAGGACAAAGTTTAATATTTTGGTACTATATATGGACGATATTATTTTAGTTGTTAATGATTTGGGCTTGTTACATGATGTAAAGAATGATATGGGTGAGGCATTCTATATGATTGGAATAGAAATATTCAGTGACAAAACACAAAGATTGTTAGGGTTGTCTCAGAAAGGATATATCAATAAAGTATTAGAGAGATTTATGACGGAAAATGCTCAACAGGGGTAGTTCCAATTTAGAAAGGAGATAAATTTAGTGAAATGCAATGTCCCAAGAATGATTTGGAACAAAAAGAAATGGAATCTATTCCCTATGCATTTGTAGTTGGGAGTTTAATGTATATTCAAACTTATACTCGGCCAGATATTAGTTTTACTGTTGGAATGTTAGGCCAATATCAAGGCAATCTCATATTAGACCATTGGAAAGCTACAAAGAATGTTCTTAGGTATTTATAAGGCACCAAAGATTATATGCTCACATACATGAAATCAGATCACTTAGAAGTGATCAGCTATTCAGATTCAAACTATGCTAGTTGTGTAGACCCAAGGAAATCTACCTTTGGTTATCTATTCCAACTAATAGGAGGGGCAATTTTTTGAAAAAGTAGAAAGCAGTTTGTCATTGCTACTTTCACCGTCTTCTTCTTTAAAAATGATAGGTATTCTAAGGGTGCTAAATACATGCATTTGAAATACTTGTCAGTCAAAGAAGAATTGCAAAAATATAAAATGTCGATTGAGCATATTGGGGCTGATCTAATGGTAACGGGTCTATTAACTAAAGGATTACACCTAAAACATTTACTAGCCATATTGAAAGGATGGGCATAATAGATAAGTCCTTGTTAGCATGAGATCATGTTATGTATGTACATATGTTTGGATATTTGCTATCATTGTTTTGAGCCTCATAAATTCAATTAATGTTATGTTCTTGCTATTTGTTAGTTGTCACATTATGTTGCGTACACGAATTGTTTTATTCTGATGACAAATTATGTTTTGAGAAACATTAAAGTTGAAGATTACAGTGTTTCTCAATTACAGTTATCTTAAGTTGAGATGATTGTGATACACGGAAAGAATCATGTCGTTAGATGATTTGTGACCGCCATGATCCCATTATTTCAATTCATTCAAGTTTGATGGCTCAACATATTCAATGTATGGTGCACATTTATGTTGTTAGATCATCAAGCCATAACATAGGCTAAGTTGGAGATTGTTAGATTAATTTAATAATCATAAGTGTAACCCATATTACTTTATTTGATTTTAATATAAAGTAAGTCTAAAATAATGGTTATTGGGCTTGTTAAAGGATATTAGAGTCATTAAGGTTACTTAATAAAGAAACCCTTCCCTCTCCCTCCAAGTTGAAGAAATTTTTACAGATATTAAAGAATACATAAGTTCTTGCAGCATTGAAAAGAACAAAGAAAGGCGAGAAGGGGAAGCGGATAAAATTTTCCGTAAAAAAGGGGTTTGATAACAAAAAGAGATTACACGAATATGAATTAAGATTAGTATTTCTCTCTTTTCTTTATAGCACTAATTTTTGGGTTTGAAGGTGTTGAATTAATTGTGACTTAAATGTTCTTTGGTGAATTCTATGCTTGTAATATTGCTTAGAATGTTAAAGATTAAATCTTACAGAAAGAGGCCAGGTTTGTAGCTAAAGATGAATTACAAATCTTAACTCACATAAGATTGTTTAATGCCTTGAACTTATGCATTTGAATATATTTGAATTATAAACTATAAAGACCTTGAAAGAATAAGCCTACACCGCTTCCTTCTTCCCTTGATGATCCATCTGTAAGTATTACCCATATGTAAGTAATTATTTCCTCCACCCCTTTCAATGACTCAATGATGTATTTAACAATGAAGTTAATAGTAATTATTTAAGTATAGATCTAAGAACACATCGTATGTCGAATTTGTTCAGCTTCATCGACCACTTGACTAATTACCCCAATGAGTTAGGTTTGTATAATTTCCGTCACAGTGACAAGTCTGTCATAATGTTAATCTCACAGGTCTAATAAGTATGGTCTCAAATTTCAGGCAGAAACTTCTATAGTGGGGTCGTCTTCTTCAACTTAGTGTAACAAATTTCTGCATCTTGAAAAAAGACGTAATATAATAATCTTTTCTTGTCTTCTCCCTAGCTCACTATTATGAAATT
This sequence comes from Erythroxylum reticulatum, assembly GCA_025504915.1. Lineage (NCBI taxonomy): Eukaryota > Viridiplantae > Streptophyta > Magnoliopsida > Malpighiales > Erythroxylaceae > Erythroxylum > Erythroxylum reticulatum. Next base: position 25,710,493 of record JANSVA010000002.1, on the reverse strand, counting down.
TATTGCTTAAAGGATGTATAAATATGACGTTTCGATTGTGGAAGAGGTGGACAATTAGGTTGACTATTATAGCCATGTCTTTAGATGTTTAAAGGCTGTTTCACATTCTTCGTCCTAGCAAAACTCTTTTGATCTTCACAAGCATGAAAAGGAAGCTCGAGAGGCTAGCAATACGTCATGTTAATTATTGCACGTCTTTCATAGGCCTAGCGTTTGTCATACTATCAATGGTGTCCAGCTTTTGAGGGTTAATCATAATAACTCGTTATGTTGGCACAAAATCAAGGGACCTTTTGATGGAGACTCTGAAAAATACACATTTTCTGTGTTTAGCCTCGTGTTATATTTCATGAGACCATCGAAATATTGACACAAGTCTGCTAAAGTGATTTTTGTCCTCGTTATTTTGACAATCATATAATTTAAATATGCTTCTATATTTTTTTCTAATTGAGGCTTAAATATTTTGTTTATGAAATGCTAATAAGTGGCTCCAACATTCTTCAGGACAACCCTATAGTAGTATGTTCCTTAGCAGGTGATGGAGTTGCCCTTGGGGCTTGGAATGAAATTTATATGCCTAAAAATCACGAGGCTTGGAATTAAAAAGACATGCCTAGATCTAAGTTTTAAGGTTTGAAATTAAAAAGAGATGCTTATGATTGAGTCCTAGGACGTGGAAGTTAAAATAAAACACCCAAAGTGGATCTAGGGCTTAAAACATAGAAATGAATGTCTATATATGAGTTTCAGTACTTGGAATGAAATGAACGCCTATGCCTAAGTCTTAGGGATATAAATCAAAATGATATGCTTGGAGTTGGGTCTTAGGGCTTAGAATAAAATTGATATGGGACTAAAGAAAGTTTCTAAATATTGTGACTAATAACTGGTGTTTTCAATAAATTTTGGATTTGACTTAGAAGTGAGCAAAGCATAAAATTACTGATTTAGCACTTAAGATTTGAATTAAGTTTTGAGAGTTCGTGGACTTATGATTTGGACTTGATTTTCTTTTAATGGTCTGTTTTATTGAGTGAATTTCTCTCCGTGGCATCATGCACTCCTTTAACGATTGACTGATATAATAAGTAAAATAAATAAATGATTATTTTTAAATTCATTTTATGTTTGGGCCTATACTCATGAACACTTAGGCACTGATTATAGGATCTAGTTATTAACAAGTTCATTTGATTTACTCTTAAGTATCAAGAGTTCAAATAAAATTTTCATTTAAAAAAGTACCCTATATTAAAAATGACATTATAAAAAAGTTAATTTGTTAAGCTTAAAGTTTGATAACTATTTTTTGTTGTTTCTTTCTCTACATACATCTTTTTTGTCGAACTTTGATAATATTTAAATCTAGTTATTTCAAATTTTAAGCTATTGACTTTGCTGTAAAGAAAACTAATTGAGACATAATAATAAAAGGGACCTATTTGTCTAGATTGATATGATGATCGGCACTCAGTTTATCTACTTCCTCCCATATTCTCTTCAATTTCACCACCAAAGTGGCTTGTCTCTACTTGCTCCAATACAGTCTTCATTGCTTGTTTAGCTACTCATAATTAGTCTAATGTTGTTTGGTATCTTGATAGTGGTTACAATAACCAGTTGACTAGTAAGAAAAAACTCTTTGTGGAGATTGATGAGTCCTCGAAGAATAAAGTAAGATTGGACGATAACAATCAGGGTCAGGTATGTAGAATGAGTACGATTGCTATTTTGACAAATTTAGAAAGAAATTAAAATATTATTAGTGTGGGTCAGTTAATAAAGATTGGCTATTTAGTTGTCTTTGATGCTGGTAAATGCATGATTTATGGAAAGAAAAGCATGCACTTGCTCTATTATGTCCAAGTGGTATAAGAGAAGATGTTTATACTTTTATTTACTAACGTTCATATCAGTACTTTTAAAGTAACCAACAATGATAATGCATTGCTTTGGCATCAGAGGTTTGATCATATCAATTTTAGTGGAATAACCTTATTATCTAAAAAGAATATGGTAATTAGCCTTCCAAGTATAACTAGCAATGGAAAGCCTTGTGAAGCTTGCTTCATTGAAAAAGCATCATTTTGGATAAGTTTCCTAAAATTTTATATAGGGCCTCCCAACCTTTAATGTTATTACATGCAAACATTTTAGACCAATCCAAACGCTTTCACTGAATAGTATTAAGTACTTCTTGCTTTTTGTTGATGATTTTTTCATGAAAGACATGGGATTACTTTTTGAAGGAGGAGTTAGACAGTTTTCAATGCTTTAAAGAATTTAAAGCTATGACTGTGAAACAAAGTGGTTGCTCTATTTTGAAATTGCAAACTAACTATGATTGTAAGTTCATCTACACACAATTTACAAATTTCTACAGTTTTCATGGGATTTAAAAACAATATATGACCAAATATATGTCATAATAAAATGGTATTATAAAATGAAAAACTAGAGCAGTTATTAAAGCAATAAGGAGCATGTTAAAGGAGAAAGTCCTACCTTGGAAATTCTGGGTGAAGCTTATGCTATTGATCTTATCTCTCATGTTGGTTTCATTGACATTAAAATGACTAGCACTTCACTCGAGTTTAATGATCATATCTCTGTCACTAACGGAACTCCTCTGAGTGATGGTACACTTTATCGATAGCTAATTGGTAGTCTTATATACCTTACTATCACTCATCTAGATATCACTCATACAGTTTAAATTATCAAGCAGTTCATGTTTGCACCATGTACTACTTACTTTTCTACTATTCTTCTTATACTCTGATACATTTGAGGCATCTTGTTTCGTGGACTTCACTTTAGTCATTCATCTTTATTGGATTTACATGCATACTCTAATGTCGACTGGGCTAGAAACCCAACTAATCATTAATCTACCACTGGATACTATTTCTTTCTTAGCATGTCTCTCATTCCTTGGTGCAGCAATAAGCAAATGATTGTCTCTTGATTAAGCACCGAATTATAATACTGAGCCCTAGCTGACACTACCTCTGAACTTTTATAGTTATGATAATTCATTCAAGACACTAGTGTCACCTTTTCTTCAATAGCTCCTCTCTTTTGTGATAATCATAGTGTCATGTAGATTGCTCATAATGATGTCTTTCATGAATAAACTAAACATATAGAGATCAATTGTTATCTTATGCATCATCATGTGCTTCACGAAACAATACAACTTGTCTCAATCTCATCTTAAACACAAATTGTTGATCTTTTTTAATGAATCACATATGCCTCAACTTTTTCAAGATCTTCTCTCCAAACTCAAGTTATCATCTTCACTACCACCTTGAGTTTGAGGGGGTATATTAACATATATTAATGTATACGAATATGACCTTTATTCAATCAACTATCTACAGTAATTAGATGTTATTTTCTCCTAAAATCATACACATTAATGATGTGTATTATTGGGATGATTTGTTACTTTAGTTAGAGACACCTAGAGTGTAT
>JANSVA010000002.1:25611794-25629217 GCA_025504915.1 Erythroxylum reticulatum | reverse complement strand
ATATGACATACGCATGCAAGTGAACAGTGAAATATTGCATATTTAAAATGACTGTACATGCATTCGTTGACATTCCGAGTAGCCCCTCTTGTAAGAGCCTGGGGCAGCCGAGGTTTTACCTGTAGGTGGAGCGCCAGTTAGGCCCTCAATGATCAGGTGCGCCCGTTTGGCCCGCCTGTGAGGTAGTGTGCCAGTTAGACCCTCGGAGAGGTGTGCCCGCTTGGTCCGCCTGTGCGGTGGTGTGTCAGTTGGACCCTCGGAGAAGTGTGCCCTCTTGGCCCGCCTACAGGGTTTCCTCGAATCCAAAAAAAAAAAAGACTAGGTTGGTGATCCAATAGATCATCGTTCTAACACTGATTTTTTTTTTTTTTTTGGGGTGATTCTCTGATCTCTTGGCATAGAACAAAGCAAATTGTCATTGCCATTGCTCACTCTATTATTGAATCTAAATATCGTGCTCTTGACAATGACGTTTTTCATAAATGAACCAAATATCTTGAAATTGGTTGTCATTTTATACGTCATACTACTCAAGGCACTATATACATCTCATTCCCATCTCCTTGACTAACCAAATAACTTACATATTTACCAAAGCACATCTTCCACCCCTTTCTCAAGATCTAGTTAACAAACTCAAGTTGGCATTTACCATCCCAGAAAAGGGAAAGTGTTAAGATTCAGATTAGATAGAATTTGTATATCCCATGCGTTTAAATTAAAATCATATTTCATGTATATTTATGTATATCATGCATAATTGTATGATGAAAATCAATTCCTAAAGCATTTTATATTTTATTTCTAACGTTGTGTTCTTAATTTAAAGCACATCAAACCGATAACCATCTTTTGGCTAGCCTAACCCCCTCCATCTTTTAGAACCAACAAGAGATAGTACAAGAATATTCACCTGTTCTCCATTAACTACGCCTTTCGGCCTGATCTTAAGCCCTGACTCAACGTCAAGAACATTCCTGCTGCACCACTGCTATCTGGGATCCTTTTAACATCGGGATCTAAGTCACAACTTTGCTTCTTGAACTTCTTGAGCATTGCTGATAAATTTCAACGGGAAGAGGAGATTGGTCTTCTTTGATCATTGCTAGCTAGTGCAGCGAGGGGAAATAGAAGACTTTAAAATTTGATTGATAAAAGATGGTAATTCTCTAGAACTCAAATTTGCCGACAACGCTAATTGTTGTACATGCGAGCAGGTGCAATTTTCTTAGCCAGATTTTCCCCAGAATGATGTAATAAATCCCACGATTGAGTGGACTACAGCATAACTATCCGTTTCATTATTGATAACATCCAGTTACAGAGGAAAATGCTAATATTAACGACTGGGGCAAAACTTCGCCCACCATGCTCCTGGCCCAACAGCTCAATGTAAACAATGTGATCCCGAAGCATACCCACTCAAGTATGTACCTCCTCTTTCTAGTCAATGTGTTGACCAGAGAATGTAATAGACATCCCTATATTTGCCCCACAAGAGAAGTTGCTACATAAAAAAAATTGAAAAGAGCAGCTCACACAAGGGTCACCACCAGACGACTATCAATCAAGTATACATCAGTCACTATACTCGTCCGAAACTTCTGAGTCTGTGACGTCGTTGTTTCTGATTTTGTTGGCCATGTCATCTGAGCCATCGCTCATTTCCATGTCTGGCTCTGAATCTTCATCCCTAACATCATCTTCTCTAAGATCCTCAATGCCATTTTCATCGGCTGAAGCAATGGCATCATCATCGCTTACATCCATCAAATTTCCATTCCACCTACTGGAGGTACCTTCTAAATCCTGTTCCCAGTTTACTTGCTCATATTCCTCTGCCTCGACATTGTCATCAGATTCCGCTGCTTCAAGACTGTTGCTATTATCAATACTTTCCATATCCATCCTGCCTTTTTCAAAACCCCATTCTTCCTCACCCAAGTTTCTCAATGATCCACTATACTTCTTGGAGCTAATTTTGTCCTTCACAGAACTAATCAATCCCTCCTCGGCAACCATCTTCTCTCCTCTCCTTTTCCTAACCGTCCGACGACCTCGGCTGGATACTTGCATATTAGTTCTTCTTCCCTGTTGTCTTAATCCTTGATTCGAACTTTCAAGCTCGCGACCATTGTACCTGGCAGTACCAGCTTTTAAGGCAGGAGACTTTTTTTGAACCCTTGTCCCAGCTGCTTGGTCACGGCTTGTCCTTCCACGACGATAGTTACTGCGTCTACCACGCAGATCGGTGAAGTTTTCTTCTTTAAATCGTTCTTCTTGCTTCGACACTTTCATTTCAACTTCTTTACTCCTGAGAGGAGAGTATCTAGAAGGAAACTTCTGCAGAAGGAACTTAAGTTAGCCAACCACCTTAAAACTTTAAACCCCGCTTTAGCAAACAACATATCAAACAATACCCAAGCCAACCAAAAGTACAACCCACACATTTCTCCTTTCAAGGTTTTAAGGTGTTTGTAGATGTAAACACTATTGCCATCACCAGAAAAAAGGGTAAAGAAAAGTATTACTAATAATGTGAAGTGTTTTCTAGACAACTAAAGAGCGCCTCTGGAATTTTATTTATCATCCACATATGCTTGAAACAAACAGTAAAACTAGACCATGAAGATTAACATTGAAGGAAACATAAAATTAACAGAAAGCAAAACGAATAGATTGCAAGACTTGAGAACATACTTTGACAGGCTTGTCATCAAAGGGGTCAGTTTTCTCATCTGGCATGTAAATAACAGAGTAATCTAGCTCAAAAAGCCTCAAAGCCACAGCAGCAGAAGTTTTTGGTATCCATGGAAGCACAGGAACTGATTCCAGAGCAGCCGAATCAAACAGTGGATTTTTGGGTGAAGCAGAAGTGCTTAGCAGTTCCTTTGTCATCTCAAACTTTGATGACAGAAAATTGCGCTTTATGGAATTCTCCAATGCAGTTAGAATCTGAAATTACATAGTTAAATGAGCAGCGTAGTTAACAGATAGTGTGCACAAAGAAAAGCAACTTCAGTCCTCATAGGTCTACACCATGATAACTTTCCTGTCAATACAGGATCAGTCAACAATCATTTAGATCGATGAAAGCATGAGAAGGATGAACAGTAGATCAATATCTACATATTAATGGTATGAGCAACCAAATTATCATATTGCATAACTTTCCTGCCAATACATGATCAGTCAACAATCATTTAGATCGATGACAGCATGAGAGGGATGAACAGTTAGATCAATATCTACATATTAATGGTATGACCAACCAAATTATCTTATTGCTTGATGTTAAACTGGTAAATTATCAAACTATGGGCTATGATACAAACCTGTAGTATTTCTTCTGCTGAAGACGAGATACTCAACTTCATACTCCAGCTCCTTCGGTAATTCTCCACCCAAAATGGCTGGAGAGCTTCTAGAGGAACAGAAGCCTGCCAATTCAGAAGTGCATATAAATCATCAATGTGATCCCCAAATATAACATACCAGGATCATGATGCAACAATTGAGAAAAAGGAAAAGGGATACAAAATAGAAGGTATTCCACCTCAACCATAGCCAACAGGGCCTTCAGCAAACTAATTCCCAGCGGTAGAGAAGATCTGCAGCTATTTACATCTGAAGAACCCAATCGCCTCTCTCCCCATGTAGTTTTATGTTCTAAAGACCCAAAGGTCTTGTCAGTAATCCTAGAATTCTGATGACAAGAGCAGTGGGGATCCTCTGAAAAATAAGTGGTTAGACAAAATTCACAAGTTTCCAGCAGCAGAGGACACCTTTTGTTTTCACATTTCATGGCACATAATGTTGAAGGACTAAAGCATTCTTTCCACATCCAGTTCTGGAAATCATGATACCTTTTCAAAGCACCCTTCTTCTCCATCTCATTTTTTCCAAGCTCAATTCTGAACAAAGATGAAGTATCCAGAGCATCTACGCTTGTATTACAGACAATACTGCTAGGACTGTCAATACCAGCTGAACTATTTGGACTAGAATCTGTTTCAGCAACTTCATTTTCAACAGTAGTTCCACTTCGACATGCAGTGTTTTCAGATCTTAAGTTCCTAAAGACATTTTCTTTGAAGGAAGTTTCAATCTTTTGCAACATTATACGCAGATGGGATTCCCTAAGCCCACGAGCATCCAAAGATGACAAAAGGGTGTCAAAGGCCTGCATAGAATGGATCAAGTATTATGTTGATAAAGGACACACAGCACAATAATAAAGCAACAATCTTGTGATCCAATACTTATGTTACAAGCCAGAGAAAAAGAAAAAAAGGCAAAAAATATTTAGTGATCTCAATTAAGAAAATTGTTACCAATCATTAGAACTAAACAACACAAATATTACCTCTTCTGAGTCGATGATTCTCCACTTGCCATCATGCAGTTCAACAAAGATTCTACCAGCACAAGGATCATTTCGTGAAGCAGATGCAACAAACTGCCAGTACCTATTACGTCTCCGATCTCGGCCTAGAGGCAAAGATCTATATATATATGTTTCTTCTGCTATGTGGGTAATATAGGCTTTCAATTGCGAGCGTGACCTTTTTGAAGTATTTCCATATTGCTGAATTGATGAGTTATCCGGGTTACTGGAAGGATCTAGAACAATCAGAGACTTCTCATTTGGAGTACCATTTAGTAGATTTTGTGTATTCTCCGATGCAACCAGGGGCTTTTGGTCATCAGCAGTGCTCGGAGACGTCTCCTTGTTAATTCTATAGCCAACTGGCAATGGGCTTTGGCTGCCCTCAACAGCAGAATTAGTAACTTGAATGTCAATTTTGACCCCAGTAAAAGGTGGAAGATCTAATTTATTGATAATATCTTCTTTCAGGCGACTTCTATCCAACTGTGCCTCAGCCCACATTTGCTTTTTAATTGCATTTGCGGCTTCCATACGGTCCTGTAAAAAGTTTCTATCAAGACAAAAGAAAATGGGGAAAAGAACTTAAAGATGATAAAATAAGAAAGAATGTTAACCTCGAGAACAGCACGTATAGAATTCCCTTCATTTGCAATACCAACCAAGACAACAAGGGCATTAAGACGCTCCTCAACACTGAGATGCGAATAATCCCCTTCTGTGAGTCCTTGAACCCATGATTCACCTGACTTGCTTTCATCAATCTCAATATCTTCTTGCTCAAAATTACTGGCCCTTCTATCTTCCCTTGCGCCACATTGTTCAACAATGCTTGGAGTCTTGGCATCCTTGGGAACATTCAAAGGGAAAGATAATAATTCTTTCTCAGATTCTGTTGGTAATGAAACATCACCACAGTCGTTATCTTTTCCAGTAGCTGAATATGTGTTCACTTCATTAGAAGGATCCGCGCTTCTGTTGGCATTTAATGGAGTAGCTAAATCATCTACTTCAGGATCCTCATCAACGTCAACTTCAGAGTCTTCCTCTCTCTCAACATCATCAGCATCTTCTCCACCCAAAAACCCATTTTCAAACACACGAATTTTCTTCCTGGCTGCAGAGAGTACTGCCTCAGCATCTTCAGGATCCTTCCTGTAAGCAGCCCGAACACAATATGTTGAAGGAGCAATTCTTTCAAAAAGTTTTTGGTCCCTTGTCAATGCAACAGATATAGATGCCTCTGGAGTTTTGCTGGTTGTCAGGTCCCGAAGTCCAGATTTCTATATAGTGCAACGATGAAATCATGAAATGCAAATCGGTCAAGGGATGCCTTCTAAAGCCACAAACAAATTAAAAAAAAGGAAAAGGGCACTAATATTTAGGAAAGAGAATGAATGTAACCTGTATCTTGTCTGCAAGCTCAAGCACCGTTAACCCCTTGCTTCCCTCAAGTGACAGAACATGAAAAGCAGCAAATTTAACAGTTCCAGGTGTCAATCGATGCCTAGATCTGCGAGGAAGTAATAAACCCTTCTCTCGCATTAATGCAAATGCACTTTCAGCTGCTGATCCATTGCGCAGAGTTGAAATTACATCTCCACAACTCTTACCCTGCAACAAGTAAAGAATTCAGAAAACTCAAAACAAAGATAGATCGTAGGAATCTGTGCTTACCATATTTGTTCAAATCAATAGCAGACACTAAATAATGTCTCTTTTTTCATCATTTTTAATGATTAGGATAACATTTAAACCATCCTAGAAGAATTCTCAAATCAAAACACACATATTTGACAAGTAGAAAACTATGGTATCTAAGCCTTAAATAGCTCAAACAGCATTTTCATCCTCTACCCTAATTGGACATCACAGCACATCTTGATAAATATAATTTACTACCAAAACTAGAGATCATTAGCAATCAGAATACAGGTCAGCCATAAAACATTGAGGTTCAAATCAGTCAAAATTCTAACTGCTTTTGTGTCTATTAATTTGTTTCAAATGAATCCCACTTAATAGTAAATTACATTACCCATCAATCTAAACCGCAAACTTTTTTTTCTCTAAAACTAAGTAAAACTATTAGGGCATTTATCTGATAAATCCCCCCTATTAGGGCATTTATCTGATAAATCCCCCGATTGTAGGCAGAAAGGAAATAATAGTAACTTGGAATGCTACATGAAAAACTCTACTCATATCCTCAATTTAGATCTAAGGTTCCAGCTAATTTAAGTTCCTGCATACCAAATTCCATGCTTTATTATTCATAACCACAATAATATTCTTGTTACTCCTATGCTTTGACGGGGATCAATTATATTAAAACCTCATCATTATCACCAAAGTATGTCCACGTTGAACTCCTTTTCTTCAAGAGCGGTCCAAATCCTGCAGACAATGCCAATTGTCGAAATATTTCAGGCCACGTAAGTGGATTCAAGTGTCGTTGCCAGTTGCGTATGTCAAAGCCCCACATATATGCCTGATTTATTATAGAAAATGTTCATTAAATAAATCAATATGAACCTCTAAAAGATGGAATAATAAAAATACAGTATTACAGGGATTACCCCTTGGACAATCTGCGGATGTCCACCTTCAGGATTGGCTGCAGTATATTGATTTGTTCCTAAACCAGAAGATGGTGTTCTGGCTACATCTTCAATATCTTTTATTATTAATTTCAGCAAAGTAACATGTATCTCGCCCAATAACCTTGAATCCTAAAGCCAAAATATGAAAATCTCAACTGCCAGAAGCAATAATTTGAATCATAAAAAGAGAAAAGAAGTAAAACAAAACTCACATAGTCATGAAAAGCTTGAACAAACTCATCCAGTGTAAAAGGCCATAAGCCAAGAATGTCCGCAAAAGTTATAAAAAATCTCCAAACCTGGAAAAGACAAATGAAGCTTTTCACACCCAACATTATCCCATTAACTATTCGTGTCTTCAAACTAATACAATGAACAAAAATGACAAGGAAAAGTTTAAAATTTTCACATAGTAGCACAACCAAATCCCAACCATTGCACACGTTAGTATGAGTTTGATTCAGCAAACCTACCCCAACAATTGCGCACGTTAGTATGGGTTTGATTCGGCAAACCCTTAAGAATATATGCACTAAAGCTTGTCCATCAGAGCACTTCTTCAATTATCTGAAGCACTCTCTAGTCAAGCAAAAAAATAAGGGGCAGAAAAGAAAGAAATAAAGATGTCTCACTTCATACCATCAACAGGTTCCCAACATTTTCTTCTGAGTCCATCCATGGTTGAATAGCAAACGGCTTCCTCAGTTTCACAGAGTCAGGCGGGAATGAGCTCAAAGAATCTAAAAGCAGAAAGGATGTGTTGGCAGAGAAATATTAGTGAGGGTAGCACCCAAAAGTCCAAACAAGAAAGATAGGAATCAACTTCCAAAGGAGTTGCATTTCCCAAATAAAGTTGCATATTATCAAGCTAGGTTATCATGCCTTTTAACGTAGGTATTAAGTTAAACAAGGGAACTCTGACTAAGAGATTAAACTTCCATTCTGATAATTGTCAAAAAGTTTGTCGTGATTCACTCTTTAAAAAACTGTGATGTATCCATATCTCCCACATGATAATCATAAAGAAATGTTCTCTGCTAAGCTTATTTCCATGCAAAGACTTCTAAAACAGTAGTATTATAAGAGAAGATCCTTAACAGAAAGGGAAAAAATGTCGACAAAGACTGGTGGTATCTCTAAACTACAGAATATCTTGTGCAGTATTTGTTTTCCGATCATTTAGCAAATTTCTTCACTTTAGAATAAGGCCTAGAACCATGCCACAATTATCTCTCATACGACTGGCATGAAACGGAAGCATGAGGAAAATGAAGTGCTACAACTTTGCCCAAGTACTAAGGATGTCTATGGACAACTAAACCAAGGTTACTGAAGCCAGGCCATTTCGCATAGATTTTGCAAGCATAAAGTGTGTTTTAGGAAAAAACAAAAAAAACTAATTCATGTTATCTAACTGTCATTAGAGTCCAGTACCTCTGAACAAGTCAAGGTTTTGCATAGTATCATAATCAAGGTGAACTATGGAAGGCAATCCCTTGCTAGTAGCAGCTAATTCCATTAGCTCCAGTTGTTCATCCTCTATAAGGTCCAAAGATTCTTTTGCAATTTTGCGTGCAGTAGCCTTCTCAATAGCAGCTTTGCGCTTCTCTGCTTCTCTTTCCCTACGAAGCTCTTCCTTTTGCCTCCTCTTCTCAGCCTTTAGAACAAACAAAATTAAATAGAAGGTCAACAAAACTTTCAATTTCAGGAGTAAAACTGGGTAATACAGCCATTAAGCAGTTTTTCCACTGACTCTTATATACTCTTTCTGCAAAAACTTTTCCCTTCTCTCAAGTTCACGTCTCTGCTCACGCAGAAGTCTCTCTTCCTCCCGCTGTCTTTCACGCAACAACCTCTCTTCTTCCTTTCGCCTTTCACGGTCCTGTTTCTCAATTTCTTTCCTCATTCTCTCTTCATTCTAAGGGACAAAGACCCAAACGTTAGGATCAATTGATGATCTATGCACCAGGTAGAATCTGATAGAAATAAGAATATACCTTCCGCTTCAGAATATCTTGTTTCTCAAGTTCTTTGCGGATTCGATTCTCATGAGCTTCAACTTCCCTAGCAATTCGAGCTTCATCACCCTAGAAGTGATAAATTATAAAAGTTAACACTCGCAATCAAAAATTTTTTTAAAAAAAAAGGAAAACGAGCAAAGAAAAGAATAAGATCTATAATCAATTCTAAGTACATACTTTACGTTTTCTTTCCATCCGCATATCAGAATCAATTTGCAAGGCTTGTCGATCAGGATAGACAACTAGGTTGTCTACTCCCACAACCGGATTAGTGATAGCATGGGCATCTAAGATACGGTTTGGATACAATTCACGCTGCAGGATACTGTCATCATCCCTATGAGGTGATAAAAGTACACGCTCATTCTGTTCTTGTTGAGGCAACAAACGAGGGCGAGATATTTGACCCTGCACACCATGTCCCCTGGATAAAGGTTCATCTCCATGTATAAATGGTGAAGGTCTAGCCCGTAAATTATCAACAGCCAAAGCCGCATAAGGAGACTGAGAAGGTTGTCCATACACATCAGATTTAATATTGGATGGTTCCTGGAGAAGCTGGTATTCAAGAAGAGCTCTTGCAGAGGCCTAACAAAGATTTTTTAAAAAAAAAAAAAAAGCAATGAGTCTATCGTTTCACTACAAAGAATAGCACTAGAGATGATATGACCTTCTTCTCCATTGGCAGTAAGTTAATGAGAAGTCAATTATGAACAGTTAAAAATAGAAACAAACAAATTATTCTCTGCATGGCAAAAATAAAAACTAGAGAAAGCATCTATTTAGACTATGATATTATTTAATAGACACCTACAGTAAGTAGTTGGAAAAGGAACTTCTAATCATAAAAATTTTAGAGCTGGAAGGATAATTTTGGCTAAGGAGCAAAGAGAGTTGTAGGTAGACAGATTCCCACTGTCTTCGTAGATCTACCCTGGACAGGGCAGATTTGGCATCAAGCAATTCAATGGACAAGAAAACTTGTGTTTTATTACATATTCAGAATCTTTTGGTTCTTAAGATCATTTCTTTGTTCCAGGCTCAACTTTACTAGAGCTCTTACCATACTAAAACTACCTTACATCAAAATGACAAGTTCAATGAAGAAAATAATCATAGGGGTTAAAATTATAGATATCAAAAAAAGAACTCAAGGACTTATCAGCAAAAGAAAGGGGCTGAAGACTAATAATGGTACCAAAGAAATGGAACTAAAAACTAATTATGGTATCAGAGAAATGGGACTAACTTCACTAGTGTTATATAAGCTCAAGAATGATCCTCCAAACTCCCTACCCTGGCTCCCAAAACTTTCAATTATTTCCAACTTCAATGAATAATCCAGATTCAGATTCTACTTTTGCCAATGACAGCTAATTCTTGGTCAAGCTATTGGACATAAAGGGATGATTCAACCATGTAACATTACAGAAGTAAAAGCTTGACGCATCAGGAAAGAAACAAATACAAAGCCAAAGATGGAAGTGGCAAATTAAATGAACTAACTTTGCTTGGTTTAGAATCGTGCCGCTCATATGCTTTACCCTCGTAGGGATAGCCCAACCGCTTCTGCTGCTCTGCCATTGATCATGTAAATGAGATAACATAGTGTTAACAGATAAATCTTTATATAGAGCATAATGTAGAGAGCAAACTATACACTTCACATATAAGCATTCTCCACTAGTGGTCCAACTTTTTTAGATTGAAACAAGAAATTCCAAGACATGAGTATTAAGGAAGATCTTCTCTCGCTCTTGTTAATGAACAACATTTTTGATCCCTATGGGTTATTAGTCCCACTGTTGTACATCTGGTATCAAAACATTCTGTGACAAAACCATTATATTATTGACCAGTCAAAAGTGACCAACTATTTAGTAAAGTAAAAACAACCAGAGAGATCACCAATTCATATCCAGTAGGTGTACGCAGAAAACTTAGGAAGAACAAAACATGCATTACCAATACACCTGAGTTATCCATCTATAAACAACTACCAGAGGATGTTGAGTAAATAAAACTGCATATACCTAATGGTGCCCCAAAAGCATCAGGTGGCAATGGATCAAACTCCATTCCAAGAATTGGCCCATCTTCCCTTAATGGCTCACCCAACTGTGCCTCAACACAGGCAATAGCTCTAAGCTCCATTGCTGACTGTGGTGATGACTCATAGTACCTCCTCATTGTTGGCGCATCATCAACTATCATCTTCCTGGGCTCCATAAATGGACTAGAACCTGAACCCGAACCTGATCCTGAGCCCGAACCCGAGCCTGACCCATAATCACTACCATTCTCAGGGCATGCAGCCCTATGCTCACCCACTGGAGACTCCATCAAAGGTGCAGCTTTTCGTGGTTTCTTTGCAGGAGTCTCCTTCTTGTCCTTCAACCTCCTATGGCAAAACCACATCTGCAACTGCCTATCTGTGAGGCCCAACTTTTCAGATAATTCAGCCCTCATTGCCTCAGATGGGTATGTCTCGGCTGTCCAAACAATCAAGAAATAATCATATCAACAAACCAAAAGATTATACACACACCACACGCATACCCACATATCGTATACCTAGATAAAGATACACAATGACAATGCGTGAAAATTTGCCAAGGAGGAGAAATGAAAATCATACGAATTAATTAAGGAAGAGGAAAACTTTAAAAAGAAAATTCCCGAAACCAACATAAAAGAAATAGAAAAACAAAAGCAGATCGGCCTAAGAATCAACAGAAACTAATAGAATTGGCATTCCCGCACATAACAAAGGCATAGAAACAAGCAATAAAGATTGTAAGCGTACGGACTTTCATAAGCCTTCTGTAGGGTTTCGAGTTGGAAGGGAGTCTTCATCTGGCGCTTAGGCTTACTAGTTCCTTCGTTGGAAATTCCGACGCCCTTGTTGGATTTCTGGGGGGTATCTCCTCCGGAATTGGACTCCATAGACTCCGATTCAGAACCGGAATGGAGTGGAATTAGGGTTTGTAAAATGGGGGGGCCGAGAGATAGAGAGAGAAGGAGAAGAAGAGAATCGTTCTTAAATTGTTTACCCGGTTTCTATTGCTCTCAAGTCAAGGAGTTAATAACATTAACGTTAATATATTTATGATTTGATTTGATTGAATTTTGTTTCTCATCCTAAGAAAACTAAATTCCTCGATCCAAAGCCAAAGGTCCATCCTTCTTCACTTTTGATTGGTGAATTGGTTGGTCTGTGTGTTTGTTGATGTTTTGTTTGAATGCTTGCGGTTGGGGAGGAGCAGGAGCTGCTTGTTTTAGTTGTGGATTTTGAGCCTTATGATTGGACTTACGTTTTAAGTTTGAGTGCGAGGAATTGGATTGGACGTGCCTTTCTTGGGCTTTATACACCCATCGTGCTTTCCTCATCTTACTTTAAGTGCAATAGCAAAGTTCTAGTATTTGTGCGTAAAAGTTGATATCCTAACGTTGCACCATCTAATTGGTGTGGACTTTTTTTTTTAAAATATGTGAAATGGTTATTTATGTTGTACAATCTAGTGCATGATGTAGTGACATTTTCTACATAATATTGTAGCATTTTGTTTGGTATATAATATGGTGGTGTAGTGTTGTAGTGGAGACAAGCAATGAAATGGAGAATGAGAAGAGTTGTTTACATATGACTACCTCATGTATTCAAGGGAAGAACATTAAGACAAGGTGGTACAACAAATGAGGACGAAGTTTGAAATTTCTAAATAATGTTTGATTTGTACCAAATGTAGACCAGGTGTTATAGGTTTGTTGTTGCTAGAAAGGAAGGTACAAAAGATGGTAATAAAAAGTTTAAAAGCAGAATATTTTATTTGAGGTCAATTGTAAAAATTATAACTGTTAAATATAATGAAAATAAGATCAATTAGAACAACTGGGCATAATGATTAGGTATGTTGTCAGCTGGTTGAAGGTATTCGGACCATAGCAAAGTTTGAAAATATCACAACCATAATTTGATTTCAAGTAATGCAAGGTTTATGAGGTGACATCAGGTTGTGAATAGCCAAGTTAGATGTATACTAAAATTCAGCAATAATTATAGAATTAGGTAATGAACAAATGTACAATATATTATTACAAGTATGGGTGGGTGTGAAAACATGAAATGTCCATGAAAGGATTGACTCAATCATATAGACATGTTGAGATGATTGAGGTTGGAATAAGGAAATGTGAAAGTGGTGTATACGATGTTCATTAGAATGAAAGAAAATGATGATATATTTTTATATAGACTTAATTGTGATGATCGAGGAAGATTGAGGAATGTTTTCTGGGCAGATGCGAGGAATCAAACAACTTATGTCAAATATGGTGAGATGGCCATGATTAATGCCACAAATCTTGTAAGTAAATACAAAATACCATTTGCTTCATTTTTTTAGTGTAAACCATTACGGACAATCCATATTGTTTACCTTTGGAGAGAGAAATAAGTGCAATGTAATAAAGTCTCTAAAAATTAGGATTTATGCACTTTAGATATGCTTTAATTCCTATAATCATGTTTTGGGCCATAGTCGTGGTCTAGGTTGTGGATACTCCTATTTCCTCTAAGAGAGAGACATGGATCTAGCACAACCATACCATCTAACTATAGATCCCCTTGTTTCTCTTCTGACTAGCACACTATTTGTGGTATGGTCATAGCCCATGTCATGTTGCTATATAAATTTTCATTGACACCACATGGTTTTTCTCTAAGTCATGTTCTAGGTCATGCCGCTTGTTATACTTGATCCATATGCGGCACAGGCTAAAAGAAAAGTATGGGTCAAACTTTGTTCCTCTAAAAATTATTTTTTCTCCATATTTTTACCTAAAATAGCCTCCAACTCATCATAAATCTCATCTCAAGGTCAAATATGCACAAGTACCTAAAAAATATCGAAACCACATCAAACAAGTCAATTTGACATGAAAACCAAACAAAATANNNNAAAATTGAGAAACGAAGATTTAAATTCTTGGTTTATAGATAACAAAAAAATACTTAAATTGAAAATGCAATAATAATGATAAGTTCCCTCATTTGTTTTTTTATAAATGTTCAATTTAGCAATCCATCTTCATTATGTCTATTATCTCGATTATTTTTTATTTTCTAAATTTGAAAAAGGAAATAATAATGATAAGTCCCCTCTTTTTGATTTTTCATAATGTTAAATTTAGCAATTCATCTTTATTATGTCTAGGGATAATTACCAAAAAAAGCCCAAACTTTCGTCAATTTTTCAGTTATAACCTGAACTTTAAAAAGTGGTAAAATGTCCAAACTTTTAATTTTTTTTCAATTCTAGCTTGAACTTTAAAAAGTAGCAATAAAATACTCAAACTTTTATTTTTTTCAAATTTAGGTCAACGTTAATGTTTCTGTTAAGTTTGCTGACATGATTTGCTACATGATTTAGAATCCTTAACTATTAATACATGTCAGCCAAAATTAACGCAACAAATAAAGATTAATGAAACGATGTCATTATTTAAAATTAACCTAAATTAGATTACGCAGCTCCGATGACCTTAAGCTTTGATTTCAAATTTTCCTTCGCCTTCAGTTTGTTCTTTTGACACCCTCATTCTTTGATTTTCATATTACGTAGCTCTGATGTCTTTACACTAAGGGCATCAAGAGAACAAACTAAAAACGAAGAGCTTACTAGTGGAGTATGCTCTAATACGAGGGTAGTTTGGGGCATTAAAAGAACAAATAGAAACAAATGGTTGAGGGCTCAGGGAGAACAACAAATAACATCAGGCTAGAATTGAAGAAAATTGAAAGTTTTAGCATTTTATTGCCACTTTTTGAAGTTCGGGTTAGAATTTAAAAAATTGAAAGTTTGGATATTTTATTGCTACTTTTTAAAGTTCGAGCTATCATTGCAAAATTTACAAAACTTTGGGCTTTTCTTGGTAATTAACCTTATGTCTATTGTCTTAATTATTTTGTATTTTCTTCATTTTTTCACTAAAAGTTAACAATCTATAATTAAAAAAAATAAGATTCAAACATCATTAAAGCAAGTGAAAAAATTGGTGAAGCTAAAGAAATATAAAGTGGTCATTAGGCTTTAAGTTTGTCAAATTAGTTCTCTTATCCTTGTTATGAAATGAATTAATGTGTTGTCCATAATTATCTATTTTATCTTTCCTTTCTGTAGATAGATTAATTAGGATCGTATTTTCAAAAGTAATAAAAATATCATTTAGACCTTTGGCTCTCAAGGCCATAAGCCAAATGAGGCTTTTCTAATTAATTGTGCCCTATTACTTAATGCCTCAGTCCTTAGGATAGGCTTAAGCCTAAAATAAACTATAAAAGCCATATTTTTCTTGTTTAACTTATTATTTTGTGAATTTCTAAGTAATTGCATAATGTGATAGAGGATAATTCAATCATTAAAAAATGTAAGATTAATAAAACTAGGAAAATTAAGCCTAAAATATAACCTAAAATCATCTAGGTCCAAACCCACAAACTTAAGCCCTAGCTACAAGATGACAAAACCTCAAAGTTTAAGTATTAATTGCCAAGTCACTATTTCTATGCATTTTCTACTTCTAAATCAAATATAAATATATTCAATGCCTTAAATATTAAACACGAACTCTAATATTTTATTTTTTTAAAGCCCTAATATTCATTCTAGGAATATCAATTTCATTTCAAGCCTTAAGTCATACTTTTAGGCATTTTTCTCCATTCCAAGCCTTAAGATGTAACTCTAGTTTCAAACCTTAAAAGTTACTCTAGAAATTTTATCTCAATTTCACATCCTAAGACCCAAATATATGACTTTTATATTAATTTCAAGCTCTAAACTTTATTCTAGGTATATCAATTTCATTTTGATCTCTAAGAGACAACTCTAGACAATTTTTTTCTTAGTTTCAAGTCCTAAAACACAACTCTAAGCATTTTCCTCCATTTCAAAGCTCTAAAATTCATTTTAGGCATATCAATTTCATTTTAAATGCGCCTTTTATGGATTAATGAATAAATTTATTTATCTTTTAAAACAATTCATCTTAAATGTTAAAATACAACTTTATAATTTTGTATTTCAAAATGTAAGATTTAACTGTGGGCATCGTATCCCAATTTTAAGTTTTAAGAATCAACTTTAGGCACTCTATCTTAATTTCAAGCCATAAGACCTGACTTTAGGCACTCTATCTTAATTTCAAGCCATAAGACCTGACTTTAGGCATTCAATCTCAATCTTAATGTCCTAAAGCCCATTTTTAGCTATCTTTTCCATTTCAAAAACCTAATGTTCACTCTAGGTAAGGATGACAATTGGACTTAGTTTGACCCGATCTAAAGTCAACGAGAAAATCCTAGATTTATAGCTTTGGGTTAGGCTCGAGCTAAGAACTTACAAAATTTTAGACTTAAGCTCTAACCCCAGCCACATCAAAACAAGCCAAATTCTTTGTCTTAAAATAATTTCATTTTGTTAAATAAACATTGATGTTATTTGTTAATAAAAAAATGTATAAGCTACTGAAAATTCTCCTTTCTCCCTATGTCTCTATTTCTGTCTCGTAATCCCTAAATGATAAATCCTTAATCACATTTGTCTTTAAATATATTACAAAACAATTCGCTACCTTAATTTGCAACTTACAATTCGCTCGCCCCTTTTTCATTGTGTTTTTACATCAATAATATGTCTTAAGTTGAAGTTGGGTATTATTGCCACCATTTTTCATTGAATTTGAACCTTAAATTGTTGAGCTTTACCTTTCATCTAGAGTGCTAATTTAAGTTACCTTTTATCTTGCTTCTTGTAGTAAATTATGTTAGAAGTATATGGACTAATGTAATCACAACATTAATTCCATATACACATCCATTAATTGAATTGCTCAATGTATGTTTAATAATCATAACGAGACGGTTAATAATTTACTAATTGTATTTGAGGTAGATGGTAATATCGTAATAACTATAGGTTGACCCATTAAACCATAGTTCATCACATCTATAAAATGACACAATTAGCCTCATTTTACCTATTAGGGTACAACATGTTATAAATATAACATATGGTGAGAATGTGTGTGGTTGTTGTGGATGTGTGTGGTGAAAGTTTGAGAATGGGCTTCTACTATAAGCTCTCTCTTTTGCACACGTTTGTTGAATATTGATAGGTTGTGGTCTCTTGAATGGAAAAAATGAATCAAGATTCTATGCCCAACATTGAAGGTATGTTCATTTATTGTATAGTTAATGCTCTAAGTAGAATGTAAATCTTGGTATTGTGGTTATTGATGACTGCATTTATTATTAACAATTGGTATTAGAGATCTATGGTTATTTGATTTTAAGGCTTGTATTTGGGTATAAACTCGTTTTTTTCAAATCAGTTTTTTGGCATGAATGAT
>JANSVA010000002.1:25552615-25563428 GCA_025504915.1 Erythroxylum reticulatum | reverse complement strand
ACTCTAATCAAGAATGTTCAACTACAAATTACAATTCCTAAACCTAGGAAATCATAAATCACAGTTAAACATGGATTAAATCACTCCCCTTTGACACCCATTGAACTCCATCCATCGTTACATCTTCAAGAGGAAGGAAAAGCCTAGCCACACATTGCAACCAG
The DNA here is from genome assembly GCA_025504915.1 of Erythroxylum reticulatum. Classification (NCBI taxonomy): domain Eukaryota; kingdom Viridiplantae; phylum Streptophyta; class Magnoliopsida; order Malpighiales; family Erythroxylaceae; genus Erythroxylum; species Erythroxylum reticulatum. The sequence continues at coordinate 25,563,264 of JANSVA010000002.1, read as the reverse complement.
AAACCTCACAACTAGGAATGAACTCGAGCTAACCATGGTGGATGTTGGCGGTGAAAAATGGAAGAGAAAAGATATGAGATAAGTCTCCTCCGGGAACCCCAAAGGGAACCATGGGTGTTAAGGCAATGAAGTGTGTCGCATCTCTTCTCCTCTTCTCCTCTCCCCAGATGATGGAATATTCATGTAGATATATGTCGACTTTCTCTAACTTATCCAAAAATAGGTTTCTTCTTAAAACGGGTTGCTGGGTCAAGTTATACAGTATGTGAAATTTTCGAAAATGGTTTGGGTTTTCGACGTTTTGCCACAGCGACAGGCAAGCTCATAGCGGCGTTGCGTGTTATCTAGATCCTTCGCCACGGCGAGAGAATTAATCTTTGCCACAGTGAACTTTTCCCGAAAGTTTCACCTGATTCTTCGTTCTTCACCGCCGTGATAGATGGGCTCGCTGCAGTGAACTTTTCCCAAAGGCTATTATCTCTTGTTGACTTCAATTCACATGTTGACTCCCTTCTCCTTGAGGATTCTACAGTCAAAAATAGCAATTTACAATATCAGTTGTTCTTAGAAAACTTAAGAAATGTAATTAATACCAATTGTGACGATTTTTATTATCAAATTGCCTAAAATAAAAATGCACATTCAAGGATTAATTTAAGCACAAAATCAAGAATTAGGAGTCAAACAGTATAGTAAAGGCCATGAAAGTGTTGCCAATTTAAATAATAAACTTGGGCTCAATCACATACATACTTTCACACATCTATACACTTGCATCCTTCTCATCTCATCTTTTTACTTAACTTTGTGAGCTTGCAAGTCAATTTTGTTTACTTTTATTCTCTTTAGAATCTTTATGCTTTAATGTTTGAGTTTTAATATGGGATTTTGGTTTTGTTTGTGGATGATTTGAGTTAAATGGAAGTTCAAAATGGGGTAGATATAAATTAGAAATGTTAGATTGAGAAAAAGAAAAGAAGAAGATGAACAAAATGTAGAAAAATGAAGGAAAGTGTAGGAAATGAAGAATATGTGTGGAGAATTTTCTGGTTTTTGATATTTGGTGTTAATTGTGATTTTTAATTTGTTTAAGAATGTGATGAACTGAATGGGAGTTGAAATGGTGAAATGAAAATGGGGAATGTACAAAAAAAAAATTATGATCTTCTGAAATCATTTGGGAGAGAATGAGTGATAAATTTGGGACGAAAAATAAGAACAATTCTAGAAATTTGATGAATGGAGTATTTTCACTAAACATGCTTCCATATTTTGGCAATATATTGATATGTGATTATCCAAATGGAGTGATTCTTAACTTAGGTAAAACGAGAGACATAGGGCTACAATTTCTCTATAGAAATTGAATTTTATTTCTATCTCTAGAATTCTAGAATTTGACTTGAATTTGAGCACAAAATATTATTTCAGTTTAAAAATAGTCTGAACTATTTGGAGTATAACTTTTGGACTACTGAACCAGATTGAATGATCTTCGTGTCATTAGAAACTCGAACTAGGAACATCTTTTGAGAAGAAAGTGATGTCGAATTACTTCATTTTCATTGTCATATTGATCATGTATAGTAAACTCGAAGATATGTTTTAGGAAAAAATCTGAATTGAAAAATGAGTTATGAATTTCGATTTTAATGGTTTTATTGAGGTATAAACCATAAGTATAAATAATACTTATATGGATTTGGAAATATGAATGTTTATATAATGTGAATAATAGAGTGATACTCGGGATTGTCATGAACATGCATTATGTATACTTCATATACATACATGTGCATTAACAAACACATAATTGTGCAAAAGTGTGATATGTGTATATTGCTTGATATAGAGGAGTGATTGGATCGTCAACTGGGAAATAGCTTTGAGGAGCAATCTGGGAGTAACTTAGATGGTTTCACACAATTAATTGTTTGCTTTAGAATATGTTTTGAATTATGATATGAATGTGATTTGATTATGTTGACGTTGGACAATGAAGGTTCGAGACTTGATGCATGAATGTGATATTGAAGTGCTACTTGTATGTGAATGTGACGAACTAAATGCTTCTTGACATGATTGATTGATGATGAGAGATGCATTCCATACATGAATTCATGATCATATAATGAGAGTGGTGACCTGAGTAGCCACCGAAAACGAGCTTAAAGCTCCAAATGTGATTAAAAGCCAAAGGCTCACTATGTAAAATAAGCCCTGTATCCCTAACAGATAAGCGACAATATAAATGAGCACATTATCCATAATGGATATAGGATAGTTTAGGCACTCAATTACAACAAAGTAATAATTGAAAAAGAGTCACATAAGCATTTGATATACGTTTTAATAAGTATGTTTGATTGTTTGAAATGCAAAATTGTCTTACCATTAAGTCAGAATATGATATGTGGTAATTTATGCAAATACAAAGATGTGAATTATATGTTATATATGTGATGTGTTGCATAAATTGAACGAAGCATCGATGAAGGTTGCCCCATTGAGTTCGTAAAACTCACCAAAATTGCAACGTTGATTTTTCAAGAACGAGAAATGACTTTAGCTATTAAGAGACGCTATAAGAAGAATAGTTGTTTACTTTTGGAGAAAAAGAAGAAATGACTCAAAGGTCGGTCAGCTGAAATTGGAAGATTAGATAGACCTTTTTTTGTATTTCCTCTTTCATATAGTGTATTTTGTATTAGGATATCATAATGTTCATATGTGGATGATATTGAAAGCTACCAATGTAAATATTTGTTTTTATGAAAGGAGAAATTTCAGTTTTAAAATATGGTGTTTTTCATTATGATGTCTTATAAGAAAACAAAGAATGATGATGCCATGTTAAGTGATTGTTATGATTGAAAGTAGTGCACCATTATCATAGGTTATGTATTAGAATGTCCTTAGGGTGTCCCGATTCATACTTTACGATAGTAGGGCTATTACAGGTAATGAGCATAAGGTATGGAAATTGTAGAGGTCTGTTTATGGACTTAAGTAAGCATCTAGGTGTTGGAACATTAGGTTTGATAAGTCTATCAAAACCTATAGGTTTATACACAACCTAGATGAACCTTGTGTCTATAAAAGGATACAAGAAGGCAAGGTTATTTTACTAATTTTGTATGTCAATGACATTCTGCTCATTGGGAACGATGTAGAAAGCTTATCTACGATTAAAGGATGACTAAACAAACAGTCCTCAATGAAGGATTTAGGAGAGACTAACTATGTTCTAAGGATCAAACTTTCAAGGGATCGTAAGAACAAACAGATAGCTTTGTCGCAATTAACCTACATTGAGAACATGCTCAATAAGTTTGCCATGTAGGATTCCAAGAGGGGTTTTACACCTACTAGATATGGAATCAAACTTTCAAAGAAGCATGCACCTAATATCTAAGAGGAGGTCAAACGTATGCATAACATTCCATATGCTTCAGTGGTTGGAAGTTTAATGTATGTTATGCTTTGCACTAGATTGGATATTTGTTATATAGTGGGACTAGTAAGTAGATTCCAGAATAATCCAAGAATGAAGCATTGGACTACAGTTACGTGTCTACTAAAGTATCTTTATAGGACGAAGAACTTAATGCTTGTTTACTCTAGAAGTAACCTTATTTCGACAGGATATACAGATTCCGATTTCCAATCAGATGTTGATTCAAGGAAATCAACTTCTACTTCTATATTTGTTTTAGGAGGTGGAGCCATAGTCTGGAGAGTGTCAAACAATCTTATGTTGTTGATTAGACTATGAAGGCTGAGTATATTGCTGCTTATGAAGCAACAAAAGAAGCATTCTGGCTTCACAAGTTCCAAAATGATTTAGAGATATTTCCTGAGGCAGAAAAGGCCATTACACTTTATTGTGATAATAGTGAGGCATAAGTTAATTCTAAAGAAAAAGAGTTCAGTTTTATTTGTATGAGCATAATATAACTAGTCATAAGGTACCAAGATTCTTTTTTAAGTAATACACATATACATGGAAATGTATAGGAAGCATGTATATTATTACAATATGAAATAATTGATTCACAGTTGAATAATCAAGTTGGTTGCTTGATTATGGTTTAGATTGTGGTGTTGCGATTTATCTCGGTGTATGTAAAGGAGTTTACTTCAAGGGAATGATGAGTTTCATATCATGATAGTAGTTGACTATCGATAATGGCATTATTCAATGAATTTGAAATCACATGTGTTTTTAAAGAATAAAGTAGGTCGTTTCTTTAATCTTAAAACATTCACTTTAGCATTCTTTTCTTTTGAGCCACAATCTTGATGAGTGGTGAACTCATATGCTTTTCATTATAATTCTTGATATGAGTGGACGGATTTTTACAGAGTATCAATCCTGTGTCTGCATGTTGGAATTATTAATTGAAACATGTATCAGGGAACATTTACTCAAATAAAGAGTTTATAGTGATATCATCACTTCTAGATATTTTACGGAGATTAGTGATTAAACTAGTACCAGTAGTTTGATGGACTAACTACCCATCAAGTCTTAACACAAAGATAAGATCTTGTACGTTAATCACGATATAGAGTAAAGCGAGAGATCTAGAAGGAAAAACCAATTAAGGACAAAATGGTAATTTTACCCTTTATTGTGCGAATGGCTATAATATGGTTCATAATAGAGTTTGAAATTGCACATCTTCTTTAAAACATGTGTTCTCATAATATTTAATAATTCAAGAATTCAGTTAATTGTCTTTAGTGGAATGACATTTTATTAATAAGCTGGAATTAATTCTAATGATATTAAATTAATTTCAGGCTTATCGGAGCTTGAATTATATAAGTCCAATTAGATTCCCCTCTTGGCTTCTAGGAAAGGTTATCAAACAAAGTAAGAAATATAAATAAAGGTTGCCGGAAAGAAAAGAAGAAGAAAGGACCGAATTCGATTTGGAATAATAATACCAGAACAATTTAATTAAGAGTTAATTCAATTGGGTTTTAAGTCTATAATTAAAAGTTTGGGCTTACTCTAATTAAGTGTTAATTAGAAGCCTAAGGTAAGCATTTAATATTGGTCTAGATTTCTGTTTGTTTAATTAATTAGATTAATTAAATTAAAACAAGATTTGTAAAGACAAAAAGGAGGGTAAAAACTGAAACTACAATATGTAGTTTTCGGTTTTAAAGCTGCACATTTGGCATTGAATTGCTAAATTTAAGATGGGTTTTTATCATGGTTCATCATCATTAAATGGTTTAATCGTTAAAGGGTTTAATGGTTGTCATTGAATGTTAGCATATAGAAAAACTTATCAACATTTTAGCATTCTTTTGATTAATGAAGAAGTAAGTTCATTTATTGCTCTCTCTCCCTTCTTTCATCTTGCAACCAAAAATGAGAGTATCATTTTTGGTTTTTTTCTTTTCATCTAACCATATTAAACAAATGTGAATGTCTCATTTATGGCTCTCTCTTTATTTTTTAATTAAGAGAATGAAGTGGTGCAAAAAGTTGCCTCTCCTTCTTCCTTTGCAAAAATTGGTAATGAGAAGAGTCTCATTTTAGTTCGTTCAATAACTAAGGAAAACCTCTTCAATATGTCTTCTCCTTTCCTACCAAAGGATCTTGTTAACCAAGTTTTCCAAGGAGAACAAGTGGTAGATCGGATTGGTTAAGGATACAATAAAGAGGAGAGGATACAATAGCGTGGAGAGGATACAATAGTAAGGAGTCAAAGTTGTAGCAAAGGAGTCGATAATATTTCGATCTTGTTTGTATGCTATTTATTTTTCTAAAACCGTATCATGTATGGGTTAAACATGTTGATTTGGATATTATGCTTCTGCTGCGCTTTAATTTCAAAAAAAGTTTTTGAAATCTACCATTTAGCTAAATCTATTATGCTTTTATTTTCAATCCAACAGTTGTTGTACTAGCTGAAATTATTATGTTTGCATCTAAATGATGTTGTGGATGTAACTACGCTTTATCCTCTAAACATTACCACTACATGACCTACTATTTATTCTTGATCTCATATAAAACTTCCTATTTAATTTATTAACACAATTTAACTTATTCAAAAAAACACACGTAGTTCAAAAATCACTAATTTGTTTAATCATATGAATATAAAATCATGGACATGTAAATGTGTCATGTTTCAATGCATGCTCAATTAAATTTCCAAGTTTGTATTCTTTTACAAATATCATGGCCATTCAAACGTTATAGCTTTTATACAACTAATTTGTAATCATGTTTATACCTTAAGTAAGCTTGAATTACTTCAAATTCATCAATCATACATTCACCAAACTTTTCTAGCAATATACATTCATAATTACCTCATATTCTTTAATGCTTATTCATTCATGCCTAATGCACATTACTTATATCCTTAAGATCATGCTTGTATTCATAAGAATACCTTTATTCCATAATCACATCATAATTTCCAGATTTGGTTACATTGACATCAAAATAGTACATTCTTTAAGTTATGGCTTTAATTAATAACCTAAACTTATCAAGCTCTTAACTAATTAATCAAGTAACAATCTAGGTTCATTCTAAGCCTTAAACAAGTCCAACTACACCAATTTAGAGTGACTTTTCCTCAGCTGGTTCAACAAGTACATAAGGTTGAAATTAACATTCCAGAACTAGGCCCACGATCATGGGGGACCTTGTCATGATCGTGACAGGAGGTAAGTAGTCAGGCCACGATCGTGGGATGAGGGCCAGGATTGTGCATTGTCTTTCTTCCCTCAATTCTCCATGAAATTCACATACTTAGAAACATTACTAACACTTGAACTTTTCCAGAATTTATGTCCTACAAAGCTACTTCATTTCATGCTAGTCTAGCTTCCATATTAGTTACATTAAATCTCACAAAAATCTACTCATTTGTGTAGTAAATTAATGTTGTCTTTTAAGTCTATTTATAACATAGTCTTTTCGAGGTAATTTATATGCATCACCTATGGTGGCTTTATTTAATTCTTTATAATTAATTACCATTTTTCCTTTTCCACATTTTTGTTCAAAATTATTATTTACATAGAAGGCTGGAGGTGAATGTTTGATAGTGCTTGTTGCTATTAATTGTTTTTGTAATAATTAAGGACATTCATTAATAAGTTCTTGTACATCTTGTTATGTATATGGAATATTGTTTTGAATATTAATTTCTTGTCTGGGGTCTTTTAGTGGTATTTCAACTAATTGATTATTAGTGTTCTTTTTAGGATCTAGTGGATTTTCACTACAAACTTGTTCGATTAAGGTTTCTATTTTTGTTTGTATAGTTAAGTTATTAAGAAGATAAAATTGTAATTGATTTAATTTTTCTTTTATAATCTTTAAATTTTTATAATAAGTTGTATGGTAGATGGGAATTTTAAGAATTATGGATTTTTTATTTAAAGATTTTATTGGTGTTCTTAGAGTTATAAAATGTAAGTATTGAAAAAAAGAATTATATAATTTAAGAAAATTATTTCTTAAAACTAATGGTAATCCTAATTCTTATTAATAAATTGAAGGTATAATAAAAGTGTAATTTGCAATAATTATATTATTATGATAGCTTACATACCAAATAGATTTAATAATACCAAATAGATTTAATACTTCCATTCACTATTCTTATTTGTAAAGGTTTGTTTAGTTTTTTCCAAGTCTGCAACAACGTTTTAGAAGTTATATAAGTAGTAGCTCCTGTATCTATGTAAGCATTAACTTTTTTATTCTGAATAATCACTTGAATAAATGTCATATTCGGATTCAGTTGTTGATTCTAAGATTTGGAATTCATAATAATAGAATGAAGAGATTGTTGAATCAGTTTCATAGTCTGATTCAATAGGTTCTAAATTATATTTAAATTTTGAATTTAAAATATTAATTTTTTCTTTGTATTTATTTTGATTTGTTTTTGCACATTCATTTGCGTAATGACCTTTTTCCTTACATAACCAACATTTACATATTTTCTTATTTTGAGGACAATATTTTTCTTAGATTTAATTTATCTATAAGCTTTTTTCTTAAAAAATTTAATAATGTTTAAAGGGGAATTTCTTATACTTGTTTTTGGGATATTTTCACTATTTATATTTTGTTATATTTAGTTTTTCTTTGTTTTTGATAGTTAAACGAATCACATCCATATTGTTGTGGTATCTCTAAATATCTAGAGCAACATAATTGAATATTTTTTATGTCTTAGCGATTTATGTAATTTTGCTTTTAAGCATTTTTGTGATAGTACTTCTTTTACTATTGAAATAGCACCTCATAGATTATAAGCTAGTAAATAACCATGTTGTTTTATTAAAAATAGTTCTTCTACTGTTTTATTTATTGGATAAGGTAATTTTTGAATAAATATTTGTATATAAAATTCTTGTTCTGTACGAGTTAATTTATAATAATATTTTTTAAATTCACAAATGTATTCTTCTAATTAGCAAATATCACATATTCGTATATTGTTTAGATGTCATAAGGCATTTTTCTTTCTTCATTTTCAATCTCTTGTTTATATCAAGTTATATCCTTTACCATAAATTCTTTATAAATTTCATTAGTTACGACATGAAAAGCTTTGATTGGTTCATAGAATTAAGAAATTCAGTAGTATTTTTTATTCGGACTTCATTGTCTAATAAAAAATTCAAGACTATAACAGTAGTTTTATAAGTAGTAAAATTCCATAAAGTGCTAATATTTTTTAAAGCTTCAAAAGGTTTTTCTAATTGAATGACTAATGCTAATCTATTAGATCGTTCAAGTAATAATTTTTCTCGAGATAAAACATAGTCTAAATTAAGGATTCCATCTAGTCCTAATGTTATATGTTTTGGTGCATGCTCTATAGGAAATATTCGTATTTTATTTTCTCTATTGTAGTATCCAAAATGATTTAATTCTTTTTATTCTACAGGTTTGTAATTACAGTCATAACTAGATTTGTTTTCTCTTTTTCTTTTTTCTCCACTTTGACTTGTTTCAGGTTATTCCTCTAGTTTTGAACTTGGTTGATCGATATATATTTCTTTTTAATCAGATTCATAACTATAAATTATTTCATCTTGATCAGTATTAGATTTTATCAGTTTATATTTTGAAGATTTTTGTTCATTATTTAAAGTAAGTTTATTTACAAAGTGAGTGATTTCGTCTAATTGATTTTAATATATTTTTCTATATTTTCCATGGTTTTACTAAAGTTATATTTGACGAGCTAGATGGTTCTTATACTAATTTTTGGTCCAATATTTTTATTATTAACTTTCTATTGTTTCTAATTTTTCATCTATTGGATTTACTTTTTTAAATAATTTTCATAAAATTTAGTTAAAGATTCTAATATTTTATAAACTTCTTTGATTTCATTAAATTGTTGTGATTGATAATTTTGATTTAATAATTGTATTATTTCTTTTAATTGATTTTCAGTATTAAGATCTTTGTCTAATAATTCAGATAATTGTTTAGTGGCACTCATAAAGTGTTCTGAAGATGAGTTTTTAATTTTTGAAGTTGTTTTCTAATATTAATTAATTCATCAACTAATTTTTTTTTAATTTTTGTTTGTTTCTTTATTAGATATTCCAGGTTCAGTGAATCTAATAAGTTTTTCTAATCTTGTTGAATATGATCTTAAAAGATTAGATTCTTGTTTAGGTAATCTATTTTTCACTTAAAGATAAATGAGGTATATCATAAGAACTTGGTATATTTTGTAATTTTATAAGATAATTGATATTTGGTAGTTCTCTTAAACTAGTTCTTAGATTTATTCCTACTTTAGCTACATCATTAAATAATTGATCAATATAAATTCGATTTGTATTTTTAAATTCAATACTATGATGAGAATTAGTTAAAGCATAGCTAATTTGATAAGTAATTGAAAAAAGATATTCTCCTGTTGTCATTAAATTTTAATGATAACATTTATAAGCTATAGTAATTGTTTCATCTAAATTTTTAGATTATAAAGGAATTCCTAATTTAAGGTGGGTATTAAACTTGATTTTTTCATAAGATAAATTTCCATTCATGATTCCTATGACTTGGCCTTTTATATCAGTCATCCTTTCGCCAATCATAACCATTCTAATGGGAGAGTCAATTCTTTCTTACAAAGTAGATTTTAATAAAATTTGAATTGTTGAAAGATGTATATATCCAATTTTTCGCCTTCTTTCTTCAGAAATGTTTTGTAACTATTTATAAACTTGTTCTTGGTCCATTAGACTAATGCAAATATGTATATTACATTGATCTATTATGATAGGTGTTTCATGTATAATTTATCCATAATAAATAATTTTTTTCTATTAATTAGATTTTTAAATGGATGATGTGTAATATCTTGTCTATCTTTTAAATTTAAATGTGTTTTTACGATTTGTTTATGTTTTTCTTGGGATAATAAGGTATTAATATGGAAAACTCTGATTGATTCAGTTAATTCTAAAGTATCTACATCTAAACTATTACTAATAATAATAATATTACTAATAATAATATTATTATTATTTTTAGTAATAATAATAATAATAATATATTCTTATTATATATTATTATTATTATTGTTATTGTTATTATTATTATTATTATTATTATTATTATTAGTATT
>JANSVA010000002.1:25529187-25540547 GCA_025504915.1 Erythroxylum reticulatum | reverse complement strand
TATTGTAAGTCCTTCACCACTACCTAACTCCAAGTTCGAAGACAACAAACTCATAAACTAGGTGCACCAATTAATGTTCTCTACCTCGATAACTACCTAAGCCAACAGATACATAACTCCATCTCCATCCATCCTAACTGTACTCAATAGTTAACCTTGGAATTTAGTTTTCAAAAAATAGCCATCAATACTAAAGATGGGCCTCAAATGCCTCCATCCTCTTTTCATCGCATCAAATGCGATAGGTATAACCTTTTGAAATATAGAAAAGAGATAAAGATGCATGAATTAATGAATAAACTTCATAACAAATACATGTTTTAATTATCATTATCAATAACACGTAAAACCTAATTTTGCATACCTGTGATAAACTAGTTTCCTGATGTCTAGCTAGCTTTAACTCAATTATTGATCCAAGATTACTATTCCTTAACTGATGAGGATATCCTTGTAGTTTTTTATACACATTTATATAATCACTCGCCCTTTCTTATCTCAATCTTCTCTTGGAAGCTCTACACATACTTGGGTTGGTAGATGTATTAAGCTTTTCTTGACATTCTTCAACCATCTTCATCGTCGAGATACTAGGCTTCTCAAATATTCTATCCTTAAAATGTCTCAATAGGAACTTAGCCAAAATTAATTTTCGTTTGTTTGTTTCAAAACATCTACGCTTATCATTATATGTCACCACTTTAAAACACCTTTCATTTTTGTCATAAACGGCGCACAACTCCTACAGGCATCGCTCAATACATCTCACTCTCATCTTATGTCTTTCACTTTTCTTAAACTTGACATTTTAGCCTGTCCACACTGTATAATTAACAACAGACTCTCTAAACTCTTTTGCAGAGTCAAACTCCATCCCCAACCTCTAATTTAGTTCATCATTGGATGGATTATGTGCCTCATTGAACTACTTGATCTTTGCAATGCCTCAGCAGGATCTTCTTCACTAGGATATTGATCTTTACTTAATTTTAACTGGTTTGTGGTCATCGGGAATCTGAGCATGTATAAAAACCATCATCATGCTCATCTTCATCATCATCACCTCCACATTAGCTCCTAAACCAACACCTTCAGTTCTAACACCTTTTTTATCCTATCCTCTAGATATAAGCAATATGTCAAGTACAAATTATGGGGAGTCTAACATATGAGTTATAAATACATCAATCCTTTCATGAATTTTTAATAGAATGATAAGCCTTAGACAACTTTCATTTAAGTCAATCAACTTGAAAGACTCACTGAACTCAAAATCATGTTCTCTATAATAGGCCTTATCGATTTAAGGGTATCCTAGCTCCTTCCTTATCTCACATATTTGGCTATAGCTAAAAAAATCTAGGTCTAGTTTATCAAAAATACTTGATTCCCCATCAACATATTTCAACTCTAGCCCTACAAAAAGTGTCCACCTTAAACAACTTTATGCTTCCATATTCGGCCATCATATGCCTGTTCATAACAAATTTATAAAGGCAAGTGTATCACCAAAAAGCGTAAATTAAAAATGATATTATCAATAATATATTAGATACTACGTGCATAATTATATAATTAGAGGACAACATCAGCAATTATGAAATCTAAAAGTTGATAATGTATGCATTAATATGAAGAACTTCTTATAGACTAAAAACAAATCCAATTCTTAATCTTAAGTTGATAATGATTGCAGAAGCATAATTTAGACGTAATCATCCTAATGTAGCTACTAATTTGATAGGACTCGATACCCTCCCACTTTAATAATCAAATTCAACTATAGGAGGAGGCCACTTTAATGAGTTAAATGAATATACCATACTAAAACAAAAGGAGATCGTGTTTAATGAACTTAAAAAAAAGTATAATGGATTCAAAGGACTGGTAACAGTTTGATAAGTGACCATATATAACACACATATTACATTGATTCTAACAAATATGATTATATAAGGGAGGATGTTAAGTTTGATGCCTTACCAACTCTTCTAAATCGTGAAGATTATCTCTTAAAAAAATAAGGGGAGCTAATGCTTTAGCCAAGAAGCTTTTATTGAAGGATTTCATCATTTAAAATAAACCCTATATAATAAGTGTTTGGAAGACCAGAATTCAAAGGAATAAATGCAACATAGTATAGTTCTTACAGTCAAATTAGAGGCATCTCACCTTATCACTCTTGTCCTAATTGAAGGATCATTGTCTTATATGATGAGTCAGTTTTGGAAGTTAAAAACATCATTACCTCTGACCAGCTCATTCACTTCTATGCTTTGGATAAGACTTCCTTGAAGGTTCTATACATCACTTTAATAAATGGTCATAATTATTATTTGAACTATGATTTCCTAAGGACTTCTTTATGGAAGCAACTTGCAAATTAATAGTCAATATTTATGATCCCTAGATGATGACTGGCAACTTTAATTCTGTCATATCTATTAATGAGGTAGAGGTAGGCAGAGTTTTTGGTTAGCCTTGTCCTGAATTGAGGCAATGCTAAATGGACATTTAAATGACTGATATTCTAAGAAGTAGGAATATATTATCTTAGACCAATAATCAAAGTGGTGATAATCTTATTAGGAAAAATCTTGACAAAGCCTAGCTAATTTAAAATAATTTCTTGTTTTCATTAACTACTACTTAGTGTTTCATGGAGACAAAAACTCCACTTTTCCATAATATTGTGAATACTAAAAGAAGCAGGAATAGGAATTTTTCCATTAATAAGCACCACATGGTGATTTATAGGCAAGAACTTTTACTAGAAGAAGTTGTTAACTACTTCAATGAGGTGATGAATTCTCTTTATAACTTAGTATCTTCTACTTAAATCACCACAAAGATAATTAAGGAGTTTATGTTTCCTAAGGAGAGTGATTTACTAACAAAACCAGTCATCATATAGGAGATTGAAAACACTCAAATTTTTAAATCCTAATAAAGCTCCTGGTCTAAATGGATTCAACATTAAGTATTTCAACAAAAAAATTGGCCATTGATTAAGGATATGGTAGTGCATGCAATCATGGAATTCTTAAAAAACATGAAGTGTCTTAATGAAAGAAAACTGTTATTTACACTTCGTTTTTGGTTCCCTAATTTTTATATCACCATTGTTAGCATTTAGTCGGACCTAAACTTGTACACCAACTTCAAAAACAACCATAGGGGACCATGACTTACATGCAACACTACAATAAACATAGGGGACAACAACATACAATCATAAACAATCAAGCCTAAGTTGAGGTAGATAATAAACACACAAATAAGCAAATTTAGGGGATCACACAAAACATAAAAGGTAGACAATAATAGACCTACCAAGATGAAATGTCGACCTCTAGATATAGACACCCAATGAGCATGTGAATTGTGTTGCTTGGTGTGTACAATAAAAATAACAAATAATTACATTGCAATCGTCTGAGGAAGAACACAAAGGGAAGAATAAGGAAGAAGTGTAAGATGAGGGATTGTGTGGAAATGAAGAAGATGGCAGATTAGGGATTGGAGGATTTCTAGTCAAAATCTAAAAATCATAAAATTATACACCAATTATTAGATCCAAGTTAAGAATTATTTCAAGGTTTTGGAAATCATTTGAAGCCACAATGAAGAGAATTATACTAGCAGTCTATATGTTGGCTTCTCCTTTATGTCACAGCTATCTACTAAGATTATTGAAGCCATTACCAACCATCAATCGTGCAGACAGACTTCTATATCACAAGTTAGTAACAAGAATAATAAATGGTATGGTTGAATGAAGGTTTGTTTTAGGAATAAGCTGGTGTTTGGACATAAGGTTAGGTTTATTATTATTATATTAGAATGATGATTGTTTAAATATAAGGATAGAATTATTCTAATATTAAAATTAGACCTGGATTAAAGTGATATAGATATAAGTAAAGTTATTATTGAAATGGAGTATAAAAACCTAAAAATTGAATTTTGAAAAATGAATGAAAGCTTTCATTGAAGCCTTTGGAAAAGATATACACTAATGCAATGTAAGACCATTTACAAAGAAGCTCTAGTTCAATGCAAAAAACCTAAGAATAAAGTTACAAATTTTATTGATTCTATCTGAACTTCATGCTTAGTGTGAGCTTGCCTTATGCATTTCTTATTATCATGATATCTCTAATCTAGTTTAAAGTGTTGCTAGCTCACTTACGTTTCCTAGTATTTTTGACATGTACTTAATTGATTATGCATTTATTCAATAGCACTTAGTGTTTAATGATATGAAATGCTTAAGACATTCACTTTAGTTCATATTTGGTTTTTGGTACAATTTAGAATTGAAAGAGCTAAAGTAAGTCAAAAGTACTATATTTGAACAATCTTCTTCACATTCATAGTCACTTATCTTTACGAAGCAATAAGATGAAGGATTAGAACAAGAGGACACAAGAAAATGTATAACATGAAGGGTATATGTTAAAAAATCAAGAATGAAGAGTGTGAAATGACTCACGAACATGACATAAAAGTCATGGGTATGATCATGTTAGTCACGAATATGACTTATTTTTCATGGCTGTGACACTTCATGCATGCCCATGATTGATTTTTCATGAGTATTTCATGACCATGCACTCCCATAACTCATATGCACGACCTTGAAAAACATATACACGCTCATGAGATGCTGCCAACTCACCCGAAAACCTAGTTTTGAGGATAAATACTTCGTTTTCATGGAAGAAATGTTATGAAAGGTTGGAAAAATGATTTAGGGATTTCGAGAGGTGACAAAGGGGTAGAACTCTTATCCTTTGGAGACCCATAGAGGACTAGGCTTTCTTAACCTAGTTTGAAGACGACATCGACACCAAAAAACCCGGTTGGTTAAGCATTTCTTTTATTGTTATTGTTGTTCTTTCTATGTTTAGGGATTGATAATGTTATCCAATGCTTATTGTTGGCCCCAAAAAATTTTTTTTGATGAATAAGCATGATTTAACTAATTTTGAGGTTTTGATAAATTAATCATTTTGTAATTGTTTAATTATCTCAAAGTTAGTAGGTTTTATTGAATGGGTAAGTCGAATTAAAGTGTTAAGGTTATAAGAATGTTCAAGGATATTTTTGGCAAGACACTTGAGGATAAAAGAACATAAGCCTATAAGGAAGGGTAAAATGGACTTTTTGGAAACATTAAGGGTAGAATTGAAAGAAAAATTGTGGTCTTGCATTTTAAAAAGGGAGAAGAATGAAAATTGAAGAGAAAAAGAGAGAGTGTCAGGAAGAAGAGAGAGAAATACGAAGAGAATAAAAGGAGAGAAAAGAAGAGAGTTGAGCTAGGGTTTCATCATTTCTTAGTCATGAGAGAGATTTTGAAGTTGTTCAAGAAGAGAAAAAGGTAGAGGAAGAGGAAGAGCTTCCACTTAAGCCAAAGATCTCTTCATTTGGCGAAAAATCAAGGTAAGATCATTTTGAATCTTTTGCCTTTTTGGATGGATTTTAGTTCATGGAGTTTAGAAAATGCATGGGTTTAAGTATTCTAGCACCAAATTTGGTGATTATGCTTTGTTAGATTTTTAATTGAAAACCCTATTGAGTGGAATTTTTGTTAATGTATAAGGGGATCAAGAAAGGCAAAAGGAGCAAGAGAAGAAGCATTTTAAGCAAGTCTTTAAGAAAAGAAATCAAGGTGGGTTACATGTTTATAATAGAGTTATGAGTCACTAATGCTTTTCCAAATAAAGAAAAGAAAATGATTTCAATTACTTCATAAATGTTACTTTTAATGTTTTTAAGTGGTTTAAGAAATTGCCACATGTTGGTGTATGAATTTTGATGATGAAATGGGAAATGGTTTTGAAATATTTTATGTTATGCCTTGAAAAATGTCATGGCATTTGTATAAATGAAAAAGAACAAGAAATGATTTGAGCATGAATATGTGCTTTTGTTTGGTTGAGAGTGGAACCATTCTGTTTGTCACATACGTTTACAAGAGCCTTCTCCCGATTGTCCACTTATGGCATATGAGCTTCAAAAAAGTGGACTCATTCTGTTCATGGTGTAAACTTTGGTTTCTCCATTCTGTTTCCATAGAACCCTCGATCCATTTGTTTGTGCATTGCATCTTTGAATTATCAAGAATGATGCATAATTGAGTGTTATGCTTTGATGGTTAAATGCACATGCTATGTTTATATAATGATGTTTAATTATGTGTTTCGAGCTAGACTTGAGAATCTGAGAACTATGCATTTTATGAATTCAATATGAATCTTCTATGACAAAAGAACATTTCAACAATTTTGCTTATTCTTTGTTATAAACTATTACCCACGAGCTTTCAATCTCACCCCCTTTTCGTCCTATCTTTAAGTGATAGCTAAGAGATCAAGTAATCAAGAGCGTAAGGGAATTACTCCAAATTTGCTTATTTTGTATTTTGAGTTGGTTTTGGGAAAGCACAATGTTTTACTCATATTTAAAGTATATTTGTTCAAGAATCTTTTGTAATTTGAGATTTTGAGACGATGATGTACTGGGGCTTGACATGTCATTAAAGATTTGCAAAACTTTATTTTTTTTATTTTAATGAAATATCAATGGTGTACGGATGATGTGAGAAGATATTAGATATACATGAAGAAGTTATTAACTTGAGTTGATGATTTTGAACATGAATTGTTGATATATATATATTATAAATACATAAGTGAGATGTTATGGAAAAGAAAGATAGGAATTATGAATGATCAAATCTAGTTGGATGTGATGAGTCAACTGAGTTGAGATTTAAGAGTTTAATGAAGTCAATTTGGTAGTTGAATAATTATGCTCAGGACATTCTAAGTTTGCATAGTGCAAATTTCAACTCTTCCATATAGGTAAATTTCGGTGTTTAGAGTTTAAGAGAAAAATTTTGTTGATTTAGGCTAAGCTGGGCAAAGTTATCTCCTAGAAAGTTGTAGCTTATCTTTCTAGCTTTCCAACACATTGGAGTCGAAAATTTTGAACTTCATAAGTGGAGAGGCTCTGGAGAGTGTAGAAACTTCTTCTGGTGCACTGTAGACTGAAACTTCTTCTGGTGCACTATTTATAAACTTCTTCTGGGTACTATTGATTTTACATCTTATGTTCCAGGTTTGTCCTCTAGATGATAAAATCTATCTTCAAGGTCTTCATTAAATTTGAAGATCTTGTAGTCCTATTTCGAACCATCTAAGAATGACTTTGATCCTATATCTCTAGAGAGAGATATGCTAATTGTTCCAAAATAGGTCCTAGACTGAAACTTCTTCTAGGTACTGTTCATCTTACATCTTCTGGTCCAATTTTGACCCTGTAGATGATAGAATCTATCTTCAAGTCTTCATAAAAGTTGTAGATCTTGAATTTCTATTTCGATCCATTTAGACATTGATTTGATATCTCTAAAGAAAGTTATGCCAATTGTTTCAAATAGGTCTTAGACTAAAACTTCTTCTATGCACTGTTCATCTTATATCGTCTGGTCCAGTTCTGACCCTTTAGATGAAAAAATCTCTCTTTCATTTCTTTTTTAGACCTCGAAGTCCTCTTCAAAACCATTCTAAGATGACCTTAATTCGACATCTATGGAGAAAGTTATGCTAATTGTCCTGAAACAAGTTCCATATGATTAAGGACAAGTATTGTTTCAGTTTAATGACTCTAAATATTGGGCTTCGGAATCGGGGTCCAGCATTTTATGGTATTAGATCCCAGAATTGAGATCTTATATGGGCGTTTTTGAAATACATGTCAAGCTACATACATTTTAATCATGTCATAGAAGACAATAGTACCTGATCTTTAGGCTAAGTTACATGTGTATGAGTAACACTTATGAGCATTTGTTAAGAGTTTGAACTAATAGAATAGTAAAAAGAGAATGTTGATCTGGCATAATGTGAGAAAATGAAAGGATTGTAGATATTTAGAAATAAGAAATATTACGTAGTTTGATATGTTAGTCATAGACTCATTAATTGTGATTATGTTAGTGAATATGGTGACGGAATTTTATTGTGGATATGTAATTGAATTGATATGGATTTGAAAATATTTTCATAAATTGACTAAGAAGAAATAGAGAAATAAGTGGAAATGACAAGATTTAAGGTGTGCAAGCAAAGTGGAATTGAAAGATTGAAGTTGGAAGTTAGAATGATTGTTTAATTTTTGTGATAAGAGTTATGATCCAGCATAAGAAGATATTAGTGGAATGGAGATTGTAGATGATGTTACAATGAGTAATGAATTCAAAGATAAAAAGAAAAATATCGTCTAGGATAAATGGAGATCAAAGTATCAATTGTGTAAGATATAAATTTATGAATTGTTGGAGATAAATATGTGGATAAAATGGGATGAATTTGATGATACCCACCTAAGTATATAAGGCAGTAATTCTGTTTACTATTTCATTAAGTATTGGTAATTAGAATGTATGATCTAGTAAGAACAATAGAAATTGGTCTTTCCGAGGTATTAAGGATGGCTGATAATGTGATGATGATAACAGATGATTGATAAAGATTGCATGAATAGTATAGATGATAATAACAAGAAATCTTCTTTCTGAGAAGAATTTCACTAACTTAGATTAAGCAGATTAGATAGGTTATGTTAAAAATGATCAATGAAAGAACAAATTGGAAATGAATACATAACGATTTAAAAGTAAATATTGGAATCGTAACCCTAGCGGAGACTTAAGCATGAAAGGTAGAATGTGCTACTGAGAATGTATGTATTTGGTTTGATGTAAAGTATCCAACTACGTGAGTGGATTTTTGGTAACACTATTGCTAATGTGAGGAGTACTTAGATCCAGAATATATTCTATGCAAGTATGCACAAGAGATATATATTAGGTTTTGAAGAATCTGTTACCCACATAGGAAGTTAAGTTTGTAAATAAATTGAAATGTTTGGGGAAACTAGTATGAATGACCAAACATTAGAATAAGTCAATGTGACATAGGAGGAAGTCTAATGAATGGAGAAGATCATTCGAGAAAGGAAGTCAATTAGGAAATTGAAAATAACATGAGATAATGTTACCTCATTGAGGAATTAGTTAGTTAAGGAATTACGAGAACTAATTAGGGGCCACAGGGAGTTTGATAATAATTGTTTGAGTTAACAATTGCCCCATCAATACTATGATATTAAAGATTAAAGTGATCCAAGCAAAATTTGATGATATATTAAAGGTATTTGAAAAGCTTAGAAGAATAGATGAATACTTGAGGAAAAACATGTAAATCATATGAGTAATGAAAGTAAAGAGAACTTTAGAGGAATTATAACACCGATATTAATTATATCGTCTAGGTTTGGATATTTTATAGTGTACAAAGATGTTGTATAAAAAATTTCGATAAAATCCAATGTAGCATAATAAAGTGATTTCATATGTACGGAGACAACTAATGTCCTATGAGTTGACTATTCGATAAATGATTTAGAGCTTCTATAGTAATTATTGCTTTGAAAGTTTGGAGATAGTATATGAATAAGAACATCTTGGATATGTAGATATACATATACAAATCATTAAAGTTTGAGGTAATTATTGAGTTGAGAGAATTGAATATAAGATTGAGACAATTGAAGTAAGTACTGAAAGACTAGGATTGTACAAATGAGTATTTCCTAGTAAAGCTAGTGTTGTATCTAATGCATTAAGCAGAATTCCTAATAGTAGTGAAGCACGAATTCAGATATTAAGGTTATCAGATCTAGTGCAAAAAGGGAGCATGGACGGTGGAGTTCAACTTGGGCAAATCAAATTGCTATTTGCTATGGAATTGAAGATCAGTTTCATATGAAAGGATTAACCAAGCCCAAATTGAGGATTCAGAAATTGTGGATCTTACTAAGAGATTGAAAACATATCTAAATTTTGGGATCGAATAGGAAGAATGATACATTGTGATTGAACTAAGAAGTATGTGTAATCGATAAAGATGATTAAGTAAAGAAGCTGTTAGAAAAGTATAAATAACAACCCATAATATACATTCTAGTAGGAATATGCCAGAACATCATTTAGCAACTAAGAATGTAGAATTAAGTGATTGGATGTTTGATTTTGCCGACGGTCCTAACTATCAGAGATATGCTTAAAGCTTATATTTTGGAGTCCGTAGGAACATGAGGTCAATGTATAGTTCTATTTGACTTTAAGCATCACAATCATTATCATAATGATTTCATTATATTATTGTATGAGGAATTAGATGATAGAAAGAGTCGTTCGTTTTTGTATTTTGATGATTAAGGCCTAAAAATGGTTAAAGGCTAGAATTGATTAAAAGGTTACTAATAAGTGAAATTGATCTATATTAGAAATTAAGTAATTCCAGAAAGATAAATGAATTAGGTTGATCAATGTCAAAGGCATAGAATACAGTAAGATAGACGTAATATTTAAGTGTACTGACATTATAATGATATGAATTATTATGTGAAAGATAAATTATGTTTGGGAGTATCACCATGCCAAGGTGTGATCAGGTTAGAAAAAAGGATTAGCTAAGCCTGGCATGAATTGGTCTATATGAAATAACTATGAGAACTGCTACTGATGAAAGATGTGTTAGATTCATAATGTGATATACGTGACTATCTTAAGAAATAATGATATGATATTATATTGGTGTTATCGACACAGGAAGCGAAAAATTGTGAGTAATCTGAATTATATTGAGGGAGTAGTTAAGATAGCATAATATCTAAATAAGTCACTGAAGGATTAATCGAATCTATTAACTAAGGTGATTTGAAAGACATTATTTGAGTAATGAAGTTAAATGGAAAACGGAGGAGCAGAAGAGGAAGCATACCCCTATTCCTAGATCAATCAAGTAAGAATTTCAAGGAAGAAATTTTTTTAAGAGGGGGAGAAATGTTGGCCTTAAAAAAATTTTCTTGATAAATAAGCATGATTTAACTAATTTAGAGGTTTTGATATATTAATCATTTTGCAATTATTTAATTATGTCAAATTTAGTGGGGTTTATTGAATGGGTATGTGGAATTAAAGTGTTAAGGTTATAAGAATGTTCGAGGGTATTTTTGGCAAGACACTTAAGGTTAAAAGAACATAAGCCTATAAGGAATGGTAAAATGGACTTTTTGGACTCATTAAGGGTAAAATTGGAAGAAAAAATTATGGTCTTGCATTTTAAGAAGGGAGAAGAACGAAAATTCAAGAGAAAAAGAGAGAGGGTTATGAAGAAGAGAGAGAAATACAAAGAGAAGAAAAGAAGGAGAGAAAAGAAGAGAATTAAGCTAGGGTTTTATCATACATGCCCTCCGGTGGGGAGTAACACTTCACCACATGCAAA
>JANSVA010000002.1:25503476-25516239 GCA_025504915.1 Erythroxylum reticulatum | reverse complement strand
ACAAAATCAAGAATTAAGAGTCAAAAAGTATATTAAAAACTATGAAAGTGTCGCCAATTTATATGATAAACTTGGGCCCAATCAGAGGGTATAGATTACAAGGAGACATTTTCTTCAGTTGCCATGCTTAAGTCCATCAGAATTTTTTTGGCCATAATAGCCTATTTCGATTATTAAATATGGAAAATGGATGTCAAGACTGCATTTCTTAATAGGGATCTTAAGGAGACCATTTACATGGACTAACCAGAAGGATTCATTAAGCCAGGTAATGAGCATAAGGTATGCAAATTGCAGAGGGTCATTTATGGGTTTAAGCAAGCATCTAGGTCTTAGAACATTAGGTTTCATAAGTCTATCAAAACTTATAGGTTCATATAAAATCAAGATGAGCCTTGTGTCTATAAAATAATATAAGAAGGCAAGGTTACTTTTCTAATCCTGTACGTTGATGACATTCTGCTCATTGGGAATGATGTAGGAATGTTATCTAAAGTTAAGGGATGGATGAACAAATAGTTCTCAATGAAGGATTAGGAGAGGCTAGCTATGTTCTAAGGATCAAACTTATAAGGGATTGTAAGAACAAATTGATAACCTTGTCTTAAATAACCTACAATGAGAACATGCTTAATAAGTTTGCCATTCAAGATTCCAAGAGAGGTTTCACACCTACTAGACATGAAATCAAACTTTCAAAAGAGCAAGCACCTAAGACCCAAAAGGAGCTTGAACACATGCATAACATTTCATATGCTTCGGTAATTGGAATTTTAATGTATGATATGCTTTGTACTAGTCTGAATATGTAACATCCCACTACCATAAGGCAAATACCCAAATACCCGAAGGGCATTCAAGTATACCCTCTAATAATGGTATGTTAGAGCAAAAGCAAATCCAACTTACATGACATCATCTAAAGTACTCAAAGATCACTAAACTTTAGAACCATTGATTGTATTCATTCATAATTCTTACTTTGTTTGCATCATACAATTATTTACAAAACCTCTTATAGGTTCAATCAAAACCACAAAATAAATGCTATGGCACTTCTAGTGTCAGCTGACAGACCTCTGAGCTATGACAAAATCCAAAGGGGCTTTTAGTCCTGTCTAAAGCACTAGGTCTCCTGTCTCGTACCCGAAAAGCCACGTCACAATTTTTAATGAGTTTTGTGAACTCAATGAGTAAACCACCATTGATGACTTCACCGGATCACAACACACATAACACTTAAGTCACAAATATTCATTTAGATCATATTTTCATTCCTATTATTTCACATAGCATGGGATATCATATAATCACACAGTTTGATATAGCAGACAGCTTATATCACTTTATCACTCATTTCAGCTTTGCAAATTATTCAAAAAAATTCAGTCTTATAATGCTATATGTATGAGACTCATATTCGTTCTTATTGTTGTGACTAAGTACCTATCACTTACTTATATAAATACTGGCCCATAAGGTGCAGTTAGAACAGAATCACGAAGCATAGCTCTATGTGCAGAATCAGAAATCACGAAGCAAAGCTCTACGTGGAAGTAGTTCATATTGGCACCTCTAGTCATAACACCTTTATCTGAACATGCATTTTATGAAATGCATCAAATATATACATGTCATATAACACAATCACATATTATACTCAAACAAAGCTCGTAATTATCGGACCTAAGTCCAATATTCATAAACAAATTGCTAACAATTAAATAATATTGGTAGTTTAAACAAATCAAATCAAATTAATCCTAGGAAATCATCTAGATCGACTCACAGTATGCTTTAAGATACTATTACTTTGATGGTTTGGCAATGTCCGATTGGCATCCAATGTGCTCCTTTGTTGAAGACTCCAAAAGCTTCAACTATCTTTAAGCCCTAACTCCATACAAAATTATGTAAACCATTGCGAACACTAACCAACTTCTGATTTTTCTTTTGAGGCAGAAGAAACACTTAGTAGTAGAGAAAGTAGTGAGGGATATGAAAAGGTAAAGTTAACTCTCAGAAAGAGTTTGATGGAAAACTCTGTGTATGGGAAGAAATTCGGAGAAGATGATAACATGGAAAGAACTTCGGAAAAAAACAAACCCCTTTTTAACTCTCGGATAACTCAAACTTACTTCTGATAAATAATAAAGGCAACTTTACACTAGTCACTTTTCCTAAGGTCTAACTCTAACTAAGTTTCCTTTGAAACTAACTCCTTTAATTCTATCCTTGTAACCCAACTATCTCCCAATCTTCTTTTTCTTTTTTCTCCTATTTTCCATAATACTCTATAAATTCTGAAATAAATCCTATTTTCACCGAAATTCACAAATATATACTTCCACTAATTAATAAAGTTTCCAATATAGTTAAATTCCAAATTATCAAATTTTCCGAAAATCACAACTCTGTTCAATCATATCTAGAAAATGTCAATGAATGCATATACAGTCATATGAATGTGCAAAAATGTACATGTCCCAATTAACTCATGTATAATGTACATTTTCTTCATTTCTCAGAAGTTTCCCAAAAATCACAATTCTAGCCCTAACATAGGTAACGAGATGTTACAAAATATTTGTTACGAAGTGGGACTGGCGAGTAAATTTCAGTCCAATCCAAGAATGGAGCATTGGACTGCGGTGAAGTGCATATTGAAGTATCTTTGTAGGACGAAGAGCTTAATGCTTGTTTACTCTGGAAGTGACCTTATTCTGACAGGATATACAGATTCTAATTTTCAATCAGATGTTGATTCAAGGAAATTAACATCTGGTTCTATATTTGTTTTAGGATGTAGAGCTATAGTCTAGAGGAGTGTTAAGTAATCTTGTGTTGCTGATTCGACTATAGAGGCTGGGTATGTTGCTGCTTATGAAGCAGCAAAAGAAGTAGTTTGGCTTCGCAAGTTCCTAAATGATTTGGAGGTGGTTCCTGAGGCAAAAAAGGCCATTACACTTTATTGTGATAATAGTGGGATAGTGGCTAATTCTAAAGAACCTTGGAACCTTAAAGTTGCCAAGCATATTGAGAAAAAGTATCATCTCATAAGGGAGAAAATATCGTGGTGAGTTGAATGTGGTAAAGATTCCCACAGAGCAAAACCTTGCTGATTCATTTACGAAGAAATTGTCTCAAAAGAGTTTTGAGGGTCATTTATAGCAAGGATAGGAATGAGGGAAATGTAAAACTTGCTTTAGGGCAAGTGGGAGATTGTTGCAGTTATGTAAATATAGTGCCCTGGAAAGTAAGTTTATTTACTTATAACGTAATTTTCTTCCAGTTACTTTTGTAATGAAAATATTTATTATTAATAAAACAAAATAGTTTGCTTTTATTTGTATGATGATGTGTGTGTTTTTACTTGATGAGTGTTAATGTTTTTAGTTATGTTTGTGGTACCTTTCATTCTTGATTTCATAGTTTAGTTTAGTTTTTAGGCAAGTTTGATGTTTTCATGAGTGTGAAGGATCAAGGGAGCAAGATGGTAGAAGTTGGCGAAATAAACATGGAAAATGTATCCGGTGCGATTGTAAGGGAGATTAGTGCGAGTGCAATCAAGGTGTGATCGCAATATTAACTAGTCTTTTGAAGGTATCTTCGGGTGCGATCGCAATTCACAACATTTCCTCACTTGTTTGAACCAATGGTTAGTGGTTAAAAGCAGTCCTCAACATGCGAGAACGGGGGGGGAAGAGCTGTTACAATTCAGTGGAAGTGGACAATGATGGAAAAAGGCAGAAAGTAGTATTAAAAGAGGAGAGGTACGAGAAGAAAGGGAGATAGGGGAAGCAGGAAGAAGATAGAGGAATAGGAGCTCTGTGAAGTTTGTAATTCAGGGCATATGAACATTTGTAGCTCTGTGAAGTTTGTAATTCAGGGCATATGAACATTTGTTTTCTTTTCATTTAATTTCCAATTCGTTTAATGATGTATGCCTTTTAGTTTATTGTTCAAAGATTGTTTCACCCTCCATGGTAAATCTTATTTTCTAAATTTCTGCTATGTATGGTTGCGATTCTTATGAATAGTTTTTATTAGATCTTAATGAGAATTGAATTCCATTAGACAAATCATACAAATATAACTTGCATGCTAAGAGATTGGTATCTAAGTTTTATTCCTTAAAAGTTATGCGGCTAATCTATGTTTCACTTGTATTCGAACTGAGAGATTTGCATTACGATAAAACAAAGTGGGTACTTCGTGCTTGAGAGAGAAGAGTTACTTCTTAAGAAATTTGGGGTAGTGGAATAATAGGATTCAGATTTATTTAGCAGGAGTTGAAATAATTTTTGGAACTTTTAATTTTGTAAATTCGTGAAAAGCAATTCCATTTTTTACAGATTAGTTTTTCCCCAGTAATTTCAACATTGTTGATTTATTTAAATCCATCTCAACTTCTAAATCTTTTAATTATTAACTCAAACAATCTGGAAAGAATTTTGTTTGGTGCTTAGTATAAATCCTCATGGGAACGATAACTATACTATAATAACCCGTATGCTTATGGTCGAAATTCGAGTGCGTTTCTATTATATAACTCATCAAGTTATTGGCGCCATTGCTGGGGATTTATTTAACATAATTTTTAATTTAATTACAGGTTGATTTAAGTACTTCATTTCTTTGCAAGTGTATGTCTAGGAGAAAAACAAAAATTCTATGAAGCCTTTGGTCAAATTTCACAATGAAGTTACTCGCTTAGAAACAACTTTACACCAAGCTACTAAAGACACGCGTGTGATTAAAGCTGAACTTTCGGAGAATATCATGGCAGAGGAACAAAGAACATTAATGGATGTAGTTAGGCTTTGGTTTTGGTCAAATCAGTAAAGTGTGATAAGACCTGCTATGATGACAAATAATTTCGATATCAAACCAGCTCTATTGCAGATGTTACAAGTGATAGTGCAGTTTTATGGGTTAACAAATGAAGATCCAAATACCCATATCACAAACTTCCTAGAAATTTGTGACACTTTTAAGTGTAATGGAGTAATAGATGACACAATTGGATTACGATTATTTCCATTCACTCTGAAAGATAAAGCTAAGGTGTGGCTAAGTTCTTTCCATTAGGGTCCATTACTACATGGACTGAGTTAGCTTAAGCATTTTTGTCCAAGTATTTCCCATTAGCCAAAACAACTAAGATCATTAAGGAAATCACCAACTTCCAGCAATATGATGGTGAAGCTCTGTATGAGGCGTAGGAAAGGTTCAAAGAGTTAGAACGGAGTTGTCCTCATCCCAATTTACCTCAAGAATTATTTTTACAACCATTTTATAATGGAGTTAACAAAACTACTCATGATACAATTGATGCAGTGGTAGGAGGATCTTTGATGAAGAAGACAATTGATGTGGCTTATAATTTACTAGAAGAAATGGCAGCTATTAATGCATTATAGGCATCAGACAGATCTTGATCAATGATAAAAGAGCATAAGGGGGTTTTGTCTCTAGATCCATTGACTGCATTACAGGCCAAAGTTGCGAACCT
Organism: Erythroxylum reticulatum; assembly: GCA_025504915.1. NCBI lineage: Eukaryota > Viridiplantae > Streptophyta > Magnoliopsida > Malpighiales > Erythroxylaceae > Erythroxylum > Erythroxylum reticulatum. Next base: position 25,510,724 of record JANSVA010000002.1, on the reverse strand, counting down.
TGTGAAGTAGAGTAGCAATTTCACTTCAAGTTCGTCAGTGGCATCAGTTCAAAGTGTATGTGAATTATGCAATCAACAGGGGCATTTCACCAATGAATGCCCAACATTTGGTACAACTGAGCTAGTCAATTTTATGGGGAACAACCCATTTTTAAATACTTATAATCTTGGATGGTGGAATCATCCTAACTTTTCATGGAGTAATAATAACAACACAGTGGGAGAGCAAAGATAGCTTTAGCCTAGGAATCCATTTGAGGCTAAAATGGAGAAATTTATGGAGATGATTGGAACTAAGCTGAATCAACAAGATGAGTCACAACAGAAGTTAGAAGCGAAGGTTGATCAAATAGCAAAAAATCACTCTTCGTCAATTCACAATTTAGAGGTCCAAGTGGGGTAATTGGCAACTTCTCTTGCTCAATGGAACCTTGGAGGTTTCCCGAGTACTACAGAACCAAATCCAAAGGAGTCTCTTAAAGCTATACAATTGAGGAGTGGTAAGGAGGTGGAAAATCAGGGAAAGAACAAAGGTCGCGATCATGAGCTTGAAGGGTGAAATCGCGAGCACCATGATGATAAACAGAGAGGATTGCAAAGATTTTGTTGCGATCACGAGCCTGAAGGATGCGATCGTGAGCATCATGATTTATGTAAAAATAAGCAACTTGAAGCAGGTAAGTACGTATGGCTAAGATTGATGTGATAGCAAAGTTACCACCTCCTATAAATGTGAAAGGAGTTCACTCATTCTTGGGACATACAGGGTTGTACAAAAGATTTATTCAAGATTATTCCATAATTGCTTGACCCTTAACTAATTTACTTGTAAAAGACGCTCCATTTGATTTTAATGTTGAGTATGTGCAAGCTTTTGACACTTTGAAGGCGACTCTCACTACAACACCAGTATTAGTAGCCACCGATTGGTCATTACCATTTGAAGTGATGTGTGATGCAAGTAATCATGCTATTGGATGTGTACTAGGATAACGGAGGGATAGGAAACTACATGTAGTTTATTGTATAAGAAAAACATTATTAGGAGCCCAATTAAACTACACAACAACTGAGAAGGAGCTTTTGGTAGTGGTTTTTGCATGCAAGAAATTTAGATCATGCCTACTTGGAGCAAAAACAATAATCTTCTCGGATCATGCAACACTGAGGTATTTATTTAATAAGAAAGATGCAAAGCCAAGATTAATTCGTTGAGTGTTGTTATTGCAGGAATTCAACATTGAAATTAAGGATAAAAAGGAAGCTAAAAATGTGGCGTCAGATAATTTATCTTGAATTGAACAATAGAATAATACAGATGATCAGCCAATTCGAAAAGAATTTCCAGATGAGAAAATTTTCCTTATTGAGCAGTTGGAAACCCCATGGTATATTGACATAGTAAATTATGTGGTGAGTGGTATCATTCCTTCCGATTTCTCTTATCAACAACAAAAGAAGTTCTTAGCAAATATTAAGAAGCATTACATTAGGAAGAATCATATTTATTTAGAATTTGTGCTGATGGATTAATTCGGAGATGTGTTCCGAAAAGTGAGATGCTCTGTATGCTAACTCACTTTCATGATTCACTTTATGCAGGACATTATGGTGGAAATAGAACTGTGAGTAGAATCTTGGAATGCAGATTCTACTAGCCAACATTGAACTAAGATACGAGGGAGTTTGTGCAAAGATGTGACAAATGTCAAAGAACAGGAAACATCTTAAAAAGAGATGAGATGCCACAATCGAGCCTATTGGAGGTTGAGATATTTGATGTATGGGGAATTGATTTCATGAGACTGTTTCCTACATCTTATGGAAACAAATACATATTGGTAGGAGTAGACTATGTCTCTAAGTGGGCAGAAGCTAGTGCTAACTCAGGTAATGATGGAAGGGTGGTGAAAAAATTCTTGAAAGGGTTGTTCATGAGATTTAGGGTTCCATGTGTTTTCATTAGTGATGGTGGTTCTCATTTCTGTAACTCAAAGCTTAAACTTTTGCTTAAACGATACAGTGTGCAGCATAGGGTGGTAACACCCTACCATCGATAAACAAGTGAGCAAGTGGAAGTGGTCAATAGGGAATTAAAATGGATTTTAAAGAAAATGATGAATAGAGCAAGGAAAGATTAGGCTATAAAGCTTGATGATGCTTTATAGGCATATCTGATAGCTCTAAAGACACCAATTAGAACAACTCCCTAAAGACTTGTTTATGGTAAGGCATGTCATTTGCCTGTGGAACTTGAACACAAAGTGTACTGGGCTATCAAAACTTTTATTATGGATGGCAAAGTGGCAGGGAATAAAAGATTGATGCAATTGCAAGAGTTGGAGGAGTTACGTTTCACAGCTTATGAGAATGCCAAGTTATTCAAAAAGCGAACCAAGAGATGGCACAACCAGCATATTAAAGATAAGTATTTCAAAGAAGGAGATTTTGTTTTGTTATATAACTCTCGATTAAGGTTATTTCCAGGAAAGCTACGCTCAAGATGGAGTGGACCTTTCATAGTCATCACAGTTTATGGGAATGGAGCTTTGGAACTTAACAACGCACGCAGTGAGAAGTTCAAGGTGAATGGGCAAAAATGTAAGCTTTATCTTGGAGGTCTTATTCATAGACCTAAGGAGGTAATGGCTTTTCAACTTAACCCTTGAAAGATAGGCTTCAGTCATGCTAAAAGACCTTAAAATTATCATGTGTATGTGGTAGGAAAAAATAAAATACAAAGTTTGTTTGTTGTTTATTTGAGAAGTTGTTTTGTAGGATTGCAAGTCATTGTAGTACGATCGTGACTGTGGAATATTTCTTGGATGCTTCAGTTACGATCACAAGCTTTTAGGGTGCAATTGCGATAGAGGAGCTGAGAATACCATTCAGGTGCGATTGCAAAAATTTTTTAAGGTGGAATCGCCACAGAAGATGAATTGTGCATACTGTTCGGGTGCGATCTCACATCATTAGGGTACAATCACAACTATGACATTACGCTGAAGATACAGCTAGGGCATGATCGCACTAGACAAGGTACCGTTTAAAATCTAAATTCTTTCTCAGTTCCTAACCTAAATTTACGAGTCTTCAACTACCTTCACGTCTCCTTTATTTATTTTAACGTGTTTTGGGGGAGTTTTCTTATACTATTCTACTCTTTAAGCCCTATTTTTGAAAGTTTTGTGTAAAGAAAGGCAAGAGAACCATTCCCTTCAACATATCCCTCAACCAAATCACCTATTGAAGAGAATGTCAAGAGGAAGGATGGTAGCATCAAAGTATAAAAGGAAGCAAAAGGCAGTAAGACAGTTGATGCCGGATCTCTCAGTGCAATATTCCACCCATTTTCCAATCTTCTCACATGAGGAAGTGAAGAAGTATCAAAAGGTGAAAGGTAAAAGAATTATTATTCCAAGGTATTTTGATTGGGAGACGATGATGTAACTAGGTGTGAAAGACAACCTTCTAGCTATGATTGATCGATTGGGATGGTTGCAGTTGATTATGGGTGAATGGGAGATTTATGAAGAGCTAATATATGAATGCTATAGAACTTTGGTTGTGGAAGGGACGAAATTCATAAAATTGAAATTTAGGATGGGTGGACAAGAATGGGTGATGAATACTTTAATCTTGGAAAACTTATTTGGGTTGCCACAAGATGGATCGATTAACCCAGCTAGTGAATTTTCCCCGAGGGATTTCTAGAGAACAATTATGGGAGGTTCATCAGAATATTTAGTTCAAAACACCCCAAACCTGCTCATTCGGGATGCTTCGTTCATCCTTCTTCACAAATTTATGGCGGTATCCATTTTCAACAGGGTAGAGAGTAATAAGGTATCAAGTCAGGAGCTATATGCTTTGTGGTGTGCTTTAAACAACACACCCTACCTGTTTAAAGAATTTGCACAAATGGCACGACCTTCAAGCACCAAGATGGGATTAGGATATATTTTGACAGCACTAGCTCGATTAGTGGGTCTCGACCTCACAATAATGAAATGTGTTCTGATAGAAGTTTTAAACCCAAGGTACTTACATGTTTGTGGACTGTTGAGCTTCGTGGGATGTAGTTTACGCCCTTATAATGAGAGAGCAACTGTTAAACATTGAGTAACAAGGAGGCATCCTCTAGCAACGAAGAAGAAGAAAGTAGTGATTCACAACAGCAAGAAGTATAATCTACAATTCCTACTGCTGATGCTGCTACAGTTTTGGAGATGCTCAACTATTAGGAAGTTGCCTTAGCTGCCAATAGAAACAGGTTAACGGCAATTGAAAGAACAATGGCTGATATCCAAAAGCAACAGCTATATCAAATAAAGAAGTTGAAGAAATTCTTCGCTGCGTCAAATGTGGAGATGTCATCACCTACACCTTCACCACTAGGTTCTCCTGTTCCTTAAAAGCCTTTTAATTTTCTTTTTATGCATTTGTACATGGCTGCGTGTTTGTGATGTTTTTGTTTTATTGTTCTTTGCTAGGTTATGTGTTTATGACTAAGGAAGTAACATGCCAAGAATTTTGAACTTAGCTTGGCAGATTGTTAACTTCATATATGCCTTTTTAATCAATAAAAATTTAGAAAATGTTACTATTGATCAAATTGAAGATAGTGCGCATACTGGAACATTTTCGGTACCTTTAATAGAATTATTTGTATTAAGTTCTTGCTTGTTAATTATAACTATTGATGTTACTTGCAGCTTAAAATTGAGGATCAATAAAAGGATGTGAATGTTAAAAACAAATTCTTGCTTTGCTGTGCTAAGGGTGCCCACAACTGGCCTTGGACACATGAGCAGTGCTAGTAGCCACTTGATGATGAAAATAAAGTAGGTCTTGTGCATTTGATTGAAAAAAACTTTATCTCGAGCAAGCTTCTTAAGTTGTGTTGGAAATAAGGTCTCTTTATCCTTATTGCACAGATTTAACAATTGATAATGTTACAAATATGTTTTACAGCGACTTGATTCTGATAATGAAGTTATTGGTGCTATATACTACTCTTGTATACATACTATTTTCAATTTGATTTGAGAGAGCTTTTCGGCATTTTTGGTAATTACGGGGTTATAGGAGGTTGACAATCATGTCAAGATTGGTAAGATATTCTTTGGTATCAAGCTACCTGAGTCATTGCTTGTGTTTATTTTCTTTGGTCATTTTGTGTGCTTGTGGATAAGCATAAGTATAGTGGTGACTATTAATGTGTGTTTGTTTTATTTGATGAGTTTTAATGTTTTTAGTTATGTTTGTGGTACTTTTCATTCTTGATTTTGTAGTTTAGTTTATTTTTTAGGCAAGTTTGATGTTTTGTTGAGTGTGAAAGAACAAGGGAGTAAGATGATAGAATTTGGTGAAATAAACATGGAAAAATGTATCTGGTGCGATCGTGCTGGAGATTAGTGCGAGCGCAATCAAAGTGTGATCACAAATCACTGAAATGTGATTACAATATCAACGGGTCTTCTGGAGGTAGCTTCAGGTGCGATCACAGGTGTCATGGTGCGATTGCAATTTGCAATATTTCCTCATGTGTTTAAACTAATGGTGAACAGTTAAAAGCAGTCCTCAACGTGCAAAAATGTGGGGGGAGCTGTTACAATTCAGTGGAAGTGGACAATCATGGAAAAAGGCATAAAGTAGTATTAAAAGAGGAGAGGTACGAGAAGAAATGGAGACAGGGGAAGCAGGAAGAAGATAGAGGAATAAGAGCTCTGTGAAGTTTGTAATTCAAGGAATACGAACATTTGTTTTCTTTTCATTTAATTTCCAGTTCGTTTATTGTTGTGTGCCTTCTAGTTTCTTGTTCAAAGATTGTTTCACCCCCTATGGTGAATCTTTTTTTCTAAACTTTTGCTATGTATGGTTGCTATTCTTATAAATAGTTTTTATTAGATCTTAATGAGAATTGAGTTCTGTTAGATAAATCATACAAATATAACTTGCATGCTAAAAGATTAGTGTCTAATTTTTATTCCTTAAAAGTTATGCGGCTAATCTCTGTTTCATTTGTATTCGAATTGAGAGATTTGCATTACGATAAAACAGAGTGGGTAATTCAAGCTTGGGAGATTTTGGAACTTTTAATTTTACGAATTCATGAAAAGCAATTCCATTTCTTATATATTAGTTTTGACCCGGTAATTTCAACATCGTTGATTTATTCAAATCCTTCTCAACTTCTAAATCTTTTAATTATTAACTAAAACAATCTGGAATGAATTTAATTGGTGCTTAGTATAGATCCTCGTAGGAACGATAACCATACTACAATAACTTGTACGCTTGCAGTTAAAATTTGAGTGCATTTCTATTATATAACTCATCATATGAGCATTATATATCTAGTCATAAGGTACCAAGATTCTTTTGTAAGTAATATACATATACATAGAGATGTATGGGAAACATCTATATTATTAGAATATAAAATAATTGATTCATAGTTGAATAATCAAGTTGGTCGTTTGATTATGGTTTAGACTGTAGTGTTACGATTTATCTCCGAATAAGTAAAAGATTTTTCTTCAAGGGAAGGAAGAGTTTCATATCATAATAGTAGTTGACTATCAATAATGGCACTATTAAATGAATTTGGAATTAAGTATGTTTTAAAGAATAAAGTGAGTCGTTACTTTAATCTTAAAACATATAACTTAAGCATTCGTTTATTATGGACCACAATCTTGATAAGTGGTGAACTAATATGTGTTTCATTATAATTTTTGATATGATCATAATGGATTTTTACAAAATATCAATCCAGTGTATGCATGTTGAAATTATTAATTTAAACACGTATCAGGGAACATTTACTAAAATAAAGAGTTTGTAGTGATATCATCACTTCTAGGTGTTTTTTAGAAATTGGTGATTAAACTGGCGTTAGTAGTTTGATGGACTAGCTACCCATCAAGTCTTAACACCAAGATGAGATCTTGTGTGTTAATCACCATATAGAGTGAAACAAGAGATCTAGAAGGAAAAACCAACATAAGGGCAAAATGGTAATTTTACCCTTTATTGTGCAAATGGCTATAATATGGTTCATATTAGAGTTTGCAATTGAACATCTTATTTGAAACATGTGTTCTCATAATATTTAGTAATTTAAGAGTTTAACTAATTGTCTTTAGTGGAACGATATTTAGTTAACAAGCTGGAATTAATTCTAATGAGATTAAATTAATTCCGGGCTTATTGGAGCTTGAATTATATAAGTCCAATTAGATT